>PVLC010000488.1:0-129712 GCA_004027655.1 Graphiurus murinus
AATGGAATTTTACTCAGCCATAAAGAAGAATAAAATCATGTTCTTTGCAGGGAAATGGATGCAACTGGAAAACATTATGTTGAGTGAGATTAGTCAGTCACAAAGAGTTAAGAAGCATATGTTCTCCCTAATATGTGGATGCTAGGGAGAAGATGGGGCATAGGAGGGTCTCCAGATGAAAAGGAGAGATCCTCGATAAACAACAAAGTTGATTTAATTGTAGTGGACGCAGGGGGCAGAGGGACGCCCTAAAGCACATGATGTAATTACACAATCATATCAAGGTCACTCACTGAAGTGAACCTGAGGGGGAGGGAAGGGGAGGGGATTGGGGTGGGAATTGGGGAAGGGGTCAAATGAGAATTGTGTGCAAATATGTTGTTAACAACTTGTACTTAACAAAGATGTATGCTATATTGCACGAATTACTACAATAAAAAATTAAAAAAAAATAAAGACTATGGGGAAGATCATGGATTATGGGTTGGAATCTGGGGAGGGTTGTAGCAGAAAGATCAATTTTTCCTCTTGGCAGAAGTCCAGGTGGGAAACAGTGATGGTCTAGCAATCACAAGAGAGGTAGAGAGTTTTAGAAAGCATGAATGGGGATGTATCTTGGCTTTTTCTCCAGCACCCCCTACATCTCTCAACTCTGAAAATTGTCCCTGGGTTGACAGTTCCATCCCAAGTCCCAAACTTCTCTAGAACACAATGTCATTATTGTCCTACCCAAGTTGAAAATGCTACATACCATCCATGAGTAAACAGAGTTGTGATGAACATCACAAAGTATGACTAAACATTAGTTTAGCACACGATAGTCACAGTGCTAGTGATGCTCGGTGTCATTCTTCCTTGCTTTCTAGAGTGACTAGCATGGGGACTCTGACAAACATATCACAAATGACTGGTGAGTTTTGGTCAAATTACATTATAAAGACTTCAGCAAAGAGACACTAGTATTATTGATCACCCAAATGTGTCCAAGAATGTGCTAAGTGTTTTTACAATTTATAATTTCATTTAATTCTCATAACAACTATGTAGACAATATTGGGGATTTTTCCCCCCCAAAGGTTGCATTGCTATGAATCAGAGGATCTGAAATACTTACTCAGGTCAGTCTAATTCCCTAATCTTGTTCTCTGTACTCTGCTGTCCTCTCCCTCCCTCTCAGTACACATTAAAAAATGCAAAATTAGTCACAATACATGAAAATCTTAACATAAGTTGGGCAGGGTGACAAATATTTGGGAGACTGAGACAAGAGGAGCATAGGCTTGAGGTTAGCCTCAGCAATTTAACGAGACGCATAGCAACTTAGTGAGACTTTCAAAACTAAAAAAAAAAAAAAAAAAAAAAAAAAAAAAGGTAGGGGGCTGGGGGTATAGCTTGAAGGTAGAATGCTTCAAGGTTAATCCACAATACCTAACAGTAATGGTAGTAGTAGTAATAATAATGAGGAGATGGAGAAACCAGAGCAGAAGAATTATATGTATTATCAATTCTTCACTTCAAAGAAATCATCTTTTAGTAATAAGCTACCTTTGTTCCTTAGATATATGACTCAACCCACATTTTCTTGACATTATGGTGTCAGAGTATTTTTTTTCCACAAAGTAGGACAACGATGTTCAAACTAGTTCTGTCTGCTCTTCATTTCTCATAATGTTGTACTTTGCAAGTACCAGTTTACCAGGTAAATCATTGATGAGGTGATCATAAACTCACAGAAGTATACAAATAAGTCCATAGAAGATGGGGCTCTGAACTAAAAGTCAACATTTCCAGACTAGGGACCTCAGGGTAGTCCCAGAGAAGTCACTGGACTATTCTGGATGACAATTTCCACACTTACAAAATGATAGTTGTGGGTTTAATCATTATGGAAGGCTTATTTCTGCTCTAATTCTCCATGGTGGTGATTCTTCTCATTTCATGTTACATGATCTCACGTAACATCACTCTTGGATATTACAGTAGGTTTGTTATGGCAGAAAAAATCTTACTTTTTATGAGCATATGAGCCCTTAAAGAAGTCAGCAAACACATACTTTTAGGTAATATGACATATCTGTAATCAAGGGCTTTCATTTTCAAGCATTGTACCTTTTTTTTTTTTTTCCTAAGAAAAGAGTTCCCTGCCATAAAGAATACAAACATATTTACTTCCAAAAGACAATGAAGACAGAAGGTGTGAATTGTTACTAAAAATCTTTAAAAAGAATGACTGACAATGATCCTTCAAATTTTGACCTATATGCATGTGAGCAGAAAGAAGGATTTTAAGTAGCAAGGTCTTTCTGGATAAAATTTGAAGTGTATAAAATATTCTGCTAGGTTAATATTAACTATTAAAAGTTTGGCTTTTATCCAAATATATGAAGTTCCTGACTCAGAAATAACCCAAACATTTAAATTCTATGTGGCCTCTGGCAAAGTGTATATAAACAAGAAAAATATTCTACATTAACAATGCATTTATAGACCACTATCTCTATCTATAAAGAAGAACAATTAAAACACAAGTAGGTATAACACAGACTATGCAATATGTGGCTAACACAAACCCTATAATTTATGGGTTACATTTTCACATGATAGATAGAGGGGTTTTTTTTCTGTACAGAAACAGATGTGCAAGAAAATCATATCTATTGGCATGGGAATAATAATGCCATTAGCACATAAGACAAATGAACCAAGGTTTACTACAGAGTTCTCAGGAACTGCTATTCATAAAGTTAAAAAATATTAGTAATTGCCATCACTGGATTGCTCTCCTATAGCAATAAAACTGGCAGAAGAGAAGAGTTTTCTATTAAAACTGGATGTGCACACTCCCTCCTCAGTCGTATTCTTTATCCTTATTCGCTTTTCCCACTGTGTAAATCTTCCCACTTTTCAGCACTTTTTAAAAAGGACTATTCAGCCCTCATTATTCTGCATTTTTGTTTTATCTGGCAAAGGTAAAGCAAAGAATGAATGTACAATAAAGGTATAAAGCAGATAGTGGAATGCAGATTGTTGAGAGTTAGAGGTGAGAACCATAGATGGAATTTCGCTGGGTCAGATGGGAGCCAAGAGAGGGCATCTTGCAAGTACTCTATAAGCAAACTTCAGTATAAACCAGAATACTCTTGGTAAGGACACTTTGGTAAAACAGGTAGCTGTCAATTTATAAAAGGCTGTGTTAGAAATAACCCATCAACTAAATGTGTTCCCAATCAATGCCCCTTGCCAGTTTGAAAGTCTCCTGACCCTAGAAACCTCCCCTTTCCATCATCATTTTGTAAGCCTGAGTCATCCCTTTTCTGATTTGTTCTTTTGTCTTCTTGCCATTTGAATGATACTGCCTTTCACCATTACACTCCATGTTCCTATAAAAAAGAACCTCTTTCTATCCTCCTCAACTTTAGAAATGATCAACACTTAGGCTTATGAGAGGCTCAGGCCCATGGATTCTCTAGAGATTCTTAATACTTTACTAAGACACATGTTTTTAGATGAATTTATCAGATTCCCAAACATTTTATGAATGTAAAAATAAAGATGCATTGAAAATTGGTATATAGATTAATAAGGTAATTTTTCATTCAAATTTGGTAAATTTTGAGGATAAATGGAGCTAAAAATTATGATATGAAAATATTTACTTAGTGGATAAAAACTATTTTTATCAGTTACCCATGAAATAGTCCTATTCAAATTTTACTTTCACACCCAAGTTGTATTTTAAAAAATTAAGAATTGTATGATTCACATATGTCCAAGCATGGTAAATAACTTATTTACACTGATTGTCCAAACATTAGAAAATAACATAAATATAATTATGCTTCTTGGGAGATTTACATATATTAATCAATTTGGCTATAGCTCTCACTCATATAACATCACTAATATTTTTAGGAAGAATTTTCTGTTTTAATGGGGTTTAAATATTTTATATTTCTTTCACAAAATTGCCTAAAATCTTCTTCAAAGTTGAATTTTATAGTTAATTTAAAATTGTTGGCATCTTTAATTTTTTTCTCAAGGGACTGTAATATTTTTGGTAAAGAAATATTGTCTCTTCAAGTATGATTCTACATGGCAAACTCAGAGCATCTACTGTTAAATGCAAACTATTTTCACTTCTAGTTTTAAAATTAATTCAAGGAGTATTGTACTCCAAAAGGTTTTTATGGCTATCATCTTTTTGCTTCTTCCAGATTAAAAAAAAAAATCTTTGGCAAAACTTCCATATTAGGCAAAATTGTCAAAAACTTCTCTCTATAACTCTTTAGAATTTTACAAATTACATGCTACAAAACCTTGACTTCTCAATTTCATTCCATTCCAGTCACGATATAAACTGATCTAATAACAAGAATTTCGTCAAAGATTCTATCTGCAAATAGAGATCTTTCATAGCCCAATTACAGGTTTTTAAAAGTCAAATCATGCGCATGGTTTGAGCACTTACACTTATCTTTCAATTAGTTCAGTTATTCCCTTGCTTTTGTAGGGATCAATTTAAATGTTTCCACCTTTGAAAGCACTGTTTACCATCACTGCAATTCTCCAAAAGCTTCAAAAAATAGATATTTTTGTTCTGTTCGGTGACTATGTTCTACCAGCTTCATTGAGGTATAGTTTATAATTGACAAATTACCAATTTTAATATTAGATTTTGATGATGCATGTTGACAAATGTATGTAGTCATATAACTGGTACAATAATAAAAATTTAGAATATTTATTTTTATTTTACTTAGTGCATTGTAATTTTATATCACACTGGGGCACAGAGTATCAGAAAAATACATGCACATATAGAATATTTTTATCACCCCATAAAGTTCTTTTTGGCCCTTTAAGGTCAACTGCTTGCCCTCCTTCTTGATGATCACTGAAATTGTCACTGTACTTTCATTTTTTCTTGAATTTTATACAAATGAGAACCTATAGAATATGGTCTTTAATATCTGGCTTCTTCTACTTAATGTAATCCTTTTGAAATTTGTAAGATTTTCCTTTATCTTTATAATCTTTACCTCTGTTTCTTTACCTGGGATAGGGTTTTTCACTTCTATAGCATTTTTAAAGATTTGATTATGATGTTCCTCAGTGTAATTTTATTCATCTTTATTCTGATTGAGATTTGTTGATCTCCTGTGTCTGTGGATTGTTAGTTCTCATTAAATTTGTAAAACCCTTTCCCATTAATTCTTCATATGTACCCCACTCAAACACACACATAAAATTTCTATGGGACTCCAATTATAGACATGCTACACTGATTGATAATGTATTAACATCACTGAAACACTATTTCATTAGTCTTTTTCTCCCAATTCTTTACTTTGAACAGATTTCCTTACTGTGTCTTCAATTTCGCTGTTTCTTTTCTTTCTTTTTTTTTTTCCTTCTAAAGTATATAAACTGCCATTAAACTCGAAGATGATATGTGTGTTTATATTTCACCCTTAAAACTTTAATTTGCATATCTTTTATGTTTTTCATCTGTCTCCTTATTATGTTGGCCCTTTCCTCTTCATATTAGAAGTGTTTAGATTTCTGAATAAGTTTCTGCTAATTGATTTGCCTTATGGTTCTAGGTAACATTTTTTCTTATTTCTTTGCATCCCACGTAATTTTCATTTGGATGCTTGACACTATTGATTTGAACATTTTTGATCATTGGATTTTGTTGTGTTCTTTGAAAGGGGGGTGGATATTGTTTTGACGTATCATTAAGTTAGTTGCAATCAGTAAAATCCTTTTGATGCTGACATATACTCTTTTTTAGGTTGGATCCAGAGCACTTTAGTACAAGGCAAATGTAGCCCAACAATTAAGATGTTTTAATGTCGTTACCTTTTGAATAACAAGGTCTCTCCACTGGGATTAGCAGGAATGAAAACTATTAACTTCGTGAATTGTATAACCTACAGTTTTTAATTGGCTATTTCTCCAGCCATGTAGAATGTCACCTCATGCATATAAAGATAAGAAGATAAGCATTTGGATGAAGCTTTAAGGAGATTCCTATATGTAGAGCTTCCCCCCTACCCCATCCAGTGTGTGTGTGTGTGTGTGTGTAACTTCATCTCCAATATTCTGCCTTACAAATTCTAGCCATTTTAATCTCGCCAAACTTTGATCACTCTATTCTAATTTCAATAAAACCACTGAATCCTATTTAGGTTCTTCCTGTCTATACAGGGGCCTGTAAGCTTCCACCGAGCAGTTAGCTTAGCTAATTACAGACTCATTAGGAAAAAAATATATAGCATGTAAAGGACTCAGGTAGAGTATGATGAAGCTGGGAAGGGAATGGATGGGCAGAAGAGACCACATATGCTATTAAGATGTTAACTAAGATAAGGGATTAAATTAGTTTATTTGACAAATCCAGGATGTATTTTCTAAATACAACAGCAAGAAAATTAAAAACAAATTCAGCAAGCTGGGCTTGGTGGCACATGCTTGTAATCCCAGTACTTGGGAGGCTGAGATGGGAGGATCCAGGTTCGCAGTCAGCCTCAGCTACTTAGTGAGACCCTCCACAACTTAGTGTAGCTCAGAGGTAGAATGCCTCTGGGTTCAATCCCCAGTACTGAAAAAAAAAAATTCAGCAAAGTAGCCAGATATAAAATCAACTTAAGAAAGTTGATTTTCTATATACAAACCCCAAATCACCGAAAAAGAAGTCCTGAAAACAATTCCACTCACAATAGCCTCAACAATACTTAGGAATAAATCTGGCCAAGGAAATAAAAGATTTCTACAATGAAAACTATAAAACACTAAAGAAAGAAATTAAATATGACCTTAGAAAGTGGAAAGACCTCCCATGTTCTTAGACAGAATAAATACTGTCAAAATAGCCATACTACCAAAAGTGATCTACAGATTCAATGCAGTCTCTATTAAAATAACAATATCATTCTTCATGGAGCAAAAAAAGATTCATATGGAAGATAAAAGATCCAGCATGACCAATGGAAATCTGAGCAGTAAGAACCAGGCTGGAGGCCTCACAATACCTGATTTCAAATTATACTACATAGCTCTAGTAACAAAAACAGCCTAATACCGATACAAAAACAGATACATAGGCCAATGGAATAGAATAGAATAGAAGATACAGATACAAATACTTACACTTGTAGCCAACTGATTTTTGGCAAAGGTGCCAAAAACATACACTAGAGAAAAGATAATCTTTTCAACAAATGGTGCTGGGAAAACTGGATATCTATAAGTAGAATAAAATTAGATGCCTTTTCCTCATTCTGTACAAGAATCAAGTCAAGATGGATCAAAGACCTAGAAATTAGACTGAAAAATTTGCAATTACTATAGGAAACATAAGACCAACTCTCTAACATATAGGCACTGGTAACACTTCCTCAATAAGATTCACGAAGCTCAGGAAATAAAATGGAGAATCAATAAATGGGATGACATCAAATTAAAAAGCTTCTATGCAACAAAGGAAATAAGAATCTGAAGAGAAAGCCTATAAAATGTGAGAAAATATTTGCCAGCTAGTCCTCTGATAGATGACTAATAACTAGAATATAGAAATATAGAAAGAACTCAAAAATTTTAACACACACACACACACACACACATGCAAGCACACACAAACCAAATCAAAACTGTGCAATTGAACTGATAAACACTTGTCAAAAGAGAAGTACAAATGACCAACAAATATATTAAAAAAATGTTCATCATCATTGGCAATCAGGGAAATGCAAATCAAAACTACACTGAGATTCCATCTAACTACAGTTAGAATGGTAATCTAACTGTAGTTACATACAGCAATAAATGCTGGCAAGAATTTGGTGAAATAGGAACATTATACACCATTGGTGGTATTGTAAATTAGCACAACCACCATAGAGATCAGTATGAAGGTTCCTCAAAAGACTAGGAATGGAGCCACCATATGACCAAGCTATACCACCCCTTCATATCTTCCTAAAATAATTAAAGTCAAGATACTATAGTGATATCTGCATGCCCATGTTTATTGCAGCATAATTCACAACAGCCAAATTATGAAATCAACCATAATTTGTCCATGAACAGATAAATGTCCATGAACAGATAAATGGATAAAGAAAATGTGGTATATACATACAATACAATTTTACTCAGCCATGAAGAAGAACAAAATTATGACATTTGCAGGAAAATGGATGGTACTAGAGAATATTATGCTAAGTGAGATCAGCCAATCTCAGAAAGTCAAGGGTCAAATGTATTCTCTCATATGTGAAGCTAGAGAGAAAATAGGAAACAATAAAGGGACCTCAGAAAAATTAGGAGAGAAACCAGTAAAACAATGGAAGGGAGTTGGAGGAAGAAGGAGGGAGAGGGAAAAGGAGGACTGAGGAAGCATACAATTGAAATAATGTTGTGTTTGTACATGGAGGTATCATTACCATCTCACTAACATGTACAAGAAGGGAGGGAGTGCAGGGTGGGATGCCGAGGGAAAGACACCAAGTGAAGTCTAAGTGAAGTGTGCATGTATGTTTGTATCACTTTGAATCTTACTATGATGTTTAATTACAACACATCAATAAAAGTATAAAAAATCAACAATAAAATTAAAATTCCAATTTTAAAAAATGGGCAAAAAAAATCTAAGGATATATTTCACCAAAGAATACATGCAGAATTATAACAACATAAAAAGGGACTCAAAATCATTAGAAAAATGAAAAAATAAAGCTTGAGTGAGATATTACTATCTACCTATTAGAATGATTTAAAAACAAAGAGACAATACCAAGCACTGATGAGCATACAGAGCAACTGGAACTCTTTTGCCAGTGAAAATGCAAAGTGAAATAGATGCTGTGGAGGACAGTTCAGCATTTCCTTATAAAGTTTATGATAAATTTTCCATATAACTCAGCAATTGTACTCCTGGGTATTTACCCAAGAGAAATGAAAACTTATGATTAACCAAAAATCTATGTGAATGTTTTCAGCAGCTTTTTGCACTGTCATCCCAAACTAAAAACAATCTTGATGTCTTTTAACAGGTTAATGGATAAATAAGCTGTAGTATATCCATACAGTACCTACTACTCCATAATAAAAATAAGTGAATTACTGCTATAGTCAGTAACATGGATGAATTTTCAGTGTATTTTTCTAGGTGAAAAAAGGCAGACTTAAAAGTGTGCATATTTTATATGTTCATTTATATATAATTTTGGAAATATCAAAACAACAGAACAGAAAATAGATCAATGGTTCCATGTGTTGGGAGTGAGGATAACTATAAAGGGAAAGCATGTAGGAATTTTTTCGGGTGATGAGTTGTGTTAAAAGTACAGTTGATATAGACATGATTCTATGCATTTTTAGAGTCCCATAAATCTAGTCAACAAAAAGAGTTAATTTTACTGTAAGTTTGTAAAAACAAGTACAATGTGGGAGATAAATAAAACCAACTATATTTTAAATGAATAATATTAATACACTGAAAGCCTGGCCTGGTGGCGCACGCTTGTAATCCCAACATTTGGGAGGCTAAGACCACAGGATCCGGGTTCGCGGCAAACCTCAGCTACCTAGTGAGGCACTCCGCAACCTAGTGAGACTTGGTTTCAAAATAAAGAATAAAAAATAGAGCTGGGGGTATAGCTCGGAGATAGAATGCCCCTGAGTTCAATCCCCAGTACTGCAAAAAAAAAAAAAAAAAAAAAAAAAAAAAAAAAAAAAAAAAAAAAAAAAAAAAAAAAACGAATAAAAAATAGGGCTGGGGGTATAGCTTAGAGGTAGAATGGCCCTGAGCCCTGCGTTCAATCCCCAGTACTGGAAAAAAAAAAAAAAGCAACAACAACAAAAAAAAAAACATTGAAAAAAGGAGGGAAGGCCAGTCATGGTGGAAAAAAAATACATTGAAAAAAGGAGAGAAGTCATGGTGGTACATGCCTGTAGTTTCAGTACTTGGGAGACTGAGCCAGAAAGATTATAAGTTTGAGGCCAGCCTCAGCAATTTAGTAAAACCCTGTTTGAAAAAAAAAACAATAATAATATCATAGGGCTGGGGGTGGATCTCGGAGGTAGAATGTCCACAAAAAACAAATACAAATAAATTTTAAAAAAACAACAAATAAGGAGGGAAGTAAACTAGATAACTTTAGGAAGCAGTGTTTTGACTAGATAGTATAGGTCCATGGACAAAAGTACACACCAACACTGTACTGTAGTTAGTACATCGGTTTTGAGAATGATATAGATTAGCCATTCTGCAATTGCTTTATATGCATATAGAAGTTAAAAATAAATAAATGTATTATAGATAATGAGAGCCAGATTTCTCACTTTTGGAGAAGGACATTATAAAGAATGAACGGGGAAAATCTAGAATAAACTCTGTGGTATTGGATTTGAGTCAGCGGTATCTATGGGAAATACATTTTAAAAAATATATAGTGATAATTAGATATGAAAATAAACGTAGATGTGTGTATACAAGGCTTAGTATTGACACATATATTTCCTGGCTGCATTCACTGAGAAGGCCTGGAAGTGATGGCATTCCAGTAGCAATGATCAGAAGATCCTAGTTTCAAAATGCATTTTCCACTGAAAGAACCCAGAACTCCTTGGAGATGGAGCTACTTCCAAGGCCCAGGCAGCGTGGTGGTAATTTTTCTGTGTTAACTTGAAACTGGTCAGTGTGCCCAGATATTTGGTTCAACATTATTCTGCATGTGTCTCTGAAAGTGTCTCTAGATGAAATCAACATTTGAGTCAATAGTCTGGGTGAGACAGACTGCCCCACCCTAAAGCAGTTGGATCTCATTCAATCCACTGAAGGGAACAAAAACCTGAGTAAGGGAGAATTTGCTCCATCTGTCTGACTGTCTTCCTTTATCCGCCTTTGTCTTTGGACTTGAATTGGAACTTGCACGATCAGTTCTCCTGGGTTTTCAGCTTGCCAGCTGCAGATCTGGGGACTTAGCCTCTACAACTGTGTGAGCCAAATTCTTATAACGAACCTCTTTTTATATGCATCCCTATTGGTTCTGTTTCTCTGGAGAACCCAGACTAATTTAGGCAGGAAAATGAAACGAATACATTCCAAGGTGAGCCTGGAACATCTTGTTGTGCCAGAAAGTAAGAAACTGCTCATAAAAAGGCAGAGTCATGCAAAAAGAACATGGGAGCCAGCCTGAAGTAGCTCCAAATGACCAGAGCCAAAGCAATGAGAGAAGCAATATAAATAATGTTCATGTTGGATTATAATACCTAGAAAAGACTAAATATTCATGAGTTTATAATTATATAAATATACAGCAAGAAAATAAATACAAAAGAAAAGATGACGCCTCTTTAAAGATCTTTTCCAAGTCATAAATGCAGAAGGAAAAGGAAAATAGAAAACCAATGTATTAATCACCATAGGGAAGATCCACCAATGAATGATAAAACTAACAGGCAAAAGTTTGAGGACAACACAAAATACCTCTCAATGTATTATTAATTCCAAAGGGAAACATTGTAACATCACACTGAAAATCTTAATCAAGTGATCAAGGTTAACCTCACCAAGAGTAAGATGTATTGAAATCACATATCCTTAACAGCATATGCTGGCAATGGTACAACATCACCATTGTGGTATTCTTGCCAGAAATATATATTCACTCTGATCATGAGAAAACATTAGACTAAGCCAAGCTGAGATACATCCTACAAAACAAATGGCCAGCATTCTTCCAAAGTGTCAAATTGTTGGGAGTAGACAAAAGAGATATGACATTTAAGTGAAATAGAGTATCATGGATTCGGCCCTGGAACAGAATAAGGAAATCAGGGAAAAACCCTGCTGGAATTCCAAGAGATTTTACAGTAGAGCTAATACTATTAGTGGAGAAGGTAGGAAGAGTTTGAGAGAGGTAGAGGAAGTTGACCTGAGAAATACAGTAGGGTTGTAATGGGCCCATTTGCGTTTGGTGATCATACATTTATAGGAGGCCAAACAGGTATATTTCATAACAATTTCTAGTAGATATACTTATTTAGAACCATTGTTGGAGAAGGATGTTTGCAGAATATATTCCGAGTTGAGATTTTCTTAGATTGGTAAAGTAGAAGGGCAAGACAAGTTGTGTGGTAAGGTTGATTAAAAGACAGAAGGACAAATAAATTTAATTATTATTATTATTATTAGGTACTAGGGAGTGAATCTGAAAGCATTCTACCTCCAAGCTATACCCCAACCCTTTAAAAAATTTTCTAATTTTGAAGCAGGATCTAAATTGCTAAATTTCTTTTTAAGTTCCTGATACTGGCCTCAAGCCTGTGATCTTCCTGTCTCAGCCTCTCAAGCATTGGGATTAGAAGTGTGTGCCACCACACCCAGCTAAAGTGTTATTATTTCTAAACTGTATATAGAAACAATGAAAGAAAGTAAAGGGATAATGAATGAGGATAAATGAATAATTAAAAGCTGAAAAACAAAGTAGATTCTTAGGTATGCAAATCAACAACTCTATGGCACATGGGTCTAATGGTCTAACACATCTATCTTTGGAAGAGATATGCCAGTCAGTGCTGATTTATAATTCAGTTTCTTTTTTCAAGTCCACTAAGAAAATAATAGATGGTCATATCTTGTTCAGGTTCCTATAGTTTCCTTCTGCATTCTTTATTCTTATGAGTATATCATGGAAAGAAAGAAGGAAAGAAAGAAAAAGAGAGAAAGAAAGAAGGCTCTATTATCATTTTGGTAAGATTCCATGGAGAAGAGAGAGTTAATGAGTATCATCCATCTAGCATTATGATTCAAAAGTAATCCACCCTCCTTCATTTTAACCCCACAACAAGGTTTATTCTCATTTCTTATTTCTGCTGATTCTCTCCAGTGGTTTGTGTCCTTGTGCACTGAATTTCATTCATTTCTTTTAAAAGGTATATATTTATTTAATTGGGGTGATATTTTGTCAATCTCTATATTTATTGAGGTTCTAAGTTAGAGACACTTTCCTCCAAAAAGGAATTTCATTGATCCCCTCTAGAATCTAGGAATGGAGCAAGGTGAAGCCCTCTTCATTACCCATCAAGTTCATATCGTGACTTTGTTGCACATCTTAAGCTTTTTGTGCTTTATAGCATAGATATCAACATTTGCTCCAAGGATACGCTCCCTTTTTGTGCTGTTTACTGCTCCTCATTGAATTTCAGCTTATGTTTTGTTTCTTTCTCCTATTTCCTTATATTCTAGCAAGCTGAGTAATGTATCTAAATAATTAGTTTTACCATATTCAGTCTCTTAACATTTTAGAGAGAGGCCTGGTATAGTATCTTTCCAGTCATAGTTGAGAATAGGAAGTCTGGTGGAATTCTGTTCTTATTTGCCAGATGAAGTGGGAACAGGAAGGTCATATAGATGCTTCAATAGAAAGAAAGTGGGAGCTAGGAATGGTGGCACATGCCTGTAATCTCAGTACTTGGGAGGTTGACATAGAAGAATGGTAGGTTTGCAATCAGCCTAAACAACTTAGTGAGACACTGTTTCAAAATAAAAAATTAGATAGGGCTGGGGATGTAGCTCAGAGATAGAATGCCCCTGGGTTTAATACCCAGTAACACACACACACACACACACACACACACACACACACACACACACGAGACAGTGGATAAATCTAGAGGACCATCAGAAATTATTTTGAAAATGTATACTCCAATAAACTGGACAACATGGAAGAAATTGACAGATTTCTACACATACAACCTACCTAAATTGAACCAAGAAAATATAGAAAACCTAAACTGACCAATAGCAAGCAAAGACAGAAACAACAATAAAAAGTCTTCCATTAAATAAATGTCCAGGTCCAGATGGATTCCCAGCTGAATTCTACAAAATCTTTACAGAAGAACTAAATCCAATACTTCACAAGTTATTCCATGAAGTTGAAAGAGATAAAATCCTTCCAAATGCCTTCTTTGAAGCCAATATCACCTTAATACCAAAACTGAATAAAGATCCCCCAAGAAAATAAAATTATAGACCAATATCATTGATCAACATAGATTCAAAAAATTCTAAGCAAAATACTAGCCATGCACATTTAAAGTCACATCAAGAAAATTGTATACCATGACCAAATTGTTTTCATCCCAGGAATGCAAGGCTGGTTCAACATATGCAAATTGATTCATGTTAAACACCACATACACATAAAAAAGAACAAAAATCATATGATCATCTTAATAGATGCTGAAAAATCATTTGACAAAATTCGACACCCATTCATCTTAAAAATACTGCAAAGAATTGGAATAGAAGGAATTTACCTAAACATCATTAAGGCAATATAAAATAACCCCAAAGCCAACACCACATTGAATTGGCAAAAACTTCAGGAATTCCCTTTAAAATCAGGAACAAAACAAGGATGCCCACTATCACCACTCCTTTTCAATATAGTCCTTATCACCAGAGCAATAAGATAAGAGATGGATATCAAAGGAATTCCAAATAGGAAAAGAAAAACTAAAATGATTTCTATTTGCAAATGACATTATCTTATATTTAGACGACCCAAAAAACTCAACCAAAAGATTAATAGAGCTTATTAACAAATGCAGAAATGTAGTGGGATACAAAATCAATCTAAAAAATTTAGTAGATTTTCTATATGCCAACCATGAATCCATTGAAAAAGAAATTCAGAAAACAATTTCATTCTTAATAACCTCAAACCAACAAAATGCCTACGAATAAACCTAACCAAGGAGGTAAGAGATCTCTGTAATGAAAATTATAAAACACTAAAGAAAGAAATTGAAGATCTTAGAAGATGGAAAGATCTCTCTTGCTATTGGATAGGCAGAATAAATATTATCAAAATGGCCATTTTATCAAATGTGATCTACAGAGTCAATGCAGTCCCTATCAAAATACCAATGTCATTCTCCACAGACCTAGAAAAATTAGTCATAAATTTCATATGGAGAATCAAAAGACCCAGGATAGCCAAAGCAATTCTCAGCAATAAGAACCATGCAGGAGGCATCACAATTCCTGTCTTCAAATTACACTACAGAGCTATAGTAATAAAACAGCATTGTATTGGCACAAAAACAGACAAGTAGACCAATCAAACAGAATAGAAGATACAGAAATAAATCCACACACTTATAGCCAATTAATTTTTGACAAAAGTGCCAGACACATACGTTGGAAGAAAAGACAGCCCTTTAAACAATTGGTGTTGAGGAAACTGATTATCCAGTTGTAGAAAAAATTGAACTAAATACTTACCTCTCACTCTGCACAGGAGTCAACTAGAGATGGATCAAAGACCTAGAAATTAGATCAGAGACTTTGAAGCTACTAGAAGAGGGCATAGGTCTAACACTTCAAAATATAGGCAAAGGCATAAGCTTCCTCAACAAGACCCTCATAGCTCAAGAAATTAAAATAATCAAGAAGTTAGATGGCATTAAACTAAAAAATTTCTGCTCATCAAAGGAAACCATCAAGAGACTAAATAGAAAGCCTACAGAATGGGAGAAGATCTTTGCCAGTTATCCCTCAGGACTAATATATAGAATATACAAAGAACTTAAAAAACTTTACACTAAAAAACAAACAAACAACAACAACAAAAAACCCAATCAATAAAATGGGCAATTGAACTAAATAGACACTTCACAAGAAAAGAGATATAAATGGCCAGTAAATACATGAAAAAAAATGTTCAACATCATTAGCAATTAGGGAGATACAAATCAAAACTGCACTGAGATTCCGTCTAACTCCAATCAGAATGTCACTCATCAAGAAGTCAAAAAACGATAAATGCTAGTGAGAATGTAGGGAAATTGGAACTCTTCTACACTGTTGTTGGGATTAAAAATAGTTCAGCTGCTATAGAAATAAGTGTGGAGATTCCTCATAAAACTGGAATGGATCCACCATATGATACAGCTATACCACTCCTGGATATTTTTTCCTATGGGACTGAAATCAGAGAACTACAATAATATATGCATATCCAAGTTCATAACAGGACAATTCATAATAGCCAAAATATGAAACCAACCCAGATGTCCATCAACAGATTAATGGTTACAAAATTATGGAATATACACATAATGGAATTCTACTCAGCAATAAAGAACAACAAAATTATGGTATTTACAGGAAAATGGAGGGACCCTGAGAACATTATGTTAAGTGAGATTAGCCAGTCACAGAAAGTGAAGGGTCATATGTTTTCTCTAATATGTGGAAGCTAGGAAGTAATTAGGATACCAGCAGGACTCCAAATAATGGAGGAGAGACTTCAGTGGAATCAGGGAGATGATCTAGGGGAAGGGGAGGGGGAATATTGAGGATCAGTGAAGGAATTACTACCATTGGCTTTATGCACATATATGAAAATACCAATGTCAATCTCAATACCTTGTAGGAGAAGGGGTGGGGTTAGGGACAAAGCCTGGGGAAAGCCCACCAAGTGCTGTGTGCATGTATGTCACTATCAACATGATTTACATTGTTATGATGTGAGACTATAATGTACCAATAAAAGTATATTAAAATAAATAAATAAAATAAAGTGGGTTTTGACATCATACCCCAATCAGGAATAAAATCTTGGTTTTACTGTTTTCTAGAGAAAAGATCTTCAACAAACCACCTAAACTTATTAAACCTAAATTTGTTCATGAACAAATAACTGCATTGTAGAGCTGTGAACAGATGAGACATAACACATATAAATACTCATCAAAAGATCTTCTATCAAATTTGACTTTCTTCTTGTGTGCTGGATCTTCATAAATGGTATTACATGTGTGGATGAAATTCACCTGGATACTAACCTCTGAGATAGAGTCACAAAGCATTCCTGTTATTGAAACGGTCTCAGTCCCTGAAACATATATTGTTTTATTGAATCTTTTGGTTTGATTCATTTTTGCGTTGGAAGAAATATGAGTAAAAAAATTATAATTGCAGATGAAATTTGAATAAAAATAAATTACTGAGGCAAGTTAGGTCTCTAAGTGGACGGCAGACCTTCCTATCCTGGTACATTCTAGCATTAGGACTCCACCACACAATAACCAGAGTTTCGACATTTCAAGAAAATAGTTAATTAGATGTTCAAAATCAACTTTGAAAAAGCCATGTGTACACGTTTGATATGGCTCTGATACAAAGGAGGGTTGGTGGGGTTAATAGTGAGAAAATGCCTAACGCTGCTTTTCCTCAATGAAGGTCTGCCTGGCCCAGGGTTCCAACATCAAGGCCTCTGTCTAAAGTCAAGAAATATATGACAAATAGCAGCTCACACCTGACAAGAGTCAGGGTTTTAAACTCAACAGGGCAGGGATTTGAAATTCTGCCAAACCTTGCATTTTTTTCTGATTAGATGTATTTTACAAGTTTACAAGAGGCTCCAAGTGGACTCAGCTCCACGGCTCCTTGGAATTTGGCACTCGGCTTCTAGAACTGACTATGGCTCAACCCCAATTAGCCAGAACTTCCAACATTACAAATTTCAAATTAAATTAATTTTTAAGAATATATCACTTTTGGAAAATGGGGGGAAAGTGCATACAAGAATCGCAAAAGGAATGAATTTATTTGTGAGATAGTATGATGTTGTGGCTAGGAGGAAAGGCTCTGAGCTGACTGCTTGCTTTATGATCTTGCTTCTCTCCACTTGCTTGTTAGCTATTTGACCTGAACGTCCCTCAGTTTACTTGGAGTGAAAATAGTACTTCCTCATAGGGTTATTGAGAAGATTAAGTGAGTTAATTTACAATGACGAGGCTGCTTAGAATAGTGCCTGGCACACTATAACAACTCAGGGATGGTTATCTTATTTGTTAATAGCTTAGAGGGTTTGTATTGCAAAAATAATTTCATCTACTGGCCCTCTATCACTTCAGTGCCGAGAAAAACTGATGTTTAGGATACTGCTGTCATCCTCCCAATCTTTAAGACTCCCAAACAGTAGTTTCTTCTTTCCTTTGAAATTTTTCTTCCCCCATCATTTCCTATTTCAACAGGTGGCTACTCGGTTTTCCAAGCTAGAAAGCCTACGAAGCATAAATCCTCCCCATGCTAATTGATCATTGAATCATGTTGGTTTTATTTGTGAATGAAACTGCCAAACATCTGATAATAAGCCCTGGTATTTTCCTGTCTGTGGTGCAGGCATAGTAGTCTTTTGAGATGCAGGTTTGAAAATCCTTCTTCCCTGCTTGAAATAAAACCTCATACCCCTATAAATGAAAAGTCCCTTTCTAACACTGTGATTATCTTCTTGTTTTTCTCCCCTGGATCTCAGTAGGATGAAAATGAAGGAAATAGGAAAAGAGGAATAAGAAAAAAGAAAATCAAATGAAATAGGAATGGCCCAAGAGTTTGGGCTAGCATCTGGGTGTGGAAGGGAGATGTTAGTGAAGTCTGGGAGGTGATTTATGCAGCCCATGTTGCAATCTGGGGAAACATCCCTTTTAACTGTGTGCATGGGCCCCAGAGGTTAAAATATTGGACAATTTCCCCCACAACAAGAGAGGTATACAAATTCCTATCAGCTTAGAAACAATCTGGATTTTCTCCTGAATTGTCTGATGTAAATGCACTTTTCCATGGGGAGGAGGTAAGTTGGGTCTTACAGTGTTGGGAGGGGTGGCTGAGAATGGCATTCAAGATAAAAGAAGACCATGGCTGATACTTTCACAGAAAGTCTTCCCTTAAAGTAGCTTTTTATTTTTTAATTATGCTACTATTGGTGCATTATGGTCTTTTTCTATTAACTAGTGTCCAGATCTCTTATATCACCCAGACAACCAGACAGCACATATTCTGATTGTCCATTCTAATTCAAAGTTATCAGTGTTTAGTATTTTATTTTACACTAGTTATCTCCCATTGGAAATAGAGTAAAAATTAAAGCAACAACATGAACATTTCTTTGTACTTATCTAGCATTAGTGGTTCCTTCTCAGGCTGGTTTCCAGAACTGCAGATAGAACAAGAGCAGGGAGAAGAACAAGAATGAGAATAAGAGAAAGAAAAATAAGAAGAGCAAGAAAAGGAGGAGGAAGCCATGTACTCAATCACACATATGTAAAACATAAATTAAGCATAGTTTTGACAATGAATATGTGTCAAATATCCTTGCCTCTGAGCTCCCAGGGAAAATCTGATCTCTTTCTTAGTTCTTTAGAATGTGTGAGAGCTCACATGTGGACAACTGGCTACCCTACAGTCAATTATAGAGTTAATTACAACATTCTCCTAAAACAAAGGAAATCATATCAATGTTTAAATTATCTTTAGCAGTTGGGTAAATTTAAAGGACCATAAATTTGCTTCTCATTACCCTAAATAATTGTTTTAAAAAAAAAAACAAGAAGATTAACTATACTGATAAGTTTTATGTACCAGAGACCTGGAAGTTGGTCTCCACTCATGTAACACACACTGGTCAAGAACATATAGTGAAATTGCTAATCCTGTCCCTTCCTGGCCCTGGCATGTGCCATCATTTTGCCTTGGTTGCTATAATAAGGAATTCTAAGAAAACCTCAGTCCTCTAAACAAGGGAATATCCCTGAAGTGGGAGAAAGATGAAAGGGCTTCAGGGGAACAATTCCTATTTTTTTTTATGATTCTGCTTCCTGTTTGCCATTTTGTTGCCGCAGGAGCACCAATTTAGAAAAGCAGCATGGTGACATGCCATGCCGTTCCTCCTGAGAACCCTCTGACAAGAGGACTGCTCCATCACCACATGTATGGTGAGGGGAGGAAGAATTATACAGGAACTCATATCATTTTAAAGTTTTCTACACTGTTTTTTTTTTTTCAACTTATCAGCTACAAACCACTGAAGAGTTACAGTGAAAATTTAAAAGAATCCTCAAATCCTTCTGCACATACATATTTCCTTGATCCGCAAAATGCAAGACACTATAATTATCACTATTATCATGTAGGAGGTCTAGAAAGTTGGTTGACACTTAGAAGGAGTACTCTTCTTTCTAAAAATATTTAAATAAAAGGAAACCATGGCTCTATATGTGTGGTTCTCATATTTTGGGGTTTCACAGATCAATATCAATATCATTTATTGTATGTTTTTAGAACTTAAAATTATAGTCTTTCAGGCTAAACAATTTAGTTTTGTAGAAAATTCATTTCATGGTTCTTCCCCTCCATCATCAGAGAAAATGTTATCATGGGCCAGCACTGGTGCTATGGTGTTTGAGAACTCTATTTCTCACCACGCCATGGAGACGAGTGCAAGAATCCAATGTTGCGTGGGCTCTGTGAGTTATTGGCACAGGTATCTGGAGGATCGTTTGTCCCACTCTGGGCTGACACCTCCCTGGCCTCACTCAGGGATTACTGCCATGCTACCAAGTATCTGATTCAGCACTTAGATTTGTCACTTCTAGGCTTAGCCATGGAAATGGCAGCTCACAAAAGTGGTGTGTGTTCTTCTTAACTTAGAAATGATTCATCTCCTAGCAGGGTGTGGTGGCACATTCTTGTAATTCCAATACTTGGGAGGCTGAGATAGGAGGATCTCGAGTTTGCAGCCAGCTTTATTAACTTAGTGAGGCCCTCTGCAACTTAGTGAGACCCTGTTTCAAAATAAAGAATAAAAAAGTCGGGCTTGGGGTATAGCTTGAAGGTAGAATGCCCCAGGGTTCATTCTCTAACACCTGTGATGTAGAAGTGGGTTTTCAGTGTTTTGTCTGCTCTACTTAATCCCTCTTTCTTCATGGGCTGTCTCAGGAGTATAAATATCTTAGTAGGCTTAACAAAGTAAAAAGCAGAGCAAATATTGATAGGATGGTGGAGTCAATCAACAAACATTTAGAGAGCATCTACTTACTACATGTTAGTCACTGACAATTAATAGAAAGCAACCAAACAAGAACACCAGCAAAAACAATCTGCCATCAAAGGACATTATGCTAAATTGGGGAATATTACAAGTTTTCCTTTATTTAAGGCTGAATAACATTCCACAGTGTATATAGCTCACATTTCTTTATCTATTCATCCATTGTTGGATATTTAGGTTGCTCCCATCTCCTCATTATTATGAATAGTATTGCAACGACATATCTTTCTGAGATCCTGTTTTTAGTTAATTTGTATATCCAGAAGTGGTGTGAATGAATTATCTGGTAGTTCTATTTTTAATTTTTTGAGGAAAAAAATGAAACTCTTTTAAACTATACCTCTGTCTTGTCATTGCATAGACAATTGACCCTGATATGCCACTCACCATCTTGAGATGTAACCAGGCTCTGACCTGTCAGAAGAGGTCTCCACCTGTCAGGAGAAATGGCTGCCTTGCTGTGGCCTCATAAGGCCTTTTCTCCTCAGCTAAACAAGTAAACTAAAGAAGGGCGGGACCGTAGGATGATACTGCAGCAAAATATGCACACACATGTGGCCAGGCAGCAGGCCAAGGATGATCGCAGCTTCCAGCACCTGCATACCCTCAGCTGGGGCCTCAGCTCTCAAAGAGAAATTCACTAAGGCCTGTCAGCACCTTGCCACGGGCCTTGGGACTCGGCTGTCCAGGAACCTTCCTGAATGATTCCCACATGCTGCGAGACCTACTTCTGATGCGGTAGTCCCAAACTGCAGCACAAGAGTCCTTCAGAACCTGGGCTAGAAGGTGGAATAAAACAGGAGCACCTCCCAGAATTGAAAGAAGTCGCCATGTGATGCTCAGATACATGCGTGAAGAAGAGGTACCCCAGTTAGAGGACACTACCTTCAGGGCCCCATCCTAAAAGGCCAGGGCCCCAGGCTCAGAAGAAATCCAGGCCCCATTCAGTCCTCTGCTGTCGGCTTTTCAAAATCATTAACAACATTTAACAAAGAAGGATTCACATGTTTTCATTTTGTATTGCCAATTATGTAGCCAATACAACTTTCCCTACTAGAGGGGAAATGGAGAGCTCACTCTAGGGCCTGAGGTCCTAGAAAAGCACTTGAAATTGGAGAATGAGATATGAAACAGGGAAAAGTAAAAGTAAAAATACAATATTATATTCTGTAAAGAAATCAAGCATTTTGTGCCAAGCCAGGAGCCCATCATTTAAATTTCCCATGCTATCAGGAAGTTAGAGACTCTGAAATGCCCACTGAATTCATGGCTCCATGGACATTACACCCCCTTTTTCTATTAGTCTGGAAGAGCAGTCCCAAAGACACACTTAGAACCACATAAAAATGTACCACATGGCAGGAAAGCCACAATGCTGGACCACTTGTGTCAATTTTTACCCCACATGTCGAATGGTGGGAGATCACCTTCCCATCTTGTGTTTGTCTTTACCTTCATAACCTCAAACCACCACTCTGTTCCTTCTCAACCACAATCTGAATTCTCTCTTTGGTGAATGATAGATTGCTTTCTTGGTAAATATTTTTGGTATCAATATTTTCGGACCTCATGTCCTAGAGTGAGCTCTCCATTTCCCCTCTGGTAGGGAAAGTTGTATTGGCTACATAATTGGCAATACAAAATGAAAACATGTGAATCCTTCTTTGTTAAATGTTGTTAATGATTTCGAAAAGCTGACAGCAGAGGATTGAATATCAATATTTTTGGCACTTTAATTTTTATCAGGACTGGCTACATAATTTGCAGGGCTCAGTGCAAAAGGAAAATATGGATCCCTTGTTCAAAGCTCACTGAGAATTTCAAGGCATCGACAAGAGAATCCTTTGGAGCCTGGATGAGGAAGTGAGCTAAAATAAGAACACCAAGCCCTGGGATCTTCTAAGTGTAAGACCTATATGAACACACAGGTTGAAGGCCCATCAAGTCAGACCTGATTTTCATTGGTCAGAATTGGGGAATGTACCCATTCCTAGCCAATCACTATTAAGTAGGCCGACTACCTCAGCCTTAGATTAAGTACAGTCCACTGGAGCTAGAGGCAAGACCGTTTTCCCTGAGTTGCATGCCACCTGGCAAGAGTTCATGAGTAAAATCAGACTCCTCCTGAGAAGATGTGAGGAGGGTCTGGTTGCTTGGTGAACAAATTATAGTGTCTGTTTTGTCACTCATCCTTGGGACTCTTCAGGACAAGCTTCCCTTTATCCAAACTTTGGAACTTTATGGTTTTCAAGAGATCTTCAAAGCAGGATGCAGTGGTGCACACCTATAATCCCAGGACTTGAGAGGCTAAGACAGAAGGACTGCAGGTTTGAGGACAGTCTCAGAACTTAGCAATACCCTGTTTCGAAAATAAAATATAGAAAGGGCTGGGGGTTTTGTTCAGAGATAGAATATCTCTGGGTTTGATCCCCAGTACCACATAAAAAGAAAGAAAAAGAGAAAGAGGAAGGAAGGAAGGAAGGAAGGAAGGTAGGAAGGAAGGAAGGAAGGGTCGTTATTCAGATGTACCTACTTTCAATTTCCAGGCTTCTATACACATTGGACTTCCTCCCTAATGCCAGTCTTTTCTGTAGGGACACCCAGCGATGAAAATATATTATTCCTGCTTTCTGTTGATTATCATGAGTTAAGGAACTAGGACTAATACATCTTAAAATTCACAAGAACCCAAATAACAAAAAAAAAAGGAAAGTAAAAGTACCACTAATGCAAACCCCTAAGTGCTGAGAAGTCATAGAATTAAGGGATGAGCAAATTGAGTGGGATACTCAATGTGAGTTTAGGGGAACATGGATTTTTAAATGAAGAAGTGGTTGTTGTTGGGTGGTATGAAATCCGGTGTGGAGCTACAGATGGGTACACAAGCCAGAGCAGCAGGATTTGCATTCAGCAAGTTCTGATAGTAGAGTGAATCCTTTTCAGGAGTCAAACAGGTTTTCTTGATGAGAGAGGACTGTGCAGGTCACTTCAAAATATAGTGGTGAAAGGGTAAAAACTATGTAGCAGAGAGTCATTACTAGTAAATTAGATCCAATACAAAAGGCAGTGGGAGAGTTTCTGAAGACGCACGCAAACTGTGGTTTTTCACACCTAGATTGCTTGTTATACTACTTTTAAAGGGTTTTCACTCCTTTTTTTTGCACTACTTTGGATATTTTTCTGTATTATTGGGGGTATTTTTGTGAACCCAGGGACATTCTACCTTCTCTGAGCTACACCCCCAACCTGTTCATTCATTCCTTTAGAAATAGGATCTCCCAAAGTTGCTGCTGGTCTCATTAACTTGCTGAAGCTAGCTTTGAGCCTCTTATGCTCCTTTCTCAGCCTCTCAAGTACTGAGATAACACTATTCCCGTCTCATTTTCCCTCTTTCTGTAGCTCACTCAAGTCCTGCCTATTTAGCCCTTAAGCCCAAACTCAGGCTATCACTGTGAAGAAGTGTTCCTTGAACCTTCCTCACTCTCTGACACCTCTTGCCCCAGGTGACAGGAACTAAAGAAAGGGACTGTCCCTTCTCCATGACCCCAGTGCATCCGAAATAAGCACTGTACTGGAATTGTCAGCCTTGCTCTCTCCCATTCTCTGAACTGCAAACTCCTTGATGCCAGAAACTCCGCCATCTTTTTCTTCCCAACTTCTGTTGCCTTCATAATTGACGAAAACTTACAGAATAAATACTCAAAATGCTTAATGAAGTTATATGCTCAGAAGATACACAGGAATAATACCTATTAATATTGTGGGAGTATAATGCCAAAAGAATGCTCAGAATAACAGACAACAATATGGATAAAGACAGATGTTTTTATATTATCCATGACCAAAATGGAGCACTGCATTGGATGTAGATGAACAGGAAGTGAATATGGCCAAAGGTCACTTGAAGATTCCTCACCTTGAGTTCTGTGGTGACATGTGCAGACCCTCCTAATCTATTCTTTGTGCAAATGAGACAATCAGGACAGAGACAGGGTTTTCTATGCAAGTGTATAAAGCATCTCCAGCCTGCTCTTCTGGGTCTCTGGCAGTGCCATTATCTTATCTCAGAGAACTTGCTCCCCATGGAATGTTTATTTATTTATTGGAATGTTTATTTTTCTGCTCTTTGAAAACCTTTGGGTTTCGTAGCTTATTCCACTTATGGCATGTAGTCAATTTATGTTTATTGGGTATAAACAGCCCACAACCCAGACATGTGTGAGATCAAGTAAGGTGAGGGTTTTTCTCTGATTCAAAAATACAGTATCAGAGGAATGGGAAATCTAACTCCAGTCACAGCCACATCTCAAATGGCCCCTGAGCGAGTGGAGGCTCTGAGAGATACGGGAAGGTGGCTTCTCTAGTGATGTTTATGAAATGCGTTTATGGGATGGTAGCCAAGCTAAGGATGTTCTTGACCCTCCTTAACACACAATTTTGCCCTTTGGTTTCCCTCTCCATGCTGACCTTCATGTTAATTTGTAGTGGGTGGGGTGTAGATGTATGTGAAGGGAATTGTGTAATAAAAAGTCTTTGACCTACTCTGCTTTGTTAAGTTGGATTTTCTCATGATGAGACTTCTCATTAAATTGTCCTCTCTTTCCAAGTTTAAAACTGAATTTCAACATCATTAGGAGATTACTCTTATTTAAGATTGGACTAAACAACCACAATTCTACATTTATTTCATTGTTCCAAGTAAATGCTTAGTGGCAGAAATGGAAAAAAAAATCTACATATGTAGAAAATATGAGAAAAGCAGAATTATAAATCTAGTGTCTGACCAGGCATGGTGACACATGCCTGTAATCCCAATATTGGGAGGGTGAGACAGAAAGATTGCAGGTTCAACACCAGTGTTAGCAACTTAGCAAGACCTTTAGCAAGTTAGTGAGATCCTATTTCAAAATGAACAATAAAAATGGGGCTGGGAGGTGTAGCTCAGAGGTAGAATGCTTCTGGGTTCAATCCCCAGTACCAAAAATATAAAATAAACCTAACATCTGACTTATGCCATCAATATAAGATTGTCAAATTAAGAGTAATGCAGTACAATGCAAGAACATATGTGCAAAATAAAATAACTCTACATATATTTCTTTGTGCTCTAATTCCCAATGTAATTTTAATTAGTTTTACCTGATTAGATGATCTTAAAAGATTTTTAATGACCTACTTTGAATCTCAGTGATCTTCTGTAAAGATGTAACAGCATTCATATTTGGGGTTTGGTGGATCATATCTTCAGCAAGTGGCTCCAGCTGCAAGAATAGTAAATATTAAGACAAGCAGAATATTATGAATTTATAGTAAGCATCATAGAAGCAAAGAAAATTGAAAAGCCTACTCCTTGGGAAAAGCTTACTCCAAAAACTGGTTAATATTTTGCTGATAACAGTTCTAAAAGTGTAGCTGGTTTTATTTTCTGTTTTGTATCCATATAATTAAATTCCAAGGGGCTTTCTCTTGGTCATGAGATTAATCTGTGAAGTCTCTGAAGCAGGTGCATGTCTGTGCATTAGTCACTTAAAATCTGAGTTATTTGTGTCATTTTTGTAGGTTTCTCACAAACCAAATTCCATCCTGTCTGTATATGCAGCTGGGCCCTGCAAACAAAACCTCAGGAGGTCATAGTGGACAGAGCAGGCAGTCCATTATCCACACTTTTGCAGTGTTTTTATATCTAAGCACCTTATACATCGGAACACTTAAGGATAGAAAGCCAGGAGACAGCTACTGTTATCCACCTGCCATTGAAGAAAGTAGTAGAAAACATATTCAGCTGAAACCAAAGGTGAAATAACTATACCATTTCATTTCATTTCTACTTTCTTTGTAACTCTGTCCTCTGCCTGTAAGCATAGGGCAAATAAATTCCTTTCTTGCAAATCTATCTTGATCTTCTGGAATTACACTGATTTTTCATGGCGAAGCAAACATTGCTTTGCAAGAAATGAAGAGGAGCTTTGAATAATTTATAGAGCATACTTGTCAGAAGCAAGTCGGATGCATGCACAGGAATGCCGTGGTGATGAGCCTGGCGTGTTGCAGGATATTTGAAAACAAAATAGCCATCCAGTCAGTGTGACCCAGAAAGCCAAGGAAATAATAGTAACAAAAGGATAAACTAAAATGCAGTTTTCCTAGAAAACTTAAAGTTCACAGTCTCAAATAAATATGGGGTGGTTAAACTCTAATGCAGCATGAACAGGGCTGCTGTCACTAGATATACCAAAGCATGAGCTCATCAGTGTCTCTTCATCTGTCAGAAAAAAAACTAAAAAAAAAAAAAAAACAAAACCTCAGGGATTGCAAGTTTCCACAGCATATGCTAGTGAATCTTCCCTGCAGGGTCTCTCTGAATTGATTATCCTATACTTCAATCATGGAATCTCAAACAATAGCACCTTTCTTCCAGATGCCATGGGAAAACAAACTAGCTCAGGGATATTTATACGTGGGTAAATTCACTAAATATAACTTTCCAGAGTGTTTTTCTTAGCTGCCAAAGAAAAACCTTTAAAACATCAAAAGGTTTATGTGCAATACAGTTTGGTAAGAGGAAAAAAACACCACCACCACAGCTCAGCGTCAGGAAAAGTTTCTGAAATCTTAAACTCTTAAACTTTGTTAAAATCATTTTTTCAAAAGCTGGTATTTCAGATCATATCTTCAAGAATATGCTACCCTGTAATGCCCTCTGAACTCAGGGGAACTACTGAATCATAAAACTGAAGGTTCCTTGGAAAATTCTTACTCAAGAATTAGACAGGGTTGACTGATCCACTTTGCTCATAAATAAGTTTTTCTTTGACTTCTTTCTCAGAGCTTAGTGAAAATAATTTTTAATAGTAATCAAGGAGCTGGGCATGGTGGCGCATGGCTGTAATCCTAGTACTTGAGAAGCTGAGACAGAAGGATTACAAGTTCGTGGCCAGAGTCAGCAACTTAGCAAGGCCCTCCACGATTTAGTGAGACCCTGTTTCAAAATAAAAAATAGAAATAAGACTGGGGGTATAGCTCAGAGGTAAAATACCCTTGGGTTCAATCCCTAGTACCACAAATAAATAAGCAAATACATAGAAATCAGATAGGGTTTCCTAATAAATGTTTTGAAACATCACTCCCTGTTCAAATTTTAAGAACCCAAGCACAAAGTGATGTCACCCTATTTTGTTCTTCAAAAGTTTCCCTGTGAAGAGTAGAAATACTAAAAAATCGAAAAGTGCTGGTCACTGGAAAGAAAGCTACCAGCAGGTCAAGCAAATCACACATGCAAAGTCTTAACTTGTACACAGTTGTAGATTGACATCTCTGGGTTATTTTTTATATTTTAGGTACTGAGCATTGAAATCAGAGGCATTCTACCTCTGAGGCTACTTCCAAACCTTTTTAGTTTTTATTTTGATGCAGGGTATCACTAAGTTGCTGAGGCTGGTCTCCAACATGTGATCCTCCTTCTCAGTCTGCCCTGGAATTAAAGGCATACATCACCGCACCCAGCTTGGGCTATTTTTAAACACCTGGGTTCTGTAGATGTTATATGTGGCTCAGAGTGTTGAGAATGAAAATACAAATACCCCTAAGCCCATTTGGAATCTTCAGCTAGATATGATAACAGTATGCCTACTTATAAAAGCAACTAGAGAATTAAGGCAATTAAATTGATCATTTAAACCTCTCAAACCATTTCCCTGGCTGCTTTAGGTGAATGCCATTTAGAGGATTTAACCTTCAGTAAATTGCCCCAATTTGTTTCATTTTGTGTGTATCCACACAGATAGAGCTTAATTCAGAAAGTTCTTAGTGTAGGTTCTTTATTTTTCCTCTGGTAACTCAGCAGAGAAGGTAACTGGTATTACTTTCAACTGGCAAAGAGGCAGGCAGCATTTAGAGTCTGTTTTCATAAAATTAGAACTTTGTATGGAGGGAATACAGAATTGAGTTGTGTTTTTTTAGAGAGTTTGTTGATTTAATCGCTCACAATTATAAATATTAAAACCATCGACTTGAAGCATTCATTTAATAAAATTTATGAGTACTGGTCATTATTAGTAATCTAATAACTTAGTAATGAAATAATATTAAATAAATAGTTTTTTAATAAATCTGGTTCAGAAATAAGAATATGTAGTAAAGCTATGTTAAGTATTTAGTTTGGCTGATAAGATAGAGCAGAAACATTGGTTATTGAGGCTAATCAGAATTATTAAAAATAAATAAGGAAGACGTTTATGCTAACCAGAGAAGTTTTGCATGCAAAAAGTTATAGTAAGGTAAAGCAGATAGAGCTGTAAGAAATACTATGCACCCATAATGCAAGAATTGCTCTCTGTTGAGCAATTCTTTTCAGTACTGATAATTATCATGGAGTTATTAAGATAAAGGAAGGTTTACTAACATGTATGGACAGGGACGGGTAGCAGAATGGGATCGGAAAGGAAACACACCAAGACTTGTGGGCATGTATCACTTTGAACCTTACTATGATGTGTAATTACAATGCACCAATACAAAATATTTTGGGGGATTGAACCCAGGGGAATTTTATATCTTAGCTACACCACCAGCCAAGCTGGCTTCAAACCTATGACCCTCCTGTCTCAGCCTCCCAAGTACTGGGATTAATTACAGGCATGGGCTACCAAGCCCGGCTCAATAAAAATATTTTTGCAAAAAGATGCATTAGATAATTTGATCACAGCCTCTTGATATATGAAGCTCTTATGTAGCTTTGTTCCCTATACATCTTAATCATAACCATTACTTACAGTCATCCTTTATGCAAATTTTTAAACTTGGTGATAAGGAGATTAATTTTTTACATCTTTTAGAAAGGTAAGATATTATATTGACACAATTCAGATGATATTTGCTCAATTGCTCATACCCTGTGATTTCTAGGTACTATAGCTATTTTAAAACACCATAAAATTGTAGCCATTATCATTTTCAGGTTCTTTAGGATCAGATCATTTAAATCATGAAAAATCATTTAGCTGGCTAGAATTCATCCGTGGAAAGAAGCAAGATCTGTCCTTGGAGATGCTCTTGATTAAAAGTTTTAAAACACTCTGTACTCATGAGACATGAAAATCAGCTCACTGTCATTTTCCTAATTCAAAACAGGACAAAAAGAAGTTAAACAGAGCCCTGGCAAATATAACAGGCACCTGTTGTATGGATGGATGTATGCATCAGGATGAATGTATGCATCAAACTAGGAAATTATCTACTTAATATTCTTGTTAGCTTTCATGTTATGTTTTGATGTTTCCCTAATATATGAAATAGTTTTATACTTAGTTCTGTTCTTTCTGACCTCTGTTTTATCCATCCTTCCTTGCATTGGTGAAATCTTGCAAATCATTCAAGGACCAGCACAAATATTATTTGCTCCTTCACTTCTCTGATAGAGCAAATTACTTCCACCTGTGTGGCATCTCTCCCAACAAATATTCCTATATACTAAACACATTATATCATAGTCAGTCAAAGCTATCATTCTCTACCTGTTGTGAGCCATTTAAAGACAAATGCAGAGTCTGGTATATGGTAAGCTTTCAAAAAAAAAAAAAAAAAAAGCGGAAGGAATAGAGGAAAAATTAATCGATAGCAAGCAGAAAGAGGGGGCCTTTCTTGAATCTCCACAACTGACAAAATGAAGTGAAATGATTCTTCCTCTTAGTTGCCTATTGTAGTCCAAGGATGGTTTTAAGGTGACAGATTAAAAACAATAGTGATAAGTCCTTTGTTTTCTAAGGTGAATTTGCCTCACTCCCAGACAGTTACTCTCTCTTTTGCATTGACAATTTTGTATGTTATGGAGATGAGTATTTCCCCAGATCAGATATACAGGAAAATAAAAAATAAACAATGACCTAGAGCAAGCAGGGACAGACTGGCAATGCCAGTGATTAAAAGAGAAAAAAGTCACTCCCCACCCAGTGAGAATTAAAAGCAAGAGCTTTGAGACAAAATAGGATGAGATTTTAAAAGGTTCTGAAATTAACCTCCAGACTATTTGGTCTCCAAAACATCTAAGTTTCTAACCCACATAGGTGGTGTATTCTTTAATTTAGCTGGATGCTTGTCAACCTCTTAAAACTATTTTACAGTTTTATGCATAGGGTCAGTTTTGTGCATAGATTTATTCTAGGTATATGGTATGTCTAATGTTTTTGTAAATTGTGTGTGTGTGTATGTATGTGTATGTGTGTGTGTAATGTATATGAAATTTTATTTAAAAATATTTTGTAGATAACTTTAGATTTATAGAGATTTATAAAGATAGTACAGAATTCCCTTATAAGGAGAAAATGGAAAATTTACCCAAATGGTTACATAATGTTAACTGGTAATATAAAGTCAGTATATTCCTAGACTTAAATTTCTACAGTTATGATTAGTATATAGAGATATAATTGACTTTTATTTGGCCCTTTAAATTGTTTGTATATTTTCATTGGTAAGCTTATATATTGATTTTATTTATTTATTTATTTATTTTTGCGGTACTGGGGATTGAACTCAGGGGCATTCTACCTCCGAGCTACACCCCCAGCCCTATTTTTTATTCTTTATTTTGAAACCGAGTCTCACTAAGTTGCGGAGTGCCTCACTAAGTAGCTGAGGCTGGCTGCGAACCCGGATCCTCCGGTCTCAGCCTCCCGAATGCTGGGATTACAAGCGTGCACCACCACGCCCGGCTCCTTGATTTTATTTAAATGAATATATTTTTGTAGATTTTCTATATATACAATCACACATCATCCTTGAATAATAAGAGACTTATTTATTCTCTACAATATTTAGATTTTTTATTACTTTTTCTTACCCTATCGCACTACTAGGATCCACATTGCAAAGTTGAAATGAAGCAGTAGGAGTAAGTATCTGTCTTGTTTCTTATTTCTAAAATATTTTTCCATATTTTACTATTGTAGCACTGCTCATAATAGCTCCAAAACTTGAAAAGTTATCATATCAATAAAAAATTGAATACATATAGTATTTTCTTGGAAAATGTTATGAAATTAAATATTATACAAAAATGAAAATTAATAAATTATAGTTAACTGCAACAACAAAGATGTCTTACAAATGGTTGAGCAGAGTTAGAAACAAAGAAAAATACATTGTGCCGTTTCCTATATACAAAGTTCAGAAATAGGCAAGTTAAAATATAGTGTTAAAATATAGTGCTACAAGCATGGTGGCGCACGCTTGTAATCCCAGCATTTGGGAGGCTGAGACAGAAGGATCCGGGTTTGCAGCCAGCCTCAGCTACCTAGTGAGGCCCTCCGCAACTTAGTGAGACTCTGTTTCAAAATAAAGAATTAAAAAAAAAAAAAAATAGGACTGGGGGTGTAGTTAGGAGGTAGAATGCCCCTGAGTTCAATCCCCAGTACCGCAAAAAAAAAAAAAAAAAAAAAAAAAGAAATCAAACAGTTGGTTCCTTTCAGAAAAGAGAAAGGGGGTACTGATAGGAAAGGAGAACATGGGGTCTTTGGAAGTGCTGACATTACTCTATCTCCTGACCTGATTGATGATTATATATGTCATATCTTTCATTATACTGTTAAGTTGTACATTCATCCTTGTATAATTTTATTTATGAGTATTATGATTTATAGTTAAAAACAGTTTAAGAAAAATTAAAACTTCCCCCTTAAGCTAAAAATTGAATAAACTCTCTGACATATGAGAACAGGAAGACAAAGTCTGAATATTCAGTGTCCTTTCTCCTACATTTTGGTGTCTCTAAAAACAAAGTGAGATTATATATTTGGTACCAAGAGCAACAAGTCATATTCTTAGATGCAGGCCACAATTCAACTTTAAAGGGAGCTGAAAGTCTCCTTGCAACATTCAAACCAATGCGCACAAAAATGTAAAAAGTGTTAATTGTCAGCATCAAAGGTATTGTGGGACTTTGGAAGAATATGATGATAGAGAAAAAGAAGACAATAGCAGTGAATTGTGATACAGACTTGACCTTCCATGTTGATGAACTATTACGAATTCCCTAGTGAGGAAGGATTGGTGGACTAATCTCAACTCTCATTTAAATAATTGTCTTAGAAATGTTTGCAATTAGTTGTATATGTTTAATTTGGTTTTGTAAGTAAATCTGGTTATAATTTTACCTGTACTGTGATGCATGAGTCAGTTATCCTCAAAATAATCCTCTTTATTTGTTTGAAGTCACTAATATCCTTAACCAAACAGGTTGGAGGGAACAAAACCTTGAAAAGGAGGTGGGTTCTATTGACAATAAAGTCACTACAATGAGAGGCTATTGAGATGATTCTGACTGGGTCAGTCTGCACTCTTCCTACGTATGGATGCTGAGGGATGTCATCAGCACAGCAATAAGTACCTCCCTGCTCCATAGCATCTGGATAAGCCCAACGGGCCTAGAACTGGAGGACCAAAGTGCCAAATCTTGTTCCTCCGGTTTGCATGAGATACTGAGGGACTTTCTCAAATAGGATAAGAGGTACCAATGGGTTGGACCTCAAGGTTATAACTGTAGTTATTGTTCTATTAATTGATTCTTACTCCAAATTGCTATGGTTTGGGGAAATGTCAGTTATTATACATTGGCCAATGAATAAAAGAAGGAAGACAATGAAGAAACGCTTGTGTCCTCTTTAAAACCCCAAGAGTACCCCATAGTTTCTTTGATACTTAACTTTGAAAAGTTATCACATCATGACATACTTAAACACCTATGACAATAAGGAGCTAAGTAATTAAAGATAAATCTACAAGTGAAGAGAAGGCGGTATAGTGGTCTGTTAGAAAGTGTATACTGAATGTAATTTGGTAGATAAATCAGATTACCATATACTTGTTAGCCACTGAAGTAAATTTATAGATTTATGTTATAATGAGAAAACAGTTTAAGCACACAATGAAGTTAGTGATATATGATATTTATTGAAAATTTTGATATTTATTTGAAAATGTTTTTAATATTTATATTGAAAAGTGGCCTTTCAATAACACTGAAGGGATGTTTGTTAAGTACTTCTATGTAGTTTCTAACATACTGCCCATAGTTTGAATATCAGTTGTTATAAAGATGGTTTAATTCATATCTAATTCTCAAAATATTGGCCCATATCTACAAGGAAGTTAAAGTTAGACAATTATACCTTATAAATCTTCATGTCTTATTTCCTTTGATTCTTGATATTCTTCCTCCCATTTTCTTTCTTTCTTTCTTTTTTTTTTTTTTTTTGGTACTAGGGATTGAACCCAGAGGTTCACTATTTCTGAGCTACACCCCAGTCCAGTTTTATTTTTTTATTTTGAAATGGGGTTTTACTAATATGTAAAGGGACTGACAAGGTTGCTGAGGCTGGCTGCAAACCTGCAATCCTCCTGTTTCAGCCTCTAAAGAACTGTAATTACATTCATGAGCCATGGTGCCTGGCTCCTTTATTTACTTTTACTTTTTCTTTCTTTTTTTTTGTTTTTTGTTTTTGTTTTTTTTGTTTGTTTGTTTTTTATTTTTAGTACTGGGGATTGAACTCAGGGGCATTCTACTTCTGAGCTATACTCCCAGCCCTATATTTTATTCTTTATTTTGAAACAGGGTCTCACTAAGTTGCAGAGTGCCTCACTAAGTAGCTGAGGCTGGTCTCAAACTCGGATCCTCTGGTCTCAGTCTCCCAAATGCTGGGATTACAAGCATGTGCTACCACGCCCGGCTTTTATTTATTTTTTATATCAACTTCCTTTGATTTAATGCTCATGTTTTTAAACTTTTCCTTTTGTTTTAGTAAAGTTTTTTGTACCATATTCTTTTCCAAAGGTTGATTTATTTTTTCACTAAGAAGACATATTTCATATCATGTAGCAGTGGTGTGTTGGTAAACATTTAATAGCTAACTGAAAAAAACAGCCCTTATTTGGTGTTTGCTGATTTATACCCCACCATGGTCTGTTTTAATCTCCCAATCTGCTGTCACTAAACGCAGACTTGAGTAGAGACGCACACAGTTGACTTTCACAAGCCATCAAGAGAGAGAAAGTTGCTCTCATTGATTTTTTCCTCAATATACTCTTGTTTTCTTCAATGAGCTTCTCTTTATCTCTTTAATCATACACTATGTGGCTGTTGTTGCTATTGTTTTGGTTATGGTAGTGTTACCTCAAAGCACAGGCTCATTTATTCAAAGCTTCCACATTTTGTACAGAAATTCTAACTCCTTATGATATTCCATTCCACCCATCCAACCTCGCTGTTTACAACATTGTATTCAAATAGCCCTCTCCTCTACACAAACCAAACCAAACAAGCCCAAGTAGAGTCATCCACAATTCTGGAACATCGTAATGCCTTTATCTATATCAATGCTTTTCTACTATACATTATATCTTTTCCTTAGATATTAGTTTGTCAAAGTCTCATGTTTTATTCACAAAATTAAATGTTACTCCCTCAAGAATGTTCCTCAATCCTGTAGTTAAAAACTAAGTAATACTATATTATATTCCCGAAGGACCTTTATTGTATTACTTTTAATTTTATTAAAATTTGTGGGCACAAAATATGAGATGTCCAATAGAAGGCTTTCAATGGATGGACAGGTAAATAAATACCATGACATGTTTGCTCACTATCAAAAAGAAGTACTTCCTTTCTCTTACTGGGAACGATAATCCATGTACAGATTCTCAACCCACATCCACATTCCTTTTAATACCTCATAAAAAACCTAATATCAGATAATATGGAATATCTGCTTAATGGAGTTTTGAATTATCCAAATACTTATGGTTTGTATGGCATTCACTGAAAGAGAGGCTTAGCTTCTCAGAAGCAGTGTTGAACATACGAGATGCAACATCAGACATAGCCATATCTACAATGGGACAGTATCTTCAAATAATATTCTTCCAAAACACTTTTACTCTATTTAGATTAGCCATACGTTCCATTTTAAAGTATGGAAAGACTTTCACATCTAAAAGAAGACCATGGAAAAACATTGTTCTGCCATATCATACATTTCTCCAGTATTCGGTTTTCCCTTCAACTCATAAATTACAACTATTTAGGAGCTTGTAAGCTTTCCCAGATTCACACCAATTCCCCAATGGACTAAACTTCAACCACACAAAATCTAAAGGATAAAAAGATGGCAAAACAACTTCCCTATTCAAAATCCAATGCAAACAACCCCCTGATGAGCGAGTTGGACACCAGCATCCCAAGAGTTCACCTCGGGTGGTTGTCGGCACTCACTAGAGTCAATTCGGGAGACTTTCTCCAGCAGCTCTACAGCAAGAAGTCATCTTAAACAGATTATCAACAAATTCAATCACTAAGTTCAGCCACTGTTTTTGAAATCCAAGTCAAATGAAAGCAGCTGAGCATACGCAACAGGAGACAGTAGTTATTAAAAAGAAAAGGAGAAAGGAAGGAGAATGATGAAAGAAAATAAAAAAAAGAAAAAGTAATCAGAAACCAAACTTTGAAAAGTATGAGGATGATCAAGAGAAAATATGCTCGACACTCCCAAATTAAGTGGCATATTATCAGTCCTAGGCCATAGCATCTTCCAGATCTATGACAATATGGGTCCCTGTCCCCCTTCTAGCTTGAAACCATCATTTATTCTGTTTTGACAGGTGTCTTTTAATGACTATGTTCTCAACTCACAACTCAAGGCATCCACTACTACATGTCTTCTCTTTCCTTGACCTGCTTGAAAGTTTCCAATGTTTTCCTTGTAGATTCCACAGGAATGGCAACAGCTTAAACCTTTTCTCACCTCTTGGGAAAATTTCTCTCAGAGGAAGCAACCCAGGGTGCCACTAATTGGCTTTGCGTAATGGTAGGTAAATGCAGCCCGAAAACAACTGGGACAGTTTGCCAATAAGCTCCAATACAGATGGCTAAAATCAGATTCTCTGGAAATGGCACACATATTTCTATTACTAATTCAAAAAACTAGGTGGCTATTCACTTGGGTATCCCCGATGCTTTTCCAAGCAGCTTCATAATTCTCTTCATTTAGACATTCACTTCAGTTTCTTGTGAACCCCAAGTTGATGTTCCTAAGTGCTTCGCTGACGAAGTTAAAAAATATTCATCATATACTGATTAAACTGATAAATCTAACTTCTAAACTTTGCCAAGAAAAAGAGAAAAAAATGGACTTCTGGTATGTCTTCAAAATCAGTTGCCTTTAGGAATTTCCTGTACTATGCTCAAATTAGTTTTAATCCAATAGTATATTATTTTGACTGACCTTGTACATATTTCTTAAAAGAATAGTTAAGAGATGTTTTGCTAAGTAGATCATTTTCAAGATTAAAAAAACATTTAAAAAGAAGAAAATGCCTGTTTTGGGTGTAACACTCAGAAGATTTGAGTTTTTAAAAATCAAATTTTTTTGGTACCCATCTATGTGTCTACACAGAGGTTCAGAGCCAACAGTTCCTGCTGATTTTACAATTCCTTTGGGCTATGTAATACATATTATTTTGTGATAATCAGCCCTAAGAAGCAGCATTTTCCTGTATTGACATGGTCTGGCCAAGAACAACAAGGAAAAATAGCATTCAAAAAACTGGCAAAATGTTTATGAATTCTAATCCTCTGCACATGAATAAATACATCTGACAAAGTGCAGAGTCCCTCACAAAGGCCCTCATGACCTTTCTAATTTGAGTTCAATTGCACGTGCAACACTGAAAAGCCAGAGTCGGTTCTGTCCATGTTTTAAGCTCAAGCTTTAGTACATTTTGTTATTTGTAAAAGTGAAACCCCAGATAATAACTTATAATTGCTCTATTAATCACTTGAAAAGGAGGTTTGGAGAGAAATTGGGATTTGAAATTGCAATAATTGGTATCTGAAAGACGTCTTTTTAAATTTTCTGACCTAGAGTTTACCACATAAAATTGCTATGAAAACTGCACTTTTTTTTTTTTTAATGGTAAGGTACATGCAATATGCCCTATATTATTTTTTCTAAAGGAATGAAATTTAAAACTTCAATGTAGTCATGATGATCTTTGACCTGGGAAAAAATACTGAAAACCAGGCCTTGCATTATAAATTATATTGTCAATGAAAGTGAGAAGAACTCTTTGTTTCTTGAGTTGTTTCAAGTATTACATTTTCATTTCCTTTTTCCAAATGAATTATAATGTACAACACACTTGTATTTTTCTTTCATTTTTCATTTAAAAAATCCTTTTTTCTCTTGGCTTTGTTCTTTTTACACTGATAGACCTGACACAACAAAATTTATCTTTCAATATTTAATATACTAACTCTGTTATCTTTAAAGTTTCTTGTGGAAAATGATATTCTTGTTTATGTCCCTAAGAAATCATAATGGAAAAAATGCAGGCTGAGTGCAGTGGCACACACTAGTAATCCCATACTTGGGAGGCTGAGACAGGAGGATCTCAGGTTGGAGGACAGCAATTTAAGGAGACCCTGTTTTAAAACTAAGAAATAAAAAGGGTTGGGGTATACCTCAGAGGTAGAATGCTCCCTGAGTGGTTCAATTCCCAGTATTATGAAAACAAACAAAAAGAACAATTAAAAATAAACTCAGAAACACATAAACCTCCTTTCCTTTAATCCATGATGAACAAATTTTAGATTGTGCTCATGTAAATGAAGTTGGCCAAATCAAAGAAACAAGATGGCATTTAGGGTATTATAAAAACTTGATCATACCTACCATAAAATAGCCAGCAAATTAAAGTCAGTTAAACAGTATAGCCAAAAACAATCATTTCAATTGTCACTTCCTGAAATTTTTGGCAATCTCTATATCTGCATGGGCAAGATTAAAATTGCCCAGTAAAGCCAGATGTGGTGGTATAGGCCTGTTATCCTAGTACTTGGGATGCTGAAACAGGAGGATTGCAGTTTCAAGTCCAGTCTCAGCAACTTAGTGAGACCCTGTTTCAAAATTTAAAAAAAAAAAAGGGGTGGGGTCCAGCTCAGAGGTAGAATGCCCATTGATCCATGCCCTGCACTAAAATAAAAAGATTGGCCAATGATACTTTTATCCCTGCTCAGTCTTTCTAAAAATTCTGAAAAAAGGCAGAGTTCTCAAACTTTATTCAAATAAATTATGAAAAACATGTAACTGAGCACAACTGGATCTGCTCTGAATGCAGTTATTTCCTTAAAAAGAAGATCATGAGAGAGATGACTCCATCTCCACTGGAGATACTGTCTTGGAAGAAGAGAGTTGGACAGAGTGCAGAGATCACAAGACTTGAAAGTTTCATTTTAGTGGGTGTGTCCAAAGAGAGCTACTGCAATCCTCAATTTTCTCCTGCACAGTCAGGAAGGTGGTTTGCTGTTGCAGCCAGGTGACTTTATGGGCAGATCGATCACCCCCAGAACCTACTCTGTCTGTGCATCGGTGTTAACTTTCATAATGTAAATATCAAAACCAGCCTGCTCCTCTAAAGTGCTTCTTAAAGGAGCATTTAGAATCAAGTAAGTGATTTTAAAATGCCTGTGACTATGCAAAAAAAAAAAAAAAAGTTATCTGGGGTGCAGGCAGAACATCTAACACTAACCAATAAAATAGATACAGTTTTTGCACTCCTTTATTGCCACATCAAAATATCCAGCATTCTGTTCTATATTATAGGTTCACAAGAATCTCTAACTTTTGAAAAATCTTAAATTTTATGTGATCTGAAACAGCAGTCCACTGTTGACACTAATTATTAAGTAATCACATCCTCTGGGTTATTGTGCTGTCTAAAATTATACAACAGAGTAAAGCACTTGAGCAGTTACCAAATTTTCTCCCTAATATTTTCCTTTCAAATTAAAAATGTGCATACTTCAATAAATATGTCAAAATAATCACATAGAACCACTATAAATTTGTAAGATAATGATGACAATAAAAGTTATATGTTCAGTGCACAGAAAAAAGGTATTTTTCCCCATAAATACTACAGGCAAAGGCATGTGTTACTGTTAAAAGCACTATAAATGATAAAATTTTTAAAGATTTTTTGTGTGTAATGCATAAGAAAAGTCATAGTTCAAGTTCACAAACGAAAAGCAAAATATACACAATGGTTATAACACATTTGCCATGAAAAATAAGTGAATTGATAATGCATTCAGAATTCAAATATTTGCTGAGTTGTAATTAATTGGTCCAAAAACCTGTACTAGTCTGGACATAAACCTCACAGCACCTGGGTTCCCAGTCTGCAGAGTGGTCAGGAAAATGTGCTGCAATTTAGTTATGCGATGAAAAAGAAAAAAGAATGATCTTTGGCCACTGAGGTTGAGGTTCAAATCTGAGCTCTAATGCATCCTGACTGCAAAGACTTTTGATAGATTTCTCAACCTTTTTGAGATTCATTTCCACTACCTGTAAGATGGAATAATTCCTGTTACTTAGTATAAAGAATGCTTAAACAATGACAAAAATAGTTTAACAGCATTTTTAAAGGCTTTATTTTTCTGAATTAATCTAAAAAAACAAGTTTTGAAGTTTCATTTTTATTAAATATTTTAATGTTCATTTGATTGGGTCAGTAGACATAACATTCTTCTTGCCAAGGTTTATCTTTGCTTGCTTCTGAGCTGAGTAACCAACCTGATTGAAGGGAGAGCTATGTGAATTTCATATCTGGGAGAAGCTGCAGCATACAAGACAGCATGTGAACTCTTATTTAAGTCTTGCCAACTTTGTTGATAGTAAGAGCAACATAGAACTTTTTGAGTTCATGGGATAGAAGAAGAACAAGAAGGAGGAGGAGGAGGAGGAAGAGGAAATGCATACATACACCCCTGATTTTTTACCCCTGTTCTTTTGTGCTTTTGATTTTTACCTCATTTCCTAGAAGGGCATTCACACAGGCTTCTGATGCGTCACAGATAGCTCTGAGATCATGTCCTCCTTCTAGAGCCAACACCACACGTCCATCGGCCAATGTCATCAGTTGCTTCGTCAAATGACCAAAGCCTACCATGATGCAAAGAGAACAGTTAAAATATTAAATCCAGAGAAAAGGACCACCAGACTCTAACACTGAGCATGGATTCTGTGCAATCCAAGTTCTTTCTCAGCACTTCCCAGTGATAAGTCATTTAACGCTCATAACTTTATGTGTTAGGTCTTGTTATTATTTCTATTTTACAGATGAGGTGACCAGTGCCCAAGATTCCACAGCTAAGAATTACTACAACCAAAACTTGTACCAATTGATTTGACTCTTCACTGGTGCACAGTGGGACCTCTGTATGTATCTGCATGAAAAATAGGAATATTACTGCTGAAGTTATTAAGGCAAACTATCCCTTCAGCTTCCCATAGGCTTCTTGTCTCATCACTTGCCTTTCCTTCATTATAAAAGGAAATGTTCTATACCTCACTTCACATTATTTTTTCTATCACATTATGCTTTAATAGATATTCTTTTATTATGAAATATATTATAAATGCAAAAATATAGATTCTGTCTCTCTATCTATCTATCTATCTATCTATCTATCTATCTATCTATCTATCTTGTAAGATAGAATAATACGGCAAACACCTGCTTACTCCTCTTCTAACTTGTGGAAATAACATCCTGAAACCCACTCTATCCCTCTTTGAGAGCATCAATTATCCACCCTATGGAAAATCAGGATCCATAGCTTATCATTTTGTAGCTTTCTTTTCATTAACTTGCTTGTTTGAAAACTTCATACAGATGATTTTATACTTTTGCAATGTGTTCTTCTCCTGCATTCATTAGTTCATATCTGTTCATACAGCCAGATGTAGTTCTTTGCTGCCTAGTAGGCCAATCTATGTCTATAACAATATATTTGCCCATTCTCCTATTGACACATATTGGTTTCATTGTAGTTACAAAAATTCCAGTATTTTTGTTATTACAATGTTGCCATGACCATTCTTAGGCAAGTTTTCTGGGGCACATATGCAAGAATGGAATAAAACTGTTGAGTTAAAATCTGCCAAATAATGTCAGATTATTTGTAAAGGGCTCTTACCAAACCCCTCCCCACCACACCTACAATCTTAGAAGCAGTATATTTAAGAATTCTAATTTAGTCACATCCTTGCCAACATTTGGTATGATTTGTTAAGTGGGTGGATGCATAATGGCATCTTATTGTGGTTTCATTCAGTATTAGAAAGCAACTTTGTTTCTGTTTCTAGTCTGAATCAGAGTTTTTATTTAAATGGTTTTAGAATTTTATCTCATTCTTTCTCTACACAGTTTTTTTTTTTATTCTCTATACGCTAGTAGTACTGTAAGTTACATTAGTTAATATTTCCAGTATTAAACCATCATTGCATTTATGGAATGAAATAAACTTGCTTAAGATGAAAATATGTGTATGTATGTGTGTATGTGTATATGTTTTGTTCTAGGGATTGAACCCAAGGGTCTTCTACCTCTGAGCTATACTTCCAGACCAATTTTATTTTATTATTTTGAAACAGAGTCTTAGTCTCACTAAGTTGCAGAGGCTGATCACAAACAATCCTCTTGTTTCAGCCTCTCAAATACTGGGATTACAGGCATGTACCACCATATCTGACTACACATTATCTTTTTAATATACAGCTGGATTTGTATTGCTAATAATTTGTTTAGTATTAGTTCCACCTATGTTAATGAATGGAATTAACCTGCAATATCCAAACTTGTATTGACCATGTTGAATTTTGATATAGTTTTTTGTTGTTGTTGTTGTTGTTGTTGTTGATGTATCCTTTTTCATTATCTGACTTAGAAAGTTGGGTAGACATTTCGTATAAAACCATTTGGGTCTATCCTTCTTTGAAGATGTTAAACTATACATTGCATTTTTAAGGGATGATAAGACTACTCATACTTTCTTTATCTTCCTAGGTTATATTTTTCTAGGAATTTCATTCAATATTTAAATCTACTAAAATAAATTTGTATCTTTTGTCTTACACTTTATTTTGGGACTCTAATTATATGTATATATATTTTCCTTATCTGTTTCTGTCCTGCATCATGTGTATTTAATTTAGATCTATCTTCCAGACCTTCTCTCCTCTGATGTCTCTGCTCTGTTACTCAACACCTTTATGGACATTTTCATTTCAGTGACTATATTGTTCAATTCTAAAATTTCTGCTTGCTTATACTTCATAGCTTCCTAGTCAATTTTGTAGTTTCTTATTTCTTTTTCTTGTTTTTATTTCTTTTAGTATAATTCATATTCTGTATCTGGTACTTGAATTACATAAGTTTAGCTTGCCCTTTCTTGTTTTTGCCAATTCATCTTCATGATTTCCTTAATTCTCTCTTTACCTGGTTGTGGGTTTTTACTTGTTTGTTTGTTGTGATGTTCTTTGTTTTGTTTTGTGTTTTGATTTTGTTTTGTGGATTTTTGTTTTGTCTTGTTTCAGTTTTTTTAAATTGAATTTATATTCATTGCAACTTTAACATGACAAATCTTTGAAATCCGCTACAAAGGACTGAGTGTTTGTACCACTATTACCCCTCCTACCTCTGCCTCAAATTCATGTATTGAAATTCTAACACCTAAGTTGAGGGTATTAGACAGTGGGCCTTTGGGTAATTAGGTGAAAGCATGGGAGTGAGACCAGTGGGTCCAGAGAGTTCTCTAGTCCTCTTTCTACCATGCCAGGACTCTAGGAGAATTCAGCAATCTACAGTCTAGAAGGCCCTCACCAGAGCCAACCATGATGACACCTAGATCTTGGATGCAGCCTCCAGCACTGTGAGAAACACATCTGTATTGTTTATGAGCCATCATCCTATAATACTTTGGCATAGCAATCAAAAAGGGTGCCTTTGTTTGCTTCTGCTTGGTGGTTGGAACAGTACCATCTAGTTTTTTTTTTGGTAGTATTAGAGATTGAACCCTGGGACATTTTGCCTCTGAGCTACAATCCTAGCCCTTTTTATTTTCATTTTGAAACAGAGTCACAATAGGTGACTAAGAGTCTCACTAAACTGCTAAGGCTGGCCTTGAACCTGCAATTCTCCTGTCTCATACTCCCAAATACTGGGATTATAGGTGTGCACCACCATGCCTGATCAATTTTAAATTCTTAGGACTGGTTGAGAGGTGTTTGTTTGTTTTTGCACATATGTTACAATTGCAAAATTTGATTACAAACTCTCATAAAGAAGAAACTCAGTATTTTTCCTCACTTCCTTTCTTTTGAAATTCCCTCTATTGATAGTGATAGCTGAGATGGATTTGACATTTTATTCAGCAATATCTTCTTTTCTCCTCCTCATCCTTTTCAGTCATTTTTTTGTCAATCTTTTCTTTATTTTGATCTTCAATCAAAGCTCCTTCCTTTTCAGATTCGAAGCTTCCACTCTCATTTCAAACATGCAGGAGACTATCAGTGTTCAAGTTGTCACCAAGTGGAAACCCTGGGATAGATGCCCCCAGGGTGGCGACAGCTTCACTATTTGCTAACCTTCTTTATCTTTTTGGAATCCATCTATAAATTGAAATTTTAATTTGGCATTTTAATATAGGAATATTTCCTAGTATATAATCTCTTATATTGGCATAATTGAATATGTCTTGTTCAATATTTTTTAAAAAATCATCCTTGCATGTAATCTGTCCAATTCCAGTGTCATTGCAAAATGGGATAAATGAAAACAGAAATATGTTTCAAAATGACACTTCATTTTTATGTTTATGAATTTGCAGGAAACAAACATCTATTTTTCAAATCAAATGCATTTTTATAATTAATAGACTATTTTTAGAGCACTTTGGAGTTGATGACAAACTTGAGCAAGCCCAGAGAGTTCCCATACATACACCCTCCTTTTCCTGCTATTAACATATTGCATTAGTATGGTACATTTATTACAATTTATAAGCCAATATTGATACATTTTTGTTAACTGAAGTCCATGGTTAGTGGTCACACATTGTGTTGTAAAATTCCATAGATTTTGACAAATACACAATGTCATGTATCCACCATTACATTATCATACAGAATTGTTTCACTGCCCTAAAATTCCCCTGTGATCCACCTATTCATCTATTCAATTACTGGCAATCAATTACTTTTTTATTTCTATAGCTTTGTCATTTATAATGTTGCTTGTACTTTTTAATGCTTTTATTAAATCACAGTTTTTGTTTCCTTCATTATTCTTTCTAAATTAGAAGAGACACAATTTCATCATCCCTCATTTATGTAACACTTGAAATATTTAAAGCATGTGTATATATGCATAAATATCCAACAATAAGGGCATGAAGTAATAAAATGGGATATGGAAGTATATGCTCTGCTAGTATAACTGGGCGCTTTCAAGTCTGACCATAATTTTTTTCTAAAGGATCATAGTCTTATGTTTGAAGAGAAAACAAACCATCAGAATATACCTGGTAGAACTAAATGAGAACCTATAAAATTGTCAAGCAGCATGAACCCAAACTAAGTATCTTCTATTTAAGGAAAATAAAAGAAGCCAGGTGTGGTGGCACACGCTTGTAATCCCAGCATTTGGGAGGCTGAGACCAGAGGGTCCGGGTTCGCGGCCAGTCTCAGCTACCTAGTGAGGCATTCTGCAACTTAGTGAGACCTGGTTTCAAAATAAAGAATAAAAAATAGGGCTGGGGATATAGCTCGAGGGTAGAATGCCCCTGAGTTCAATCCCCAGTACCGCAAAACAAAAACAAGAAAAATAAAAGAAATCATCTTAATTTTTAGAAAATATTAAGACATTCATTCAGTAAACACCTGCCTTGATTTTACATTTTGGTCTAGCCTTGAGATTAGCCATGATCAGGATATAATAATTTTCCCACTAGTATTCTAAAATACCATTATAGTTTGGATCTGGCAGTCCTTTGAGGGCTTGTGTATTCAAGGTTTGATTCCTAGCTGGTTTTATTGGAGGGCTTTGAAATTTTAGGAAGTGGGGCCTCTTTGGGGGAAGTAGGCCACTAGGAGGGTGTCCTTGAAGGTTATATCTTGTCCTTGGCCCCTCTCTTGCTTTCTCTACTTCCCAGTTGTCATGAGATATGCATTGGTCCTCTACTACAAGCTCCCATCATGATGTTCTGCCTTCCACAGGCCCCTCATGATGGACCAAGTATTATGAATCAAAATCTTTGAAATTATGATCCAGAATAAATCTTTCTTCATTTAGGTTGATTTTCTCAGTTATTTTGTCACAGTAACAGAAAGCTGACTAATATAAGCACTTTAGTGTTGATTTATCCACTTTGCTACTATTTGGAGCAAGAGTCATTTTATAATTATCATGTATGCTTACATAGTTGGCAAAACATTATTCTAAAAAGGAATTTATTTATTTAACTATGTATTAATTAATTTATTAATTTATTTATTCATTGTGGCACTGGAGATTGAACCCAGGGACATTCTACCTCTGAGCTACACCCTCAACCCGATTTTATTTCTTATTTGGAAATAATATCTCACTAAGTTGCAGAGGGTCACCTGGGCATGGTGGCACATGCTTATAATACCAGTACTTGGGAGGATAAGTCAGAAGGATTGCAGGTTGGCGGCCAGTCTCAGCAGCTTGTGAGGCTCTCTGTAACTTACTGAGACTCCATTTCAAAATGAATAAAAAATCGGGCTGAGGGTGGAGCTCTTAGGTAGAATGCCCCTGGGTTCAGTGGTTCAATCCCTAGTAACACACACACACACACACACACACACACACACACACACACACACTAATTTAAAATCAGTTACAAACTGTTTCTGTCACATCAGTATTTCTCTTTCTGTGGATTTTGTGATGATACCAATAAGAATCTTTTATGCAGACCACTTAAGAATGAGGCTCTCAGCTGCTTAGTGAGGCACTCCGAAACTTAGTGAGACCTGGTTTCAAAATAAAGAATAAAAAGATAGGGCTGGGGGTGTAGTTCGAAGGTAGAACGCCTCTGAGTTCAATCTCCAGTACCGCAAAAAAAAAAAATGAGGCTGACCATACTAAATTTCAACTTGTTACCTGATGATTATAAAATGAACATTCAGAAAATAAGTAATATAAAATTTTGACCCTGATATTTAGAAATGTTATTTGCCTAAGTCAAGATTAATAACATATAGCAATTATTTCCATTCTAGAAGATAAAAAAGACAAGTACACATTTCTGCTAATTATATTGTTAAATATTCTAGATAATTTTTTCTGTTACTTGAGGGCTACAGTAAAGTTTTTTAAAAATATTATAATAAATCAATCCAGTAAACTGTATTTTTCATACTGAAATTCCTAGCAATTGAGAATTCAATGATCTAAAGTCACTACCAAGCAAATCAAATCACATGTATTAAAAAGAGAGAGAGAGAGAGAAAGCCTCAATCTGATTTAAGTTCTTTCTTTCCTCTGGAAATAAAAAAGGTCCCATAAAATACCAAATTTAGATGGGATAGTAAAAAGTGGAAGGAAAGAGTGGAATGAAGCTAATCTTTGATCTCTTTCCAAATTCCTCTTTCTTTTACCTACGGGTTTATTTCCATTCACATGTTACCCATGTGATCTGGAGTCAGAGATTAAGGCAGCTGCACTCCGAGGTATGCATGCACAAAACATTCAAGTGAAATAAAGAAATGAAATTTCTACAAAGCCCACGTTCTCTCTTCCAATCAAAATTAGCAATTCAAGTATAATTTTTTCATTTTATTATCCTGAATTCTGCTATGTCAATTGATGTTATAAGTATTAAAAAACGTCAGAAATGCCAGTTTGCCAGCTTAGTGTGCCACTGTCAAGATACTGTTATTCAGGCCATGCAAGACAGAAGTTTCAGTGAAATGTGCATCCCTGTGTGTGTGTGGGGGGGTGCATTTGATAAGAGTTCATGTAACATGTTTTTTACAAGCATGATCACAAATTTAGTGAAATCAAGTTTACTTCTAGCTTTACAGAAGACACAAAACCTCATCCTACATGTCGCAGTAAACTTTACATAGCTTTCAGAGTTGAAGCATATCACAGAAGCATTCCTTGGGGGACCTGGAGAGTACTGGGTGTGAAAGGGGGTAGATTACATGATCAACTGAGAAAATATGTCCATACAACATGGCGCATTAAGGTCTCAAGCAACCACTGGACGTGGAGAAGGAATTGCAACCTCCATGTATACCCTTAGGTTTGGAACATTGGAGGCAGGGGTGCAAAGTTGAGGGAGGGTGGATAGGCTCAGGTTTGTGAGTGTCCTACTATGTGATGATCAACAGCCTTGGTGGTTGTCCCTAATATCTGCATTTTACTCTGACTAAATTCTGTAATAAATACTGGGCTGTAAAGAGAGATTTTGCACCTACCGCTCTGTTGAGGTGATCTTGTACCTTGAGGCATTGATAAAATACTACCATTACCACCACAGCTACCCCTAAGATTCTTATGTGTAGCTTGGTTGTTTTAAATGGAGTCTACTCAGCATGAAACTGTAAGCAGGAGAAGGAAGCTACATCATAAGAAGCATTTCTTTTGATGCCAAACATGGCTGAACTGGTGACTACCCACACTGACACACGCTTGCTGAAGAGAATTGAGATGGAGTTTAATTTTCAATTTGAAACTCTGAAAGTTGCTCTAAAAAGCCTCCAAGATTAAAACATAGATATGCATTAATAACCGAGTCATAGGACACAAAAAGGTTCATACTTCAAAATGGCTCATCTCAAATGCTTCTCTTTAATGTTTCCAAACAGTTCCCAGAGAATAGTGATAGCAAGGGAAAACAACCCTTATTCGTTTCAGTTTAATTTTCTTTGAAAGAAAAACTATTTTGAAAACCCAAATTAACACATGTTCATGTAGAAAATGATATGAATATTCAATAAAAATATTAAGTAAAATAGTATAGCAATAGAGTAACTAATAAATATGCTATATGTTGTTATTTACTAAACATATTGTCTATTATTTAATACAATGAGAGGTCATAAAATATCTTTATATAATATTAAAAACCCATAGTTTCATTAACCAGAGAGAGGTGTTTCTGCTTTTGTGTATTTCGTGCTTGTTGTTCGTATGTATCTTTTAAAATACAACAGAATCATGCTGTAATTTCAAATTTACCTTTACAAATGTCAATATAATGAAACCATTTATCTTGTCCTTTACAATATCATTTTTAATGTATTAGTATACACACTAATTCTCTGTTTTTTAGATGTTTTGGGGTATTACTATGTTTTCAGGTTTATATATAAGGAGAATAATAGTCCCACATATGATAAAAATGACCACCGTAGACTAGCATTTATCTGATTCCAGTGCTATTATGCATCATTCAAGGCTGGAAAACCGCTTACTCTCTGATTGCTAACTTCTCCTTATTGCCAGAGTATGGGAGAGAACATCAATGATAAAACACAAAGGCAGAATGGGAAAAGTGCAGTCAACACTTTATAAACTTCATTCTTTTATAACCTGGGTATGTTTGGCAATTATCCTATTGTAGATGACTCTAATGTTTTTATAGAAGCTCGGAAAAATCAGAGATAACTCCCAGAAAGACTGTTTTATTATGAAATTGCAAATAGTAATATTGGAAGTCTCTGTGGAGGTCAAAACTAAGGGAATTCGGCAGTCGTTGTAAAGGAAATTCTCTTCAATCTACAATTTAGTTACAGTCAGTCTCCTACCATCCTGTAATAAAATAGATCAAAGTCTAGAATTAGCAGGCAACACCCAGAAAAAGATACTGGGTCATGATTCTTTTGATTAATAAAGGCATGATAACACAAAGTGATTGTTTAGACGAGTCCTTTTACTGCTACTTAGAAGTCACCTGACTTTGCTGGTGTCAGTCTCTCATTCACTATGTCTTCCTCCACTATTATTTTCTGTGTCTGTCAAGAAAATCAAGTAAAAAATCAGAAATGGTACTGTCAACCTCACCCCCATGCAGAGGTAGTGGAGTGAAGCCCAGCAGTAGCAAAGTCTCTTTGAAATATTAGTACTTAATATCTTATGATGATTTATAGCATTCATATCATCCTTGCCGACTCTTCCGTGGCTAAAAAGACTCAATATCAATGTGTTTGTTTATTAATGGGCCGGTTTCATTTGGGCCTGAATGTGCGTCAAGGCTGCGTTACATATTCAATGTAGGAGGAGTCAAAGGAATCACACATTTTTGCTCTGTTTCAATTTGAAATTTAATTTTGCGCATCCTCTGGCATATTTCCTGAAGTTATATCTAGAAAGGCTGGCTGAGGAACCCATGTGCAGAGAAATCTAACTGCACAAACTGTAGCCATTTTCTTCTCTAAACCCCTTCATCATGAAGTTAACGTGGTGTTCTTTAAGAAACCGCATTTTGGTCAGCCTCGAGTTGAGAGAAGTTTGGGTAGCATGTGGCAGTCTCATGCATTTTGAGGCTCTCCAGCAGGACTTCAAAGCAGAAGCTGATTGTTGCAGATGGGAGAAATGCTTTCCACAAAAATACCTTTTTAAGACTCATGGTGCTGTAATTCATATGGTAGGCACTTGTGATTCATTCCTGATGATGTTGGGATCATTTAGCTCACAAAACCATTGTCGCTACCATAAAATCCTTTCATCTCCAGCCAAAAAGGTTTATTTCATGCAAATGAAAATTTTTCATTAAAGTATCACCTTAATAATGGGCAAAGATGTATATTTTCTGGCCATGTTTAAAATGTAAATTTATGAACGCATTCTGAAGATTCATTTCATGTTAAAATCTTTACTTATTTGATGTCCTAGGACTCTTTCCAAGTTCATTGAAACCGGAAATCAATTTTAGAAGAAATATGGAGATTATTATCATTAAATCTTTCAGTTGGATTATTCCAAGCAGCCCTCTATATATTGCATATGTTTTAAAGAAGGCACTTTCAACTATAGTAAAAACCTTTTACTCTCTAGTCTTTGATGCTCTATGAGGTAAGTTTATCCTCTGCATCTTTTGAAAGCAAAGGAATATTTTCTTTGTATCCCAAATAAAGTTTGAAACAACAGAACATGTCACTGCCATTATTTCTTAAAAATAAAATTTATACTCAGGAATTTCAAAGAAGAAAAATGGCCTGCAAGGTTGACTGGCATTTTAACTATATATCAATATATTCACTTATGCTCAAACTACAAGTCAATGGTTATTTACTAAATACCTATTATGTGTCACAATTTCATGTGCAAATCTGATACTCAAAATATATATATGTGATAACACAAATTCTATTTGAACCTGTTTTCTCACTCATGAATATAACTAAATGTTTTTATCCTACTTCACAAATTTGAAATGAATATCTAATCATAAAAAAGCACTCAAAAATGATAAACACAGTATATGGAAGAGATCCTGGCATATAGCAGGTGCCTGCTATTTATACTTTTAATGAAAAATTTGAATACTAGAAATTTAGATATAGAAATGAATTTCACGATTATATATTACAATTCTTTCATTTTAAGGATGAAGAAAGACCCAGAAAGCTGAAGCATCAAAGCAAACAGTCAATAACAGAGCTGGAGTTAGAACCCAAATCCCACAGGGAACCATTTCCCACTGTTCTTTGCTGTCAATTTATAGATATTAATACTGGCATATTATCAGATATGACTTCCAGATCAAAAGGAGCTACTCTAGAAAGAGTTGATAGACACCAATGGTTTTTACAAATCCTTGCTTTGGTGTGTTAAGTGTAAACAAACCAGACACATATGAATTAAATTTCCCTTAAAAATATGCAAGTGTAAAACCAGTGAGAAAAAAAATATACCCAGAAAATGCTTTTGGATATCATAGGGCTATTCCTTGCCACCCCTCAACAAGACTAACTTGTGCCAAACCCCAACTGCAACTTGATTTGCCAATCACTAGTTTTTACTGCTGGTTTCAATAAACGCATCAAACACATGTGTTCTATTCTCTCATCAGTGCTCTGATGTAATTGGCCAAGTGGGATGGCATAAGAGCAGATCAGACTCGTGCTAAGCAATGATGATCCCATTAAGGTAGTTTGCACTGCTCAAATTCAACCAGCATTTCCTGAGCACATCTCTAATAATAGCTAGGGAAAGGATGAATAAGCTATGGTTCTGGCTTCCAGGGAATGAAAATGTAGGAGTTGTGCACACAGATAAGTATCACTTTGATAGATAATTGTTTTTGAAAGATAAATATCCCTTTGAAAGATAATTGTTACTAAATAAAGTGGCATAAAGTTTAATAGATGGAGGATATAAATCTCTTCAGAAGCAACTCAGAAGATATCCATTTACATGAATATTTGCAGTATAAACCTTGGCCTCTGCCTCCCATGTCTGACACAGGAATAGCATGTTAGTTAATTTACCTGAAATAATATATGTGAAATACAGCTACAAGCTCATGGCACACAGGCAATCATAATAACTATTACTGCTCATTGGCCCTATTCATGTCTTCAAAGCTTTATGAGATAAATAGTCATATCTTCTAGATGCTATCATTATTTTAATTTAACTTTTCTCTTAGTAAATCTTAATCTACAATCACTCATTAATGTTAATATAGGATCAAATATACTTCAATTACCAAAAGATCAAAATAGAAAGCTAAGTCTGATGAAGGGGCCTGCATTTTCAGACAATCCTATTATTTAACTTCATTTTACAAAGATACGTTGCCAAGAGTTGATCAGTGCTTTCGAAGGTAGCATACAGTTTTGTCAGAGTAGGTACTCTGTACCTCTTATTCAAAGAATTGGTGGATTTGGAATGAACTTATTCTATTCGAATTTACATGACTATTTCTATTGGATACTGTGACAGGTAAGATTCTCAGAATGACCCTTGTATTTTCCCCTCCTTTTTTAGTGTAGGAAGCATCTGTGAATATTATGAGTTATTGTTCTTATGAATGACAAAAGTATTTTTCAGTTGACTTTGAATAAATCAAAACAGAAATGTGGGACATTGGTGAAGGTGGGAAGGAGGATAATCTAATCACAAGAACGCTTTAAAAGCGAAGTTTCTCCATTTGGTCATAGAAAAGGTTAGAAAGATTCGAAGCATAAGAAATACCCAAGACAACTTAAGACTACAGGACAAGTTAGAATAATAAAGGGTTTTTTTGGTTTTTATTTTTGCATTTTGTTTTTGATAATGGGGATGGAATTCAGGGACATTATACCTTTCAGCTACACCCCCAGCCCTATTTGACATTTTATTTCGAAACAAGGTCTCACTAAGTTGTAGAGGGCCTTGCTAAGTTGTTGAGGATGGCCTCATACCTGTGATCCTCCTGTCTCAGCCTCTCATGTGCTGGGATTACAGGTGTGTGCCACCTCACCTAGCTAGAATAATAAAGGTAACTACAACAGTTTATGATTCTAAAATGTTTCTTCTGGGGAAAGTCCTAGACTTTATATGGAATTTTTTTTGTTTAAGCTTCATGCTGACCTCATGAGGCAACTTCTGAAAATTTTGTATCCAGCTTTCCAGAGAGGAACCATCAAGGAGTTAGGGAAATTGAATATCTTTCCCAAGGTCACACAACTAGACAGTAGTAGAGTCAGGACTCACTCTAGGCTTTCTGGCTTTAGATTCTGAGGTCTTAACTATTGAGCATGCAGCCTCTTAAAAAATATGTGATAAGAGCCCAAAATAATTTTTAAAAATTCACACACATAAGCATGTTCACTTTTTACTAGGAATGAGATCTAGTAACCACTGTGTGTCACCATGTGCCCAGAGAATCCATCTGCTCTCTCTGTGATCCACTGACTGCAACCACTTGGGCCATGCTAGGCTTCAGCCAGGCACTCAACAATGCTTGGAAATCACCTGTTGAACCTAAAGGAGGTGCTTTCTGGGAGAGAATATGGTAGCTCATGATGAGATACTGCCAACAGACTCAGTGCTGCCCTCAAGCAGAAAGTCCTAGGGAACAGTGAACTCACCTGAGGAACTCAGGGCCTTGCTAAAGAGCTTCCGTGGGCCTCAGCCAGCTGGACACTGTAAAGCTTGTCTAACTGATCCATCTTGCTCTCAAGGAGAGTTTAGATGGCTAAGAGAGTGTGCAAAGAAGAAGACCCTGGCTCTGGACATGGGCAAGCATACTAGCAGGAATCCTTGGGCTCCCAGCGTGGAGCAGTGAGCACAACACCCCAGCCAACCAGCCAACCACTTGTTATTGTTTTTCCACACTTTCAGGGTTAAGTTCAAGTCCTTCAAAGACATAGTCTTTCTCCCTCTCCTCCTCTTCTGCCATACCCCCACACTCATTCCTCTAACTTGGATGCAACTACTTATGCAGTTTGAAGAACACTTTAATCAAATAGTGGCATATAACTCTGATGCCCACTAATAGAATGTGCTGTCCACATCCAGATAACTTTTGTTCATTTTTAAAATTCTGCATAATCAAAATTCTGACTTGGTACAATGGAGGAATACAATGTATTCCAAGTGTTCCTCCACATTTTTTTTTAAATCTATCACTCTTAATTTATTAGACCAATCTTCTAGACTATAAACTGCTAGAATATAGGAACCATACCTTACCTGACTTTGCATATACAATACCTAGTACAGTGCTGGAAAATCCTAATAAATGTTAAATAAATTACTGATGACTAAATAGCTGAGAGAGTCAAAGCAGACATTATAGACCCAATTGACCATTAATAATAATTAAAATGCATATGGAGCTTAACATAAGGTAGGTTCTGTGCTAAACACTTTATAACTTATAAATCTCAAAAATACATGAGGAATTGCCATTGTTCTCATTTTACAGATGCAAAAACAAGCACAAAGAAGTTACGTATATTGTCCAAGGTAAAACAACGAAGTAAGATTTAAAATCTCTGACTCTGGAATCCATGCTCTTAGCCATAATATCCAACTTTTTAATTCAGGACCCATAATTATATGAGACATCAGTTTGGGGGAGAGATGTAAAGGCAAGTAAAAAAACATGAAAATTATATGTTCTTATGATATGCCTGCTATAGAATATTTTCTTTAAGAGTGTTTTTAAAGGCATATTGTGGGAGTCTAAGCAGAAGATGTTTTTCAAGGATGAAGGATAGGGGTGGGATACAGGATGAGGAGTGTCTGAAGAAGCTCAGTCCAAAGAACTATGATACACCAAAGAGAAAAGTTAAGTCCTTCTTCTCTCAGATTCTTTCTTACATGACTCTGCACAACTTATAAAAGGAACTTTATTTAGTTAGTTTCACACACACTGAAATTAAACACCATGTCCCCAAGAGGACTACATTGAATAACTGCGAGAGATCCATTCATTTAAGAGACATGTGTTGAGAGCCCATATGTGGTCCACAACTATGCTGGAGAATAAGACATGAGTCAAGGTAAGGTGGTCTCTACCCTTATATCATTTATAAACCAATGCTAGTGAAAGCTATCAGCACCAGGCACCATACTGTTTACAGTGTGTCATCTTATTTAACCATCACGAAAACTCTTCTGATGGGAGAAAAAGTACTAAGAAAATTAACTTGCTGAAGCATCTTGATAGCAAAGTTGTGATAAGAAGTTGGACAGGTTCACTCCAAGACCTGTCCTTCAGATCTCTCAACTATAACTAAATACAAAGGATACTGGTCGGGTGTGGTAGAACACAACTGAAATCCCAGTACTTGGGAGGCTGAAACAGGAGAAACACAGGTTCGAGTACAACATCAGCAATTTAGCAAGACTTTAGCAACTTAGGGAGTCCTTGTTTCAAAATGAACAATAAAAAATAGGGCTGGGAGTGTAGCCCAGAGGTAGAATGCACCTGGGTTCAATTTCCAGTACCACAGACACACACACACACACACACACACACACACACACACACACACACACAAAGATACTGAAGCATGAGTTTAATGTATTAGTTATACAGTTATTGTGCCACTCTAATCTGATTAATAGTTCCTCAAATATTAATGACTAACCTACTTTTCTTACTGAGGCTTTAATTTATGTCAATAAAAATTAATTTTCAGGAAAAAATCCACTTTGACTTTTCTGATTATTTTTCAGTTTGAAAAAATACACCATTCTTTCCTTTCCCCCTCCCCCTAAAAAACAAAACTCTCTTTTTCATCTTCAAACTAACCCTTGTATATAAGCTTGCATTTTTTTCCCCTGAGACAGGATCTCTCTTAAATTGCTGAGGCTGGTCTTGAACTTGCAGTACCCCTGCCTCAGCCTCCTAAGTACCTGAGATCACAGGTGTGTGCAACCTCACCTGGCTTTTAGCTTACATTTCAACTCCAGCATCACATTAATTCATGGCAGCATTCCCCAAACTCATCTCAGACAATGAAGATTATGACAGTATTTGTAATTGACTATGGCCCCAAACCTTATTTACTAGTTTTTCTTATTTGTCTTCATGGTTACTTCACAAATGGTTGCTTTTATATAACTCATAATACCAAAATTTATTTGGTCTTTTCTTTAAAAACAAACAATACCAAAATCTCCACTATTGGGTTTCATTGTATAAATCCTTCATAAACAGGTGATAATTGATCTTTAAGATGCTGAACTAGTATCAGCTAAATTATAAATTTTTGACAAATGGTAGAAAAACAAATTATCCTCTCAAAGGAAAATGGGGACATATGTCTCATTGCCAAAAACATTCCTTGGAATTGCATTTCCCAAATGACCTAGGTTTTTAATTTCAAGACCCAAATACCTGATTTTAAAAGATAAGTATCTACCCTCTAGGCAAAACTGATGATTTCTTATTTTTCCTGCCATAAAAGGAGGCTTAGGAACCCTCCAAATTATGGGTTTCAAGCAACCATTTAATTTAGATTAAATTAGATAGCAATTGTATGTTAAATAAATATGAAATGGCTCTAGATATATTTGTTAAAGATTAAGAATTCTGTAGTACACAGGCTTATATTACACATTTGTTATTGCTGATTTTCAAAATAAATCACCATTAAATTGAAATACTTAAAGAAAATTTGCAAAGGAAAGCATAGTACTTAGCAAATCTCAGGAGAAACTAATAAGTCCAACAGGACAGTTCTAAAGAAATTGGCCCAGTCCTCAATGTCACAGCAGAAAACCTATCCTGTACTCATGGCTGGAATCCTACACAATCTGTACAATGCTATGATTCAATCTGCCAGTATGGACAAAATAAAGGCTTGTTTTAAATATTGATTATCAGAGTGTTTTTGTTCTGTTTTAGGCTATTCCCACTGGCTATAACAGGAGAAAAAAAAACACATTGAAGAAGAATGGAACTTTCTCACATATACATCAGACATTTCAATAAAACTATAATTCTTTGAGGAAGGGTTGTTATATATTGCAGACTACATTGTATCATAGTTTTTAGCTTGCATTTACTCCTGCTTTCCCAAGTTGGAGGTATGGGGCTTGAAGGTAGACCAGGCTCTCGAGCTTATAACCTAAGGCAGTTTCTCAGTGAATGTTGTGACTTGGATCTAGAATTCACCTTAAAGTCTCACATGTCTCCAGTGCAGCAATATCCAGAGATGGGGTTTTCAGGTAATGGTGGGATCAAGAGGGTTCTGACCTTATCAGTAGGCTAATCCATCAAGTGGATTAATACACTGGTAACTGAATGTAGGGAGGTGGGAACTGGTTGGAGAAAGCAGGTAGCTGGAGACACACCGTGGAAGGGTTTACCTCCCCCTTGATCCCTTCTTCTCTTTCCCTCTGCTTCCCAGCTGCCTGGAGCGGAACCCACTCTACCCCCATGATGTTCTGTCTCACTGCATGGTTGACCCAGAGCAATGGAGCCAGCCAACCATGGACTGAGACCTCTGAAACCCTGAGCCAAAGGAAACCTTTCCTCTTCTAGGAGGTTCTTGCTAGTTATTTTAGTCACAACAATGTAAAGCTGACTAACGCAGTGAGGCCCATATCCAACTTATATAAAATACTCTAAAAGCTTCATAATGATAAACATGGGGCATTTCAGGGTGAGATGGGGTGACATTTTAGATCAAACACTTCAAGACATTTCAGGGATCTGAAAGATGACTAGACCATGGAATTGGATGTTGAGAGAGTGAAATAAACAGAGTCCAGATTCAGGATGGGTAGATCAAAGATAAAAAGAAGTTGCCAGGATTGAGGGAACTTGCCGGGTTTGTACTAGAATAAACGAAGAAGCATAGACTGATGGCCATTCTAGAATCATTAGAACTGGGAGGTCATGGACATCTTTCAACAAGAGTTTGTAATGAGATTAGGCAATGGAATTTCAAACCAAAGATGCTCACAGATGCAGCAGGCTGGAGTCAAGCTGGAATACACAAGGGACATGCAGCTGCTGGATCTACCACTTCTTCCTCAGATTGTCAGATCAGATTTTTTTCAAAAATAGTTAAAATTTCTTAATCTGGCTATTATCTGACAGACCCATAAGATGAAAAATATAGGAATTTTAGTAAAGTGTGACTACCAACTTTTTTTTTTTTATCCCAAACACAAGTGTGATAGCTTCAGAAAAAAATAGCAAGTGGGTGTTTTAAATTGTCTGATTAATCATAGATGACAAAAGGAATCCAAAGTCACTATTGGAGGAATATGAATTTTACCATAAGCATTATGTCTCAAAAGAATTGTGCAACCCATCATCATAACTTTCAACCTCAGACAAATTCATTAAAGAGAAATTACTCCTCTTAAGAGACACCCAGATGTTCTCAGCCAGCTGCTTAAATCCTCCCAAGGCATTTGTCCATTCTTATTTTCTCAAAATTGTTAGCCATTAGAGAAGATTATATAGTCTGCCTTGAAGCTTCAGTAACATAGCCAGGGTAGCATCACTGATTTGAATTTGGATAACACTAATCAACAGTTGCAAGGGATATTGCCAACTAAGTTCTAGTTCAGGTTCTGTGACCTGCCAATTCCCATCTCTAGGCTTTAGTTCCTGTAAGGGTCAAAAACAAGGGTTAGACCAGGTCAGTATTTCTTAAAGATGGTTAACCTCTGGCTAATCAGAATCACAGGGCTATTTATTAAAATGCAGATTTCTGAGCCTTACCCAGACCAAGTCCAATACACATATCTGGATAAGACCCAGACTGCATTTAAAGTAAGTACTTCTATTGGAATTTGAGTCTTTCTACTGATGCCTCTTAGCTGCAGTAAGCCTTGAGGGCCATCTGACTACAAAATCTTGAAGACCTTCCAGATCTGCCATTTGGGTTGATCCTTTGATACATTTTATAACTTTGTGGTGGCCAACAATTTAAGCCTACCAAGAAACAAACAAAAACAAAACAGATGCAGTTTTGTTTTGCTTATCAACAAGATAAATAGGCATTAAAGTCAAAGTACTCGAGTACATTGTTACTACATCTTAGGGTCTCCAGGAAATCCCACCTGCTCTTTCACCCCTTCCCAGCCTTGGTCCCAGCCCAGCCTCCCTTTCCAATACTGTCTTCCTCTTCCCTCTCGTCCCCATGAAATCTGCTTTCGAGAAGGACCTGCCAGTAAATTTATGTGAATGGATTGTCCTTACCAGGTCACATTAAATTTGAGGACTTTGTCTCAGTTTTGTCTCTAAGTTGTTGAGGCTGGCCTCAAACCTGTGATCCTCCTGTTTCAGCCTCCCAAGTACTGGGATTACAAATGTGTGTCACCACACCCGACAAGGCTTTGACTTTTTAAGTAATAGGTAATAACAAAGCAAATGGAACTTAGAAAACTTTCCTTGGTAAGTAACTTCAGTTTAAAAATAAGTTATAGCCGGGCGTGGTGGCGCACGCTTGTAATCCCAGCATTCGGGAGGCTGAGACCGGAGGATCCGGGTTCGAGGCCAGCCTCAGCTACCTAGTGAGGCACTCCGCAACTTAGTGAGACTCGGTTTCAAAATAAAGAATAAAAAATGGGGCTGGGGGTGTAGCTTGGAGGTAGAATGCCCCTGAGTTCAATCCCCAGTACCGCCAAAAAAAAACCAAAAAAAAAAAAAATAAGTTATGATTAATTTAAAGGTCTACTAAGAAAGAAAATTTAATGTGCTCAGATGAAAATGTATTCTGATGTCCCTACTTTTCACAATCATCTAGATTATGAAACCTTAACATTTGTCAAGAATAATAACAAAGTAGCTCAAAATATTTGATGACCAGACAGCGTGAACCCCTGGGCTTGACGGTAAAGGCCCTGACACACTCTGACTATCAAACGGACTTCCCTTCAGGTTTTCCTCTGGCAAAGCATTAGGTAAGAGTTTGAATTCCATCTCTGTCACCAGTGTCATCATTCTCTTGTGTATTCTGAGTCTCCATTCTCTTGTGTATAAGTGAGAGAAAATACTATATAAGGTTAGGGTGAATATGTAGAAAACTGCCATATTTACTGAGAACTTGCCCTACACAGGAAAGACCAGCAAACGTCACTGGAGAACGAATGTGATAGAGATGCTTGTGTCATTCTCTGTCTGCTTTGCCTCCTCTTCTCATCTATGAATAACTCATCATGCAAGAGCCAGCCCTGCTGCCCCCCAACGCTACATCCAGGAAATTAGTCTGGTCACTCTGTTGTGCTGGCAAAATTAATCAAATACTGTCAGCCAAGCCCAGCGATACACGCCTGTAATCCCAGTACTTGGGAGGCTGTGACAGGAGAATAGCCGACTCAAGGCCAGCCTCAGCAACTTAGAGAGACCTGTATCCATCCAACCCCCCCCCACACACAAACACACACACTGTAACTTAATCCAACGCTTTCTTTCCTAACATGTATATCTTTTTAATTCTCCATGTAATTGAATGATTCTGAAAAGTTGCCCAACATCCCAATTGCTGGTGTGTCAGCCATTTAACCAGCATGGCTATATCTGCTGAGAAAGGACAGTGCCACTTTTCCACCTACTTGAGTCCAGGGGCCATGCAGAGGGCTCAGTGCCCCTGCTTAACTCTCAGCTCCTCCTCAGGACTGACCGCAGACACCAGGACAGTGTCTGAGTCGGGGTATCAGTGCTTTCACATTCTCCTAGTCTCACCCAAGGAATGTACTAAGGTTTCACAATTACAAACTTTGAATGTATTTCAGCTCACTTTTACTACTATCTGTTCATGCACATGCTCACAGAAAGAATTTCTAAGTGAAAGTCAAACTGTCTCATATCTGTTTGGGCACAACATACTCTCAGAATGTATCTTAACATGAACAAAACATGGACACTACCCAGTACTCAGGAAAGCCTCTCGGGGTCCGGAAATAAACATTCTGGGATGCTCTGCAGGCCAGATGTGCAGGCTGCGAGCTGGCATTGTGGGAGAAGAGAGAATGAACTCAAGCCTGTTAAACTTAGGATATTCCCAGAGCGGTTTGCTTTTCTCTTGCAAAGATGTGGCGGGAAATCCTCTACTCCTGTTTGCTAAATGTCCACACTTTTTGGTTGTTTGTTAACACCATTTAAAAGAGAAAGCTTATAGGCAGGTACAAAGTAGTACCTAAATCCAAAGAACTTCTGTACATATTTTTCTCTGAAGCCCAATGGTTTCTATATCTGTCTCATCAACCACATCATAGAATTCACCAAAATTCCACGCCACTTTTCTAGCTGTGTTAAGCAAACCATGTTGTTACTATGAGACACGGTATCCTTGCATCCTCATTTGTAAAACTAATTGTTGTAGATGATATTAAAGTCCCTTTACACAATGATTCTACATGACTCAAGGTACATCTTTACCCCCCAAAATAGAGCTCTGGGGTCAAACTCTAATTACTCTCTTCAATGCTCCAAGAACTGGCTGCCAAGCCTCTGGCCAGTGACTGCCGTTTCATATTCAAGCTAGTGCGCTTTCAAACACAAACCATCCCCTAGCGGAGCCTTTCTTTGTTCTTTTGGGATGTCTGTTTCCGTCATCCTAAGAGAATGCAAGAACAGTCAAACGCAGGTGTTTGGGCACGGCCTAACAACTATGGTTCTTTGTCTTTCTTTTTTGGGGGGAAGGGGGGATCTGTTTTAATGTATAGGAAAAAAGTCAGGAAGGCTGATCTTGAAGCCTTGACATCCACTCTAGTTGTCTAAAATTCCCTCTGAAGTCCATGGGAATCCTGTGCTTTGTAGGACCAGACCCATAATTGCTAAATGAGGCCATATCCAAGGGAACAGAATTTGAAAGTTAACAAAGGGTGTGTGTGAGACCCTAAACACAGAAAAAGTGATTTTGTTGTTATTGTTGTTATTGGAAAAAATGGGAGTTTAAACAGTACATTTATTTTGTTTTAATTTCTGGGCTGTCAGACATCAGCTCTGAAGCCCTGATTCGGAACACATGCAGGGTCCCTTTGAAGTTCTGGCTGCCTTTTTTTTTTTTTTTAAACAATGGCAGAAAGATATAAAGAAATTAAACTGCAACATAATCATAAAACAGAACTTCTGTACTCCTGATTTACAAATTGTCATTCTTTCATTTTTTTAAGGCTTCATTTTCAAAGCCTTATTGTAGTGCATAACTTTTTAGAAACTTTTTTTCTCTTTAAGCTCAATATTCATCTATTCTTTTCCCCGCCAAAGTGAGGCATTCTACTTTTATTTTATTCAACTAAAAATAGTTTATTGTGGTTTTCTGAAGACAAGAAAGGAACAGGAAAATCCAGAGCAATTTACTTAATGGAATCTTTTTGATAAAAGCCATAGAAATATAAGGTTTAGCTCTGAAAGTACGCAATTCTTGGGCATAAAGACAAAAACATACCTTAAATTTTCCGGCAGTCCAAAGAAAATGTCTATTTGGCTTTCATGCTCTAATTACAAAAGAGCCTTACCAAAAATTTCAAAGATCCTTAATAAAAACTGTGCATTTCAAATTTGGCTTGACAGATGGCACATTTGAACACACATACCAACCCGCATACATATATACATATATACAAACACGTAGAAATGGAGCTAATGTTGTCAGTCAGTGGTTATACATATATATTTGAATAAAATACACAGAACTTTTGTAATTCAATAAACCTTTTAAATTTTAATTACCCTATGACAACACTAGAAAATTCAAAATCATCTTCCTCATTCTATATTTTGACTATAGTCTCTTCTAGGTTTTATCATATAAATCACCTCAATATTTATACTCTTTCCAACTACTACTATACTTTAACTGACTTCTGTTCCTTTTTGCAGTGAAACTTCTATCCTAGGGTTTTCTCTGCTATATCCTTAATGGTCAAATCTTTTAAAAATTATGTTTCTCTTTCAGTGTATCAACCTTCAGTATTCCTGCAGTGACTATTTGTCATCTCTGATGTCAAGTTGCAAATCTGTATGTCAAAGAGAAGAGGGAAGTTGAAATAACTATCCCTATCAGAAGTGTGCTGAGGTCACCGCTATCGACTTGTTAGAACCAATGGCTCAATTTTCAAGAGTTTTGTGAGCCTAGTACGAACACAACTATTATAAAATATTAAGCTATTTGAGCTCAAATTTTACAAATTATATTTCAAAAGGTGTTAGATACCCCAAACTCATCACTTCCCAGTTACTGTACTGGGTTTCCTATTACTTATTTACCTCTCCTGCATCCACATGGTGGGAATGCTAGGTAATGGTTTGCTATTGTGCTTCTCTTCTTGGCACAAGTGACTTGCTGTGGAAGCCTGAGATGGGCAGAGTAGATGTTATAATCCACCTGGACTGGCATCACAAATACATTACAATAAACTGGGTGGCTTGTAACGAACAGAAACTCATTTCTCACAGTTTTGGAGTTGGGAAGTGTCAGATGAAGCTGCTAGCAAATTTGGTGTCTGATGAGGCCTACTTTCTGGCTTATAGATGGCACCTCCTCACCATGTCCTCAGATAGTGAAAGGGGAAGGCAGCTCTTTGGGGCTTCTTTTTTGAGGATACTAATCCCATTCATGAAGGCTTCACCAACCTATGCCTATTTATCTCCCAAAAGTCCCATTGGTGATTAGGTTTCTGCTTGTCAGTTCAGGGGAGATACAAACATTCAGAAAACAGCAGTGGGAATATTTTATTTGCTACCTTTTAAATATTTACCTGCAGAGGTACCCACATTTACCAGCCATTTACTAATTGTCCTCAGTACCTGAATTATTCAGCAGAGCTAATTTATAATTAACAGTGATCACTATATCTTTACATTTAATCTTGGGTATTTCATGTAGGAACTGGAAGGTGGAATTCATTTTTGTCAGTTTTCCTTTGGAGGGGTATTGAATGGGAAAATGCATGTTTTCTCTTATATGTGGAAGCTAGAGAGATACTGGGAAATAAGGGTAACATCAGAAAGATGAGCCGAGACTCCAAGGGAGTGACTGAGGAGGATTAGGGCAGGGAGATGAAGTCATAGAGATTGCAATAGTTGAAATAATGCTATGAATGTATACAAAACTAATTTCAATATCAAAGACACATGCATGGAGGGTGAGGGAAGAGAAAGGGACCCTGTGGGGAGGGCACCAAGAGCTGTGTGCATGTATTTGTCTGACACTCTGTACCCCGATATGATGTAAAATTACAATGCACCACATAAATAAAATAAAATAAAATAAACACACGGAACCCTTTCTATTTGCCTACAGCCTGACACTGTTCAGATTTCCTTAAACACATGTTATTCTTTTTTTTTTTTTTTTTTTTTTTCGGTACTGGGGATTGAACCCAGGGGCATTCTACCTCTGAACTATACCCCCAGCCCTATTTTTTATTCTTTATTTTGAAACAGGGTCTCACCAAGTTGCAGAGTGCCTCACTAGGTAGCTGAGGCTGGCCTCAAACCCAGATCCTCCTGTCTCAGCCTCCAAAATGCTGGGATTACAAGCGTGGGCCACCATGCCCGCCTCAGATTATTCTTGAATCTCCTCATTGCTAGTAATTTGTTGCTTTTTTTTTTTTTTTTTTTTTTTGCGGTACTGGGGATTGAACTCAGGGGCATTCTACCTCCGAGCTATACCCCCAGCCCTATTTTTTATTCTTTATTTTAAAACCAAGTCTCACTAAGTTGCGGAGTGCCTCACTAGGTAGCTGAGGCTGGCCGCGAACCCGCATCCTCCGGTCTCAGCCTCCCAAATGCTGGGATTACAAGCGTGCGCCACCACGCCCGGCTCGTTGCTTTTCTTTTTACCTTCTTTGAGGGTTTTAACTTCTTTTCTACCTAGAGTAAAACTGCATTTCACAGCTCCAGAACCACCTCTTGCAACTTTAATGAAAACTTACATATTCTGTGGTGTTCATAATAATTAGGGAGGTTGATATAAGATTCCTTGTATTCTCTGGCACAGGATCAGGTACATGTGGTCCAAATGAAACAGGAAGAAAATTATGCACATTATCTTTTTTAGGGAGGGAGGAGTAATGTGCATATTGCTATGTCATTACCTTAGAATTTTGGACTGAAAGTGTCTAGAAGGGAGGTACCAAGTGTGTCAAGTAGCCTAATCCCTTAAGTATTAATAACCATCAGATGCCCTGCCAAACTTCCTCCCATTCTACTTTGACAACAGCCTCCATTTACAAATGAAAAACATTTCTATGTCAAGTGGTTTCCATTCTATTATTCTGATATGAGTGACTATCTTGAATACAAACAGATTTTAGACATAGAAAATTAAGTTTTCTTTCTCCAGAAGGGATGTGGAAGAAATTTGGATAAGACCTGGAGAAAGTCTGACCATGGAAATTAGCCATGTGTTGAAAAGATTGCATTATTTATGTATATTTGCACAGCCTTTGGTCTGGTCCTAAAGAATGCTAGATTTCCCTCATACCCAAAAGAGAAATAGGAAAAAAGTGTAAGCAGAGAAAAATATCCATTTGCACATGCTGTGCTACAACCAAATAGTAGTTTTTCCACTGAAAACTACTTTCTGGATAGTTTTCTAATGTTTGAGATTAGTATTATTTGTAGTACAGGGGTAAAAAAAAAAATGACTAGACATACCATCTAAGTTCTGGTCTAACATAATTTTCAGGAGGCATGCACATACTCTTTATGAATTATAATAGTTGCATCATCAGCTCACCTAGGCTTAGTACAAATCTGTCTTAGTGCAACTTCTAGGCAATAGGGGATTATTCCAATGTTACTACAATCCTTACAATTTAAACCATATACATTTGTTTCTCTTTTTAATAAAATACAGCCTGAACAATTTTTCTCAGCTTCCACAATACTGATGTTTTGGATAATGCTTTGTTTTGGGCAATGGTGCTGTGCACTATAGAATTAGCAACACCCCTGGCTCTCCCAACTGCAGGAGAGCTCTATTTGTGATAAACACAATGTGTCCAGACATTGCCAAATATCCTCTGGAGTGCAAAATCACCTCCAGCTGAGAGTCATTGAATTTAATTAATTTTCAGAGAAAATGCTAATTTGACATATGACCTATCTTCAGATGTTTTTTTTATCTATTGACAAAAAAGAAAAATCTATAATAATAGTTCTTTTCCACACTTACTGAATACTTTTGTAGTTCCCCAAGCTTTAATATAGCATCTCATTTAATTCTCTTAAAAACCTATATTATAGGAGTTTTTATCCATTTCCACAGATAAGAAAACTGATATAGAAAAGGAAATGACTTAATTATGATGTATAATTACAATGCACCAATAAAATATATTAAAAACAATAGAACTTTGTAAAAAAAAAAAAAAGATCACCCAGATGCTATGAGGGATCTAAATGTATTTTATTTGGAAATTCATATCCAAAGTATTAAATAAAAATTTGTTAAATACTGTAACTTAGATGGTTATTAGCTTCCATATTGTTAAGTTCTAGAATATTAACCTCTTCTAATAATATATGAGGCAGTAAAATAAAATAAATCTTTTCCTTTAGAATAAAATATATCTTGAAAAAGTATTATAAAAATGGATAAAACATACAATGTATATATACTATACATATATATACTAAAATACACTTTGATGTGTATCAAAGACATAAATTTGATCATAACCAACCCTAGGGAAGTTGCCTTTAGGTCCTCACTTTCAAGATTCTTCTGCATGTGAATGAAGCTAGAAACGACCAATATGTCACTACCTGACCAAGAGTAAAGTGACGTAAAGAATGTGTTATATACTTTGCGTGTTCCCCTTTGGTGAGTTTTGTTTCTTTCCATAATTATCTGATTGTACACCACTGCTTCCATGACACCGAGCCCCAGGCATTACCTGTGTGTGGCTCCAAAGGTCGGTGGCCCCTCTCCTAAGTAAGAACCACAAGGACGCAGTTACTGGATTCTACTTTGTTTCCCAGGTTATGGTGTAATCTGCCTTTCATCTTTCTTTTTGCCTGTCCAATAACATGACATCTCAAAAGCTATGGGGAATCCTCACACTAGCAATTAGACTCCAGTGGGAATAAAACTAGGCAATATGACATTTTAATATATTTTTATTTCTAACTGACACGTAGTAATTGCACACACTTATGGAGACATTTTAATATATGTCTACAATGTATAATGATCAGATCAGAGTAAATGGCATATTTATCACCTCAGACATAAATCATTTCTTTGTGTTGACAACACTCAGAATCCTCTCGGCTAGCTATTTTGAAATATCCATGTATTGTCATCTACTGTAGTTCTCTCCCTGTACTGTAAAACATTAGAAGTTTCTCCTCCTATCTAACTACATCCCTGTGTCCACTTGCAATTTTCTTTCCATCCTTCGTTCTCACACTTTCCCAGGGTCTGGTAACCACTATTCTATTCTCTACTTCTTTGAGATAAACTTTTCAACTTCCACATAGAAATGAAAACATATTTATCTTTCTGTGCCTGACACATACCCTCCAGTTCCATTCATGTTGCTGCAAATGACAGGAATTCATTCTTTTTTGTGGCTGAGTAATATTTCATTGTCTATACATGTCGCATTTTCTTTATCCATTCATTTGTCCATGGACACTAAGGGTGATGTAATCATGTCATGTGTCATAGCATCTCATTATGTGGTATCTCTTTCAAAGTCTTTTAGAACACATCTTCATCACTTCTGAATTAAGTCATTTTAAATTTCCCTTAGAGCTCACCTAGTGACAAACATGTTTAATAGTTATTCTGGGCACTGTTCTATGTTACTTGGCAAACATTTTCCAAGTCCTCTACTTTGAAATCATTTTTTTTTTCTTTAAAAATTATAAAGGGGAAAAAATGCACCTTTTCATGTTCTGAAGGAAATACCACACTGCATGGTGCTTATTGGAACTTGTGTCCATAGCACCTCCTTGTGGTTCCTAAGTTTTTGCACACACATGAATATGGCTTCTTTCTTTTCTGGTGAGAAAAGAGCAATCTTCCTTCCAGCCTATGTTCTCTCTTCCCCAGGGTTACATCCAAACTGTCTCATCTCTAGGACATGAGTTCCTAGATAGTCACTGATCTAAGTTACCATTTTCCTGGGTTTAAAACCTTTAGGAAAGGTACAGCAGAGTTGTGATCTTACCAGCTGTTACTGCGCCATGGCTAAGTCAGTGGCCCTCAAAATTTATTGTGCATATGAATGAAGGGCTATCAGACTGCACTCTCTGGCTACCAAGATGAGGAATCTGCCTTTTAAATAAGACTGCTAAGTCTAGGCAAATCCCACTGTATCATTTCAAAAGGAGGCCCACAGATGAGATCTTAAGAATCATCACTGTTTGGGGGAAGGAGCAGTAGACTGGACTGTCTTTACCATTCTTGAGAGTTCTCTGTCTCTTTACTCTTATTTTTCCCACCATGAGTAAGTCCTATTTGCCCTTGAACGTCCTCTGCAAACTCTCTGTCACCAGTTCATGCATTTGTAGCAGAGTATAAAACTACATTAATAGATTAAAATGTTCCTTGCAAAGAAACTATCTTTATTTATAAAAATTCATTGAAAAGCTAATTGGAGGTCAAGAATTAGACCCAGAGGTTATGGTTTATGAGCTAAAACAAACTGACACAAAAGCTAAACTGCCCCCGCAAAAAAAAAAAAAAAAAAAAAAAAAAAAAAAAAAAAAAAAAAAACCCCCAAAAAAAAAAAAAAAAAAAAAAAAAAAAAAAAAAACATGGTTTGAGGATAAGGAAACATGGAATAAAGAATCTATGAACTAAACTAAGTAATATGTCAGAAGGTTGGACCTTGCCAGGTGTGCTTGTGTACACTTGTAATCCCAGTAGTAGGGAAACTGAGAGAAGAAGATCACAGGTTCGAAGCCAGCCTTAGCAACTTAGTGAGACCCTCAGTGAGATCTTTACCAAAATAAAAAATTAAAAAGGGCCGGGGGTATATTCCAGAAGGTAGAACTCCCTTGGGTTCAATCCCTAGCCCCCCCCCCAAAAAAAATGGAAGCTAAAATGCAGAACTGGTTGAAATTCTTTGAGAAGTTGAAATGTTAACTTCCATCTTCATCTGTAATGGAAACCTCTCAGATTTTCCTACCAGTAATAAAGGTATTCACACACAGAAATTTGCAAGTTGTTTCTCCATGGAAAAAAATAAAGGGTTTAATTTCATATTAGATTTAATATGGCACAAGGTAAGATGGAAACCAGTGAGGTGTGGCGATAATCTTTAACATGAGTTTATTAGCAGCACACAGGTGCACACAGCTATAGCACTCATAAAACTATAAATATCCCACTATCTTCACCACCTCAACCCCCAGACACTTGCATAATCTTGGTGAGGGAAAAAATGGGCTTTCCAAAGTCTATGGAAAGGAGATTTGAATACAGATAATCTAGTTTCTGAGAAAAAAAGGTAACCTTAAATGTGCATTCATGTGCCCTGTGTTAAAATGTCATATTAAACCTTCAAGTGCCTATAGGTCAGTAAGAGACCTAAGGTCAGCTCATGACTTACAGCAATGTAAGGCTGGAGGGATGGGCAATGGGAAAGAGTCCAGCAGTGTCAGGAGTGGAAAACAAGAGGTGGGGGACTAGCTGCTCCCCATTAGCTTATGTTGAGTAGCAAGTCAGAAGCTCAGATGATAAGTAACTCAGTGCAGCATTTTAAGGACCCAAGCATTTTAGCAAATTCATTCCTGCCACACATTTCTTGTTCTTCCAAATGGACTTTAACCCCCATGAGGACTAACTCCACATCTCATGTGAATTACACTCTATCTTCATGGTGGCCACCTCGAAACCCCACAGCAGAGCTATGCCACGGATTCTTTCACTTCTTAGTTGCACTGGTTACTGCTTACCATGTTTAATATGTTAGAAGTGTGAAAAATAGTATATATTTCATAATTATTTTCTGCCTTACTATTTCAGTAAAAAGTATATTACTATAACTTTTTACTAAAGTAGAAAGTAAGTTTTACTTACTTAAGAGAAATCAGGAAAATGCACATTTTAAAACCTAAGGTATTTTAAAGCTTGTACTTGTTCCAGTTGTTGGGTGCTTGGGGAGAGATAGGAATTGTGCCTATTGTAATTAGGACTATTGAAACTGTAGACATTCAACAGAATCTCTCTCTCCCAATCGGAGCCAGCATTATTCTGATCCTCGATCCTTTGCCAGTTGCGTAAAGGTCACACAGAGGTGAACAGAATATGAGGTATCTGGCTCCAATTCCATTTGGAACATTAAAGTGACTCCAGATTGATAAAATAGACAGAGGGAACAGCATACTTAACTACAAAGATCTCCAGCCAGAGTGCGCCAAATGGTACATTCTACACTAATGGTGACTGACAACCAGAGGGGAAGAGAGCTTAGGACTGGAGGAGAAGGTGCGTATTATCAGGGCTTAGTTTAAGATGCAGTTAGAATAAATGAGAATGTTTGGCAGAAAGCTAACTGGAGACATGAGAGTAAATAGCTGGCAAAGGATAAAAAAAAGTTAACATTTTCTTCAAGGATATGAAAACTCATGCTTCCCATGGTCAAACACTGGCAGCCTGTGAGATAAGAACAAAAAAAAGAAAATTAAGGAAGCTAAAAACAACCCCTCTATGGCTGCCCTCAGAAAGTGGGAGAGAGGAAATTCCACTGTGTGTCTATTTGAGAGATTCGCAAGAGGGAAAGCATGAAATAAGGAAGTCAAAGAAGTTGAAAATGGACGAATTTTGATCTAACAGTTACCACTGCTTAGAAGCCATGCGAGTATTTCACGAACTGTGAGGAAAGTGCAATTGTTTTCTCTTCTTCACAGGTGAGGAAACTGGGATTTTGGGAGATTAGCAACATTGGCTAAAGTCATGTTGCTAATAAGGGGCCTAGTTGGGAGCCAAAGGCAGGTTTGACTAACCCTACCATCCCAGCTCTAATTAACCATCAGGCTGGAATTCTTCAATTCTCAAAGCATCTCTTTTCTTCTAGTCTAATCAATACACTTATTCCCTGGTCCACCATGTAAATTGTTTGCAAATAGCTTATGCAAGAAAATTGCTGAATATAGTTGTTCATGTTCCCCTGAATAAATTTGCATCATATTTTATTATTATCAGATCTACCTTTCCCACAAGGCCAGTAGTGTCTCTGCATAATCCGTTTTATTCAACGCCATATGTAAATCAACCCGATTTCTATTGATGATTATACTTGTTAAAAAACACTCGAAGGAATGAGACTGGGGCAGGTTTCGGGAGCAGTCGCTTATATATTTCCAGTAAAAGACATGTTTCTATTATAAATAATGGAAAATTTCTTTTTTCCTAACATTTTCTATTCCTCAGATACTAAAATTTTTAAAAAGTGTTCTTCTTTTGTTTGGGTACTAATTTGGTTACTTCGCACAATAATTATATTCTAGGAAATCCAGCAAGATGTTGGCTGAGGTCAGCACATTTTTATTTACTTCGTGACACGCTTCATTCCATCACTCCCGGGCCCTTGTCAATTGTTCCTGTTGCTCACAGGCAATTCTATTAGAAATGAAATATTGTGAGAGGGGGTTCTCAAAAAGTGCTTTATCTTCATTATATTGAAAATTCTATTCCAAACGAACCTTTGGGGAAATCTTTTTACTGACATACTTTTCTTTCATAGTTTTGTTTCAAACACAGGGAGGTTTTCCTGCCAAAGCCTCATTTTTCTCCCTCTTTTTGGCCCAAAGTGAGACTGCAGCAGACTTCATTTCCCCCAGCCCTCTGTGGATCTCACAGTGATGACTCTCCCAAGAACATACTGGAGGGCTTTGCCCTAATCCATATTTTACTAAACAGCCCCAAGAGTGAGAACGACCTTCACTAGGATTTGATTAAACAAATTCTTAAAGCCAATAAAGCGTTTGCAAGTGGTAAGAGAGAGCAGCATTGGCACAGGACCCCCACAAGGGCGGACCTTCTGCTGTTGAGGCATCCTGGAGCGTCACAGCGGGGAACACAGCAAATCCTCCCTAGGCGATTGAGGGCCCAAGGGAACTTCATTGTGTGGCATGATACACTTGTGACTGAAACTGTTGTTCTAAGTTTCAGGGCTATTTCATGAGTAACTTTTCCCCTACCACTCTACAGGGTTATCAAACAGTAGAAGAAAAAGCAGGTAAGACCAGGCAAAGCTCATGATGAAATTGAATCTGGCATAAAAGAATATGGCATCTTCCCCTGGGAGAAATGAAAAAGAAAGTCACTTGCTAGAAACATATGTATGCAGATCTGAACATAAAATTAAACATATTGGGCTGAACAATTCACAATAGGCAAATTATGGAACCAACCTAGGTGTCCATCAACAGATAAGTGGATAACAAAAACAGTATATACACACAATGGAAATTTACTCAGCCATAAAGAGCAAAATTATGTCATTTGCAGGAAAATTGATGGAACTAGAGAATATTAGCTAAGTGGGATCAGCCAATCTGAAAAAGCCAAGGGTTGAATGTTTTGTTGTTGTTTTTTTTTTTTTTTTTTTTTCCTTTTATATGGAAGCTAGAGAGAAAATAAGAAACAAATGGGACTTTAGATAATTGGAGAGACCAGAAGAATAGTGGAAGGGAATAGGGGGAGAGAGATAGGGAGAGGGAAGAGGAGAACTGATGAAAGAAACAGTTCAAATTATGCCACGCCTGTGTCACTGCCAATCTCACTGTTATGTGCAGGGGGAGGGCAGCAGGGTGGGACCTAAAGGGAAACACACCAAGACCTGTGGGCATGTTTGTTTGTATGACTCTGAACTTTACTAAGATGTAAAATTACAATGCACCAGTAACAGTATAAAAATAATTGTACTCATATCTGGAACCTACTTTTATGATTAAATAGGACTGGTTATGAAAACAATCCTATTGAATGTTCAGGAAATAGTTAAAAGGAACCAAGTTGACACATGCATGCTTCCTGGTCATATTTATATATATGCTAAAATATCCTTACTATCCAGTGGAGAAATGTTTGGGACTTAAGTGGTTAATTTGATGACTTTCCCTAATCATAGAGGTGCATTTGTTTGGAGCAGGGATGTCCTCCACAGGCACTGGAATCTCCCAGTCCACTGATAATAACAAACAGACTCACTGGAAACAAATAGTTGTAAAATCTCCACCACAGTATGTGTCCAATAGACACAGTTTAAATATTAGCCTTGTTTTTTTGTTTTCCTAATGCCAGTAGTTCAGACAAATAACAGGCATTTGGAAAAGGGAGATTTTTAAAAATTTCGGGATATGTTAATTCTGTCCCAGCAGAGCCGAATAATCACAGGAGAAAATACACTATTCACCCACATGCATGTACACACACACACACACACACCATATACACATGCATCTTGAGCCTCTGATTTGCTGCAGTATTGGAGCCCTGGGAATAAAACATCTTGTTGAGAATCTGTGTAGTTTTTTATTAGATGATCATGATTAATGTCACAGAACTTGAGCAATCTTTGAAAAGAAGTCAAAATGTGCCACAAAAATTCACTTGATTGTGCCAGTGGGAATATTTCCTAACATAGTCCCAAACTTCAAAAACAGTATAAAGCATGCAAATGGAGTGAGGGGCGGGGTCCATCCATTTCTTCCCAACTCCATTTAATTTATTTAACAGACAACTGTTGGGAAAGGGGTGGCTCTGATTAGCATGAGGAAGGAGCCCGGGAGGTACTACTCTCTGGCCTGTTCACATGCGTGTTTTTCCCCAGGGCAAGCAGGGGTGGTATTCCTATTGCTTATGGCTTCATGTCACCAGTCTGCAACCCAGATTGTAACTTTAAGATGCTATCTCCTGGCTGCTCAGATAAACAGCCCATTATGTTTTTATGGTAGGCAGTTCTGAATCCTCTGGGGATTAGAAGATATTGGCTGGAGTTTGTGGTTCCCTGCAAGAGACTATCACCGACTCCATGGAATCTTGTCCGGGACTCTGTCTTTAGGCAAATGCCTCTTTCATAATGCTATCTTCACACTGCCTTCTTGGCCATGGACTTCAAAAGCTGATTGCAGGGAGGGCCAAAAAGGCAATAACCCTTAACATAGCAGACCCGGCCTAGTGGGGACAGACAGGCAAAGGTAAGGCGTCTAGGAGGTTGGCATTTGTGTGTTTAGCCACATGGGGTGATTAGGGGCCATCTGTTCTCTTCACACCATCCCCGGATCAAGTACATTTCTTGCTCACTGGTGTCAGCAGGCTAGAGCTTTCCCAGTCCTGATGATGCGTATTTTAAGCTTGTTTCTCTTTGACCTTTAAAAATTGATAGTCTATGCGGCAGCTCGCCTAGGTGTATATGTGCTTTGGGAGACTTGGGTTGTTTCTGTAGACTTGAAAGAAAGACAATTAAAGCAAAACCTGACTTGTTATTCATGATTCTTTGGTCAGGAGGAAAAAACCTCTGGAATATTTTGCTCATAAAATTCTTTTTTTTTTTTTTTTTTTAGTATATTTGACTAATTTTTTTTTTTAATTATAGTTTTTTTTTTTTTTTTTTTTTTTTTTTTGCGGTACTGGGGATTGAACTCAGGGGCATTCTACCTCCGAGCTATACCCCCAGCCCTATTTTTTTTATTCTTTATTTTGAAACCGAGTCTCACTAAGTTGCGGAGTGCCTCACTAGATAGCTGAGGCTGGCCGCGAACCCGGATCCTCCAGTCTTAGCCTCCCGAACGCTGGGATTACAAGCGTGCGACACCACGCCGGGCTCAATTATAGATTTTTTTAATTGTAAATACCCCTGTTTGAGATTCATAGATAGAGAAACCCCCTTCAGTCATCTTTCAAATAGTTATGTGTAGTATCAACTCTTTCAAAAAAATATATTCCTACATTTTGAGATCCAGAAACTTGAAATAGAAAATTAAATTTATTCTGTTAATATTTTCATGCCCAAGATAAAATTGGTTTTTACATGCCATGTCTTGGAGCGTATGCAGCTTTTTAAAGTTAGATATAATGGATGTGGACATCTGTCTTTACTCACACTACTTGTTAAATGACAAATTTCATGGTGTAATTCAAGGCTCACACAACAATTTAAATGTCAGTATACCATTGTATTCGTATTAATTATTTGGAAAGGTAAGGTAACCCTCAAATCTTTTAAAAGGAATAGTTACAATACTGTTAATTTTAATTGTACTAAACCCAATAATTAACATTTGTGTCATCTAGAGCCTGTACAATTTTAATAGTAGGATTTTTTTTTAAACTGATATAAAACGAATTGAACTTTGCCACTGGTAGTTGATGGTCTTCTGTCCTGTTAACATCTTTTAATGCAACCCAGCATCAGCTGCTAGATTCTTCCTGTAGCTCAGTAGGGATAGCCAAAAAGCAGAAATCAAGTTCATGCACAGGTATAGTGAGAGCAGAAAACCTGACGCTCTGCTTTCCCCAGAACACCAGGTAAGTTAACTCGGCCATCCTCAGTTCAGTGTAAGCACTACAAAGGAAGTGCCCTCTGTTGATGGGACATCCAATTAGCATTTTGATTTGGAAGGAGAAAAGTCTACATTGCATCCAAAAGTTATGTTTTCAATCAGTGAAACCATAGCAAATATAGCCTAGGATTAAAACATGTTTTTTCACTAATAACAGTTTGCTTAGTGGAGATTCCAAAACCTAAGCCATACTTTGGAAGTTTTCCCTATGCAATAACTTCCTAACTCAGCAATCTTCATACTTTTTTGGTAGCATAATCCTTTTTCTTTTAAATTTATTTTTAACTGATACATAAAAACATAAAATTATACACATTAATGGGGTACCATGTGATTTTTTGATATGTGCATATGTTCTGTAATATTTATATTACATTAAACATCTTTCTCCTCAATCATTTGTCATTTCTTTATGGTGAAAACTTTCGAATCCTTTCATCTAGCTTTTTGAAATGTATAGTACATAATTGTTATGTTTCATCCCAAGAGCACATCAAAACATCTTTCTTCTACCAAAGTGCAACTTAGTACCCATTGATCAACATTTCCCTGTCTCTCCCTCTCCCATTCTCCTCAACCTCTGACAATCACTATTTTCTCTTAATTTCTATGAAATCAAATTTTTTTTTATATTCCACATATAAGTGAGATCATGCATTACTTGTCTTTCTATGCCTGGCTTATTTCACTTAACACAATAATCTCCATTTCCATCTATATTGATACAAAAGGATTTCATTCTTTTTCACTGCTTAATAATATTCTACTATATATCTATCTATCTACTATGTTTTCTTTACCCATTAATTTGAAAAACTATCTTCTTTTATATTTTAAGCAGATATGAGTTAGTACTTTTAGATGATGTACTTTTACACATTGTTTAAGAGATTTTTAAATCTTTTCTGAAAATAAGGGATTCTTCTTTTTCAATTTGTGGAAAATGTCCAACACACAATCAAACTGGCAATGCTAGTACTCTTTGTCACACCAAGAAACTGAAACACACTGAATTTTCTGTCAGGAAAATATTTTACTGTCTTTTCCATTCAAATGTTGTGAATGTGAATTTCAATATAGATTGATAATGGATGGATGGACAGATAGATACATTTAGTAGGTAGGTACATTTATCCTCACATACATGCATACACACACATAGAGGTACATAACCTCTTTCCAAGCTTGTAACTTGAATAAAATGAGATTCCACTTCATTCAGTATTTCTTATTGGAACTCATTTTGATTTCTTTTCATAGGAAACTCCTGAGGAAGGGTACTTTCTCTTAATCCCTGTGCTTCACACACCCCAAACATTACCAAGATGAGTTCACTCAATTTTATTCCCCGAAATATAATGTTCTTTTAGAATTTCTTTTTTCATTTATGTGAAATTCCTAGCTGTCTATTCCATTTGGCAAAATACCACTCATCTGATCTTGCTATACTCAAGTTCCCTCCTTAGTCATATCTTTCCTCTGCCAATCTTATCTGCTTCTTTATTTGTGTTCCCATAGGTTGTATATGTGATTTTTATCTATATTATCATAGTTGCATGCATTTCTCTTAATAGGCTTATCAGGTGTTGAAGACAATAAATGTTTTTAAATGAAACTAATGAATCAACAAGTGATTCAATACTTAAGAAATAGTTCCATTGAGAAATGCCTAAAATGGTGCTTTATTGAGGCAGTAGCCTTGGATACCCTCATGCTCCAGAGAAAATGGTTCATTTAAAGGAATTCATGAAATAGGTATTCTTGAGTTCTGTACATAAAAAAAAAAAAATGTATGTTATTATCCTTCTTTGTTTCTGAAGAGATTGATTCAGAAGTAACATTTTAAGAGTGACAGTAAAAAGCATTGTCTAGAAAGACCACACACATGGATACAGTCTTCTAAAAGTATGAGATCTGTACACAGCTCCCTGGTGGAATGGAACCTCCTCTAGAATGGGGGAAGGGGCAATGTTAAAAAAGAATCCAAATTTTAAAGGGATGTTTAGATGAGGAAAACATAATATTTGTTTTATAACCACTTCTAAAATTTAATTATCCCCATTTAACACATGTAACAAATAGCAAATAAAAATTTTAAGTGAGACCAATTCTAAAAATATAGAGAATTATAGCCCATCATTCACCCTTTTAAGTTGCCAAATCAAGTAGATTAACCAAACCTCCTCTAGCACAGCAAAGTCAGATTGAATATTACCTACAAGTTTGATTATTTGATATTCTACAGATAAAGATGACAGAGCACACAGCTTCTGAACCCCTCCCCACCCCAGCATCCTATAAACAATTTGTCGTAAGCTGAAACATGAATTTCAGGAGTCCTGTGATATTTATCTATTCTCTTCCAGCTGTATTTTAAGCAAACAAAGGTCCCGGAGTTTCAGCAAAATACAGCTGAAACTGTATTTGAACATTGTTTAGATCTTTAGGATTTATTCCACAAATGATAATTTGGGAGGTGTTATTGCATTTTCCCCAATGGTAGCCAAATTTCTCTGTTCATCAGATATACAGGACTTAAATTTTCACATTTATTTATCATACTCTATTATAAATAAATATATAGAAACATTTCACTAAACCCATTTCTGAAATATTCAGTCAGACTAGATTTTGTTCAGACAATATTTTTACTACAATTTAACTTTTAAAAATAGAAAAAAAAAACATTAGTGAAGATAAGCTTTGAGAAAGTCAAGAAAGTTATAGATCATGATTTTTAGCTAGAAGAAAAAATTAGCATCTATATTTTCTAGATTGAATGAATCCATGCTGTGAAATCTTTGAGAATGTTGTTTTCATTATTTTTTATTTTTTATTGTTTGTTTATGTTCTTGGGAATTGAGAATGGATTTTACTCATTGGATGCACTAGATCTTAATTTATCTACGTTCATTATTTCTCTGTACATTTTCTTTGTAGTAAACATTCTGAGAATAGGACTTGCACCCTGAAGGAACTGGAGCCAAGGCAGGGAAGTTCTTGCTCCTCCAACACTCCCCAGGTCCTCAGGGCTAGCATGTAACCCATGCTTACCAACATCACCAACATGACTTTGGTACAGAAAGAAGAATTTTTACACCTAAAAAATAAAACCTTAAGACATATTGGGGAAATTATTGAGTCTGACTTTGGGTCTTATTATGCTTTGTGTTGTTTTGTGAGGGACAAAGGGGCTCATGCTCAAGAACGAAAAAGAAAACACTTAAGTGGGTCTGGGCAGTTTTAACAGCATGATTGAAATACAACACCAAACAGGATGTCTCTATTCCCTTTGAACTTGAGGCATCCCATGGACCAAGCTACTGAATTCTCTGGTTAGTTATGTGGTGCCAGACATTCAGTGGCACTTAAGGAAGATAAGTTTTTATCCTGCGCTTTTAAAGGCAATGGTGAGTGAATCCTGCCTGGCTAAATTGAGTGCTTTATCAAAGTCACCGTAAAGTTGTAGAAAATCGACATTTTTTTTTTTCCCTCGTTGGGTCTTAAAGCAATTTGTCCTTTTTCTTTTTTTTTTTTTTTTAAATCATTGAATGCCAATATGTCTTTAAGTCAGTAGGTAGAAATATTTCCACATTTAAATATTTGTTTGTCCATTTATTTTTGGAAGGTAATAAAATTTCAATGGAAAATGAAATATAAGTATCAGCTAATTATATTGCATCAAATATTTTCTTTATCATAAATAATGCTTAGAATTTCCTACACATAGGGAAAACTAGAATCTTGAACTTTCCCTTTTGCACTGGTGAAACCTTTTCCTGTTCCCTTTTCGGGTTCTTTGGTTATCTGCCTAAATTGATGATTAGTTTATGGTTATATGAACCAGGAGTGTAAGGTCCCTACCTAGGACACTGTCATCTCTCCTGCTTGGGAATATATGCATTTTCAAAGTGGTCGTGCATGATTAAATAATGCCTTATCATTACTAGGCCTGCATCTGAAGTCCCTAAATAGAATATTCTTGGAAATTCCACGGAACATGAAGCTTCAGCCTCAGACTAAATGCAAACTCCAACTCTCAAGTCTCATGAGAGAACAAGAGGTCAAAGAGATCAATCTGATGCAGAGGGGAATGTGTAGCCATATTTTCAAAGATTATTTTTAAGTTTAAGCGTAGACCAATTGTGTCTCAGGGAACATTTCTTTTTTCATAAAGAGATAAGACTTCCTGGGATGAGATGTACATGGCCCTGATCATTTCAGGTGACTCCCTCTGTAAACTGATCTTTAAAATGGGACGCACAGACTCACTTTTAAGGTGATACGCCAGTCTCCTTTTATCAGCAATAATTGGAACCCTCCCATAGTACCATTTCTAGCATCCTCCCCTCTTCTCGTTGCCTCCTATCTATTCCATTTACTAAAACTACAATAATTGTAACATCTGCAATCCATGGATCCTCCCAACTTTTAACTTTTCTTATCACTCCCATTTTCTCCCTTTCCTCTTTTAGCTGGGTTAAAATTTGTACTACCTCAGATAATCACTTCTTTACCTCTTCCACTCTAACTCAACCCTGCTTACACCCAACTCCCTGCCTCATGGCGTCTGGAACTTTGCTGAATGTGGGTGGTGAAAATCACATAATTATCTTGATTAATCTCACTTTAACTGATGTCCATGAAACTCACATTGGTCCTAAAAGTTGTTCCAAACAGTTTTCCTCTAGTATTTTCCCTTCTCTACTCTGTTGGATAATTATGTCATATCTTCTATTTTCACCTCCAAAATTTTCTTCCATTTTAATTCTCAGTGGCCACTTTGATTCTTACTTCACCTGCCAGTGTCTGGACCACGAGCTCTGTTTTCCCCATGGTTTCTATGGATACGTTTTCACATCCTTAAGCCTGGACCTTCCATCTGCACACTGGATCTCCTTCCCATCTCAAGTTCAAGAACATTTCTATGGCAATTCTCTTTTCTCTCCATAGCAGCATCAATTTCCCTATTGTATTATGTAACTATCCACATCATGTAAATATGCTGCTCTTTTACTAATATGATTTTATAAATAATCATTCCACTCCTCGATACCTCCCACCCACTGCTCCATTTATCTGTTCCCTTTAGAGCAAAATTCCTCAAAAGGAGAGCAATCCATTCATGCAGTCTACAGGCCCTTTTCTAATCAGGCTTTCCTCTTGCCAAGTCCCTTATTGTCAATGCCAGCAGTGGCCTCCCTGTTATTCAATGTGATGGTTAATCTGGATTGTCAACTTGACTGGATCACGAAACACCTAAGATTATGTGACTTTGGGTATATTGATGAGACGATAGGTGCACGTAAGGGCAGATTGAAAGGGAAGTCCTGCTCTGAATGTGGGCAGCACTGTTCTGATAGGCTCAGGATCTGGTTAAGAATAAGGAGAATGCAGTATAAAGGCAAGCCTGTTTCTTCCTGAGAACAGCACACTTGCTCTCGCCTGGGGTATTGGCCTTCAGCTCATCTGTTCTTCGAACTGGACTTTCACCATCATTTCTCTGGAGAGTTTCCTGGCCTTTCTGTCTTGGGCTGGGACTGCATTACTGGTTGCTTCTATTCTGAGACTCCAGCTCTTAGAACACTTGGCCAGCTGCTGGTTCCTCGGGCTCTCGCGTGCAGCTGGCCACTTGGGACTATAGTACTTTGGACAGTAAGCTGATTTGATAAATTCACTTTTACCAAATACATATTCTGTGAGTTCTGTTACACTAGTGAACCCTAACTAATATGCTAAATGTAATGGTCAGTTTTTATCTTACTTGATCCATCAACATTTGATAGAGCTCCTTTTTGGACTGCTGGCTTCAATAGGTTGCAGGACAGCGTGCTCTGTTAGTGACAATCAGCCACCCTTCCTCTCTCCTCCCCCTCATGGCTTCTATACCTAATATTGAAATGTTCCAAGACTTAGTCTTTAGGACTCTTCTCGACATACACATGTCTCCTGGTTGATCTCATTTGGGCTTAAGGCTTTAAACACCATGATGAGAACAACTAGTTTTTATTTTTAGCTCTGACTTCTATCCTGAAGTCAAAATGTATGGATCCAATCACCCTCTGGACAGCTCCACTTGGATGTCTACTGACTCTGAAAATCTAACATAGGCAAAGATGACCACACAATCACTGGCTCACACCTGGTTTTACATCTGTTCTCATCTTAGTCAACAGCAGCTCTTTTCTACCCAGTGCCAGACTCCAGACCCCAGAGTGGTCCTTTACTCAACCCCAGTCCCCAGCCTCTCACACTGTGAATCCTGCCTGTCAACAAATCCAGCTCAGTTACGTTCAAAATACATCAGAATAAAACTACTTCTTGCCACTTCCATCACCATTCTCTCTCCCTCACCTCGCACTGGCCTTACAGTTCTTTTCCCCATGCCCAGAAGGCTGCTCCTGCTCCAGTTTCACTCCTTCCTTCAGGCCTTGATGGAAACATCATTTATGAGCAAAGACATCTCTCATTACTTGTCTTGAAATTATAAGTTTCACTTCTTCCAGCATGATGTGACACTTTCCTTGCTTTAATTTTATTGATAAAATATCAACTTCTAATATACTCTTTGTATTTTGTTTAGGCTTTGACCACCAGATGCTCTCCAAAAAGAACTTCATGTGACTATTCAAATGTTCTATATCTATGTTGTCCAATGTGGTAGCCTCTATCTGTTCATGGACATTGAGCATTTGAAATCTACAGATTTATCAATTTATGTTTAAAGTTACATATCCACATGTGGCCAGTTGGGTAGTAGAGTTTAAACATAAGCTTATGAGAAAAGGGTGGTTTGACTTTTTTAGACTAATGCAACTCTTGCACATACAACATCATCAGGCATAGAGCAGGGGCCCAATACACACAGGCAAAGGGAATGAATCTCTTTATGTTCTGACTCCATTTTCCTGGTAGAATACCACTAAAGGCCATGGCATCTGGATGATGAAGGAAGCCAGTGCGGGTTCCAGCTCTCATTCACCCTGCAGCCTGCTGTGCAAAGCTATAGGTCAAGATGCTGAGTGGGTGGCTTGGTTTTGCAGATAACCACCCAGTTGTTCAGAACCTGCAGCTTTGTCTCTATTTTCTAACTGTACAATCACTCTCAATGTGAAAAGACAGGCAAGGGGCGTGAGAGAGCCCTACATAGGGAGGTGTTGCCCATCTCTCTGCTCTCACTGCCTCAATGACAAAGGCACTTCAGGTTGCATTATTTTTGTTAGTTTCAATCCTTTTACCTACTTGAAACCCTGAGTAGACTCTCAACACTTAACTTCAGGAAAAAAAAAAAAAAAAAAAGACCAGATATGAGAAGGAACAAGTAATAGCCTGAGAGGAAGAAAAAAAGTAAGATAAACTTAGCCCATTAAGCCTCAAAATTTCAGTTCTGTGAATATTCCAATGGAGTTGACACAGGCACATTAAATAGATTGCAAATCATAATTTAGACCTCATTTACTATCATATAATAAAATGATAGTTATAAACTTACTCTTATTATATACTATAACTTTTAATAGGTGTTTCACATCTGAGATGATGGGACAAATGGGTTAAATTTCCTTAAACTCAATGGATTTATACTCTACAGATATTAGAGTATAAACTCATTTCTCCATCAAAAAAGAAGTTCCATCAATCCTGCATGGGGCAAATTTAACAACACTGTATAAAAAGGACGAAATCATATATACGTCTGTGTAACCATTATCCCTTCCCCACTTTGTTTTGCCCTTTATTATTCTTAAAACATAATGACAAAATAGATAATCAGGGATCCAAGTTTACCTCTTTCCATCTTTGCAGGGCAGAGCCCACTTTCTTCAAGATAGCTTCTTGTTCTCTATAAACAAAATGCTAGTCAAATGCAGAAAATATTGGAAACAGCAGAGAGAATGAGGAGACACTGCCTCTCCTTGTTTTCAAGGTCTTTTTTTTTTTTTTCTGTATTGGGGATGGAACTCAGAACTGAGGCCCATTCTACCTCCTACTTGCACTCCCACCCCTGTTCATTCTTTATTTTGAAACAGTGTGTCACCAAGTTTCTGAGGATCTCACTAAGCTGCTGATGCTGACCTTAAACCTGCAATCCTCCTGCCTCAGCCTTCCAAGTACTGGGATTACAGGCGTGCCAGCAAGAGATATCAATTCTGCCGCCTCTGGAGGTAATCACACCAGGAGTTAGGACCCCAGGCACACTGGATAGATTCGGAAGCCAGCCCAGCAGCAGCCCTGGGCTATTGCACTGGCTGGTACTTACTAGCTGTGGGTCTGTGCTCAGTGATTTACTCTCTGAGTGCCTGCAGTGCAGTCCTTTCCTAATTGCTGATCTCATTTTGCACCCTAGTGCCAAATGGTCCCCCAGAGACTACCGAGTAAAACAACAGGAAAAGTTCCAATAACCATCACAGATCCTTAATAAAATGCAGCTTTTAAAGTAGATGACCTTCCTGGAGCCATCTCAAGGAGCCTGACACTCCTGTTTTCTTTAGGTACTTCATGTGCCTGTCAGTTACTGAAATTAGCTCTATTTAATAAATGATCCCCTCTGCTGGCTACTTGGGCAATAAAGTGGTTTTAGGGACTCTTCTGTGTGCCTTATTTAGATAATTACCCTAAAAGAGGAAGGAAATATTGTGCATAAAGACAGGGCTGTGGGGAAAAACTTTTGACAAAAAATAACTGCATTTGACAAAACTGTTTATAGTAGATCCAGAAAGCTGCAAATAAATGAACAGAGCTGGCAACACACTTTGAATCTGAGATAAGAGATTCTAAATGAGACTGCTGGATTTTATATGGTGCACAAATATGCATTATGAACTCCAGACCAGAGCGACTCGCCAAAATATCCTATATGGTTATTGAAGGGTCAGCTAAACACATCCTGAGTCCATTCCCTTGGCCTCACTGTATGACCTCTCTGGGATTACCTTTGTGTTTTCCTCCCTACTTTCACCTATGCTTTTCAATTTTCCATTTTCTATTTTCCTTTAAAGTTTATAGTATGATGCTACCAAAGACAAATTTCTATGTTATGGCCTGCAAATAAATATTTCTTTTAATATAGCATAGCAAATTTCCTCACCTAATAATTAAAAAAATTTGCTTTGAAAATGGTAATCAAGCACGATGAATGTGGTATAACCTCCATCACTAGTAGTAACGTTTCCTTGGTTTTATTCCCATTTTTATCATGAGCATGTGAAAAGTCTGTTTTTTTCCTATGTGAAAATTTTTATGATGTTTATATAAATACTCACTAAGTGAAGAAAGAAGTTTGTTAGATAGCCCAGCTATCATTTGTCTACAGCTAGGTTGATACACAGGTCTGAGAGAGTCATTCCATGGACAGATGCAATCTTCCAACCTCTGTCTTATGTATTGCAAGCTTTGGTTAATAGTCATTAATTATTTCGGTTTTCATCTGTAAGTTAGCTTGAAGCATGCAAAGTCAAATAGCTGTATGCTGATATCAAGACACAGGGCTAGACCTGTTCAACTCCCATGTGAAACAGCAATAGGCTTATGTGCACATTAAGCTTGCTATAGTCCACAGAATTGTTGAGGCACATGAAAATGTTAGGACTATAATACTGGCTAATGTTTGTTGGGTGTTTGCCTGCTTCAAACAGGCCATCTTATTTAGTCTTCACAAATCTATGCAATAGACAGCTTCATTTGCATATGAGCCTATTAAAGTCCACTAAACAGTAAAGTAAGTTTCCCAAGGCCACACGACTAGAAAAGTGCCAGAGCTACATTCTAGAAAGTTACACTGTAGAGCATGCTTTTTTGAACTACTGCTTAGAACTGCCTGAAAGACTGGTTATTACCGTTTTTGCTTTTTTTCATAGCAATACAAGTGGTATGTTTTCATTATTATGAAAATATCTAAGATATACACTGGTATACCAAATTTGCAAGTAAAAAATACATTGGTTTTATAGAACTTAATTATATTTTGAATTGGATCACTTGGCTTTTTAAGAATAATAATCATTTAATAAATAAAGTCAATAAATGTAAAGAATGGACAGTAGGTGAGTTAATGGTTTGGGCCCTGAGAATCCAGGGTGGTTAACACACAGTAGCTTTAAGTAACACAGTTGTAGCAAACAGATTAGGGAAGATGGTGGAGGAGACTAAGGAGTGGGGGCACTGGTGAGGGAAGGTGACTTGAGAAGGTGATATCTGAGCTGAGAAGAAAGCCAGGTAACACTGAAGGAGAGAGGGCTCAGGACAGGAATGTTTTCCCTGTGCAAAGATCCTGCCATGAGGCTGCTCTGTTTGGAGAGATGGGAAGACTTGCCAGACTGAAGCACAGTGAGCAAAGCGAGGGCAGAGAAGGAAGCACGTGGGGCAGGGAGTAAACAGGGGGTAAGGGGTAAGAAATGCCTACTGCATTGCAGCAGAAAGGAATAGTAAGCAGAGTTTCTATCACAAGGTAGTCAGTAGTATGGGAAAATATTTTCTGAAATTGGTGGGTTCTCTGGTTGACGGACAATTTTTACCAAGGCAGAGAAAAGAGGAAAAGAGCAGAGAATAAAGAGCTCATGTATAGGTTGTATCATAGTATATGACAAAACACAAGTTGTTCCTGAGAAAAGGTTGAATATCACAAAACATGTAAGAATCAAAGCAGAGACTGGAAAACTTCGGGTTCACAACCGTAGGCATTTCTGTTTCTCTTCCCTCCTTAAAATATCTATTTTACACAGATGACTCCTTTAAATTAAAGAACAAATTCCACTCACAAAAAATTGAATGTTTGATAATAAGAGAAGTCAGAGTTTATAATCTGGTTGGATCCATAGAATTTCTCATGAGATGACCTGGTCCTAAGATCTGGGGATAGGATGAAGATGGGAGATGGAATGAGGATGCATCTGCAAGTGAGGTCTTATACTTTATTTTATTTATTAAGTACATCAGGGTTTTTTGTTTGTTTGCTATTGTTGTTTCTTTTACTTTTATTTTTGTGGTACTAGGGATGGATCCCAGCAACATTCTACCTCTGAACTACACCCCCAGCCCTGTTTTATTTCTCATTTTGAAACAGGATCTCACTAAATTGTTGAAGGCCTTGCTAAGCTGCGGAGGCTGGCCTTGAACCTGCAATACCCCGCCTTAGCCTCCCAAGTACTGGGATTACCAGCGTATACCACCACACCTAGCTAAGTACATCTGTTATTTAATTAGTTCTTAGTTCTTGGCAAGAAATTTAGCACACCAATTTGTATTAATTCTACTTGTTAGAGAAGACAAGGCTCGTATATATTCTTAGAACTGAGTACTGACTTTGATTTTTAGCAAAATTCGTGAGTCTGCAGCCTTCTGGTCAACCTTTGCTGCTCTGTAACCTTGTACTTCTCTTTCTCTGTGTGGAAGGGCTCATCTTCTTATAGTCTGGGCCTCTGCGGTGGCTTCTTCTTGAAGTTAGCAAACATGAGTAGGTGTTTGGGGATTTTTCACATTGATTATATCAATTTTGCAGAGGACACATGACAAATTTCTGGTGTGTTCTATGTAGATGAACTTAATTGAAGGAAAGAGAACCAGTTATAGGCAGTAAGCCACGGCACTGCTGCTTCCGGAAACCTCCGTCTTGCTTCTGTGATGCCCAGGGATGATTGCCAAGACGTTCCAGGGGGTGCTGCTCACTCGTGGTTTTCTCATATGCTGACTGACCACTGTTAATGTTGTGGCTGGGCAGCTTTGGAGGTACACCTTCACTAGAATAATATCCAGACATTTTACAGTGGTGATACTGCCATTCTAGTCACTGCTGAGTGTTTTTGTGACACTACCAAGAACCTTCTTCCTTTTTCTTTTTAATTCTGGGCTTAGCAGCTGAAGACTTTTGCTTGTACAAGATCTTTCTGGAACATGTAGGAGATCAAGCGTACCCGTACCCACAAACTCCTCTGAGGAAGGCAGGGTTTCAGCTATAGTGAAGTGTCCCTTTCTTGGGCTTTTTAACCTTGAGGTCACCCTTTTTAACCTTGCCCCTGTCATCAGTCTTCTTGGCTTCAGTGCCTGGCTTCTCAGCTTTTTTACCTGCCATCTTGCAAGATGGAAAAAAGCAAAGTCTTGCATTTCTAAAAACAACTTGGGAGTCAGGCATGGTGCCAGACTCCTGCAATCTCAGTACTTGGGAAGCTGAGACAGGAGGTTTGCACATTTGAGGCCAGCTTCAGCAACTTAATCAGACTCTCTGTAACCTAGCAAGATTCTATTTCAAAACAAAAAATAGTAATATAATAATAAGGGCTGGGGGTACAACTCGGAGGTAGAATCCCCCTGGGTTCAATCCCCAGTAATGATTATAATTTGGAAGAAAATGATACATTTCTATCATGCAACTTTTCATACTATGTATTAAAATATTGAAAATGCACCCATTTTTGAGAACAAGAGAAAGCTCATTTCTACAGATCTCTTTCTACCAAGTGATCAGGAAGAATTTATTATACTTATCAAGTAACAATTTGGATTACTTGGATCAAGATAAAAGGGGAAGTTCATGGAGGTGACTGTGGTCTGAAACCATCTGGGTAGAGGAGACTATACATCTGTCACTTGCCAGAATCATAAGAGCTGATGATTTGAGCATCACTGCAGTTCCTGGTGACTTGGTGTGGCCATGAGCTCCAGTGTCATATGGGATAAGCCTTGAGGTTCTGTTGGAAAGGAACTAGGGAGAGGAAGAGATATGTGGAAACCTATCCATCTTCCTATTAAAAAATTAAAAACAATTAAATATTTCAAATATTTAATATCTAAATGTTAAGTATTTTGATACCTCAGTATTAATCTTCACACATAATTATAAAAGTATTTTGACATATGAATTCTGACTCTAGTTTAAATGTATGAAAACAGTAGGATCCCTAGATTTCATGTGTGTGATCTCACTGATAACTCATCTGCAGAATGCTACATTTTTTAAAGCATTTGATCAAGTACATTTCCTTGGTTGATATTTATAATGACCCTATATCCAACCAAACAGACATAATTTGTATTATTTCTGTTTGAGAGACAAGGACATCAAGATGCAGTGAGTTAGTTGTTCACCAATTAGACACAGAATAATCAATTCCAAATCCTGAAGCATTTCTTCTTAAAATTAGCCCAGGGCTTCTCAAAACATGGTCCCTAGTTAAGAGTATCAGTAACACTTGGGAACTTAGAAATTCAAAAGGCAGGCCACTCCAGATCTACTAAATCAGAAATTCTGGGAATGGGCCCATCATGTCTAATAAACCTTCCAGGTTGGTTCTACTGGTGCTAGATTGAGATCCATTAACTTAGTCTGCTGTGACCCTCACACCCATGAGAGACGGTGAGCAGAGCTTCCTTTGGGGCAAGGAACACAGTCATTTCTCACCATTTCTTTGATTACTGTATCTGCCACATGCATGGTAGTAGAAAAGTCTTGGTCAAATTCTCAGCCTGCACTCACGGTACCAATCTATGACATTACTTAAAAAGTTGATTTGTGTGTGTGTGTGTGTGTGTGTGTGTGTGTGTGTGTGTGTGTGTGTGTGAGATTGAGTTAATTTATGAACTGATAATTTTTTTTTTTTTGCGGTACTGGGGATTGAACTCAGGGGCATTCTACCTCCTCCCCCAGTTCCCTCTCTCTCTCTCTCTCTCTCTCTCTCAGCCTCTGTGATGTAAAAAGCACAGCCCATGTGCTCTCCCTCAGCCTTCAGCCACCATTGCAGCCATGCCCTGAGAGCTGCAGTACCCAGTCTCACATGGACTGAGCCCAAAACCATAAGAAAATAAATCATCTTTCCTCTAAGTTATATGGTCAGATATTGAGATTATGGATACAAGAATGCAGATACCTCCCCCAACCCCCTGCCACTCTTCTGCTGGTCTCTCTCTTCATTTATCTGAAGTCCCTTACATTTCCTATTTTCTCTCAAGTTTCCACATATAAAAGAAAATATATGACCCATTCTGAGACTGGCTTGTATCAATTAACATAATATTTTCTAGTTGTATTCATTTTCCTGCAAGTGACTTAATTTTGTTCTTGTTTTTGGTTGAGTAAAATCCCATACTTCCTTTTTGTGTACTGGGGATTGAATCTGGGGGCATTCTACCTCTGAGCTACACCCCCAGACCTATTTTATTTTTTAATTTTGAAACAGGGTCTCACTAAGTAGCTGAGACTGGTCATGAACCTGCAATCCTCAGCCTCCCAAGTACTGATATTAAAAGAGTGCACCACGATGCCAGGCAGTATATCATACTTTCTTTAGCCATTCATCTGCTGATGGACACCTAGGTTGGTTCCATAATTTGGCTATTGTGAGTTGTGCTATAATAAATATGGGTATGCATGTATCAGTATAGCATTCTGACTTTAATTTTTTTGGAAAGATATCAAGAAATGGTATAGCTGAGTCATATAGTGGTTCCATTTCTAGTCTTTCAAGGAACCTCCATACTGATCTTTATAGTGGTAGTGGTTGTACTAATTTACAATCCCACCAAGAGTGTTTAAGAGTTTCTATTTCCCAATATCCTCACCAAAATTTATTATTGTTTGTATTCTTGATGATTGCCATATTAATGAGTTAGATAAAAATCTCAGTGTAGTTTTGATGTACGCATCCCCAGTTGCTAATAAAAAAGACCCAGAAGAGCTAAAGCAATTCTGAGTAATAAGAAGTATGCTGGAGGCATCACAACATCTGACTTAAATTATAATACAGAGCTATAGTAACAAACACAGCATGGTAATGGCATAAAGACAGATACATAGAACAATAGAACAAAATAGAAGATACAGAGACAATCCTTAGATTTATAGTCAGTTGATTTTTGACAAATGTGTGAAAAACATATGCTGAAGAAAAGACAGCATTTTCAACAAATGGTGTTGGGAAAACTAAATATCCATATATAGAAGAATGAAATTAGACCCCTACCTCTCACACTGCACAAAAGACAACTCCAGATGGATCAAGGACCCAGAAATAAGTCCAGAAACTTTGCAATTATTAAAACAGGACCAACTCTCCAACATATACACATTGGTAGAGTCCTCCTCAATAAATCCCCTAAGCTCAGGAAATTAAATAAAAAATCAATAAATGGGATCCTATCGAATTAAAATCTACACACAGCAAAGGAAACAATCAAGAGCATGCAGAGAGAATCTACAGAATTGGAGGAAATCTTTGCCAGCAACTTCTCTGATAGAGGACTAATATCTAAATTATATAAAGAACTTAAAAAACTTAACACTATAAAATGATCCAATCAAGAAATGGGCAATTGAATTGATGTTTTTCTAAAGAATAGATACAAATGGCCAACAAATACATGAAAAAAAATGTTCAAAACTCTTTCTATTAGAGGGAAATATTAAACAAGTGATCATTGTCAGAAACAATTTTCAGTAACACAGCTTGTGTTAACTAAAATATTATGAGAGATATGAATATGTGGTACAAAGCCATAAAAGAAGTAGCAGTGATGGGAAAATAGCAATGACAAAAGGTAACATTGGAATCTTAATTCGTGTAACAGCGAATACAGTAGGAACATCTACATGTTAGACTTCCTCCTTAGGAAAAAAAAAAATGTTATATACTATCTACCAGGCGCTGGGTTACTGTCTTAAAACACAGCACAGAAGTGTACCAAGAGAGCTTAAGAAGGTAAGCTGATGGTAGCTGGATGGTAAAATGCTTTCAATAATCAACATGGCATGATATTCCCCTAGTTTTCACCCCAATCTTAAAGAACAGAAACAGGCAACATTTAAGGTTGACCTTTCATTAATCTGAGTTGCATACTCTTGTGTGTTTTTATATATGTGTACAGATATGCACTGAGAATGAAGCATATACATGCATTATGAGCAAGTGACATAGGCCAACATAGCCTTATATGTTTAACAAGTTTGTTTCTTGGCATTTATTTGTTGATCTAATGAGCACTCAATTTTTTAAAGACTTGTTTCTGGAAGACTGACTAATCAGGGAATCTTTGTATCTTCCCAAGGATAACTCATATCTAAGTATGAATTTTTATGCAAATGTTGGTCCCCAAACAGTGCTCCCTCTCCCCATCATATAGATATTTATGGGAGATAGGGGAGTAACTCTCTATCAAGGGGAAGATAGAAATTCAAGACTCTAAGAAATTTTTTTTTTCCTTCCAACTCTTACTTGTTTATCAAAATAACACTCTATTCTCTAAGGAAAATAGTTTTTGTCTCAAGAATGGTAAGATGTTTATTAAAGGAAGATATTTATATGTTTATAAAAGGAATACATTTTTATGAGACACACTATCTTCTCCTAATGACTTTTGCATTATTCCAAGGGAAAAAAAAATCTTATTCACACAATAAAAGCAATTCGCACATAGGAATTCATGAAATGATACCAAAGAAAGCATAGAATATATTACATGTGATGAAAAGGAAAACATAACGTGTTGTAAAATGAATTTGAACTAAAGAACCTGCTTTTTTTCTTTTTCTTTTTCTAGTTGACAACACTGTAAAGCCAAGGGGTGCTGCCATATGGTGAATCAACTTCATTGCTTGAACATGGCACTTAGTTGTGATGGCAACCTTCTTCAACTGTAACCTGAAGACAATTAAATCTGAACCTGAGTACTTAGAAAGATAAACTGATAACTTCAAGGTAAAGTTTGATAGTAGGCTTAGGTCAGAATACAAAGCTACTTATTTCTTTCAGGTTGAAACTTAACTCTGCTCCTTAATAGAAAGAATAGCATGAATCCCAAATAAGTAATTCAGATACTCTATTTAAAACTTCAACACAAATCAATCTCAATAATTTTGTTTTCACAGCAAATACCATAATATATAAAGAAATGAGACGACCAAAGAGGAAGAAAAATAGCATTAATTATGAATCACCTTTATTTTTAAATCATCTCTATATTTGAGGTGGTGCTTTTGCCATAGCACCTACCTTTTAAAAAATAGGTAGCTAATTATATACTTAAACAAAAAAGCTTTGTTGTTTTACTTGACCTCTCTTTTCCTTTTGGAGTTGTCAAAAATTAATTTAAAAGATTGATTTAATGTGTTCAGAAAATAGAATTTTAGCATGTCCGATGTGATAATACCTTCCAGATGACTTTCTAAAACCATCAAATATTCAACTTGTGGCATGGATGAGTCTTGTCAAAATTGAAAAAAATATTTAGGAGAGGAATTTGCTTCTCTATCTTTTGCCTATTTTTTACTTGAGGTTTTTAGCTCATTTTTAACTTGGTTTCAAGACTCCCCCAATGGAGGTCTGACCTCTGTCATGGGAGAGTGAGAACCCAGTTTTAGTTGCCTGTTCAAATGAAGTAAGGGAAATGCATCTGCCAGGGGGTTAAAAGCAAACAAAGGAAGCCAGTGGTGAGCCAGCTGTGAATAACCACAGAGCTGCCCAGTAATCCCAGCTTCTACCCAGGTAGTGGGTGACCTCCCTAGAAAACAGAGCTGGTGACCGAGGCCTCCAGGACATGATCCACACAGGTGTGCAATGTGAAGGTCTGTTAGTGTCCACCATAGGCTGTGGTTGTGTACAAACAGCCCTGGGCACCTACATGGAGTCTCTAGACTTTTTTTTTTTTTTTTTTTTTTTTTTTTTTGCGGTACTGGGGATTGAACTCAGGGGCATTCTACCTCCAAGCTACACCTCCAGCCCTATTTTTTATTCTTTATTTTGAAACCGAATCTCACTAAGTTACAGAGTGCCTCACTTAGGTAGCTGAGGCTGGCCACGAACCCGGATCCTCCGGTCTCAGCCTCCCGAATGCTGGGATTACAAGCATGCACCACCACGCCCGGCTCTGAAGACTTTCTTGAATTGTACTTGCTATAATTTGGATCTTAAATGTGTCACATAGGCCTATGTGTTAAAGGTTTAGTCCCCAGCTTGTCACTAGTGGAAGATGGTGAAAACCTCAAGAGGTAAAACCTAATAGAAGGTCTTTAGGCCAATGAAAATGTGCTCTTGAAGGCAATTGTAGGACCTTGCTCCTTTCCTCTCTCTTTTCCTACCTGGCCATGAGATAAACAGTTTTGATCTGCCACAAGCTCCCTACCATGATGTGCCAATTCACCACAGACTCCAAAGCAACAGACTAACTAATCATGGAATGAAACTTCCAAAAGTAGGAGCAAAGTTGATTATTTGGGGTATTTTTTTGCAGTAATGAAAAACAAATCTTTTCTCTTTATAAGTTGATTATCTCAGGTATTTTGTTACAGTAATGAGAAGCATAATACTGAAGCAAACAGTGGCGGAACCCATGTTTCTTATATCTATAACCAAAGAAACCATGCTACTACTACTTTTCCTTCTACCTTTCAAGATAACATTTGATATTTGAACTTGATTTGCTCCCAAATTAGTCCGTTCAAGCTAGTTTTGAGATATAGCTATATTACAACTTGCTTCTATGACAAGCAGAAAGAACTAAAGATTGCCATACCTTCCCTCCTGTGAGAGAATCTTGGATTCAATAGTAAGAGGCACCTTTAATAGATTCCTATTTGTGATCTCCATGTGTTACTCATTGTTTGGATTTTTCTTAATTTGGGGTACAACTATATTTTTCTTTATTTAAACTAAACTGTTCCACAATCTTGACCCAAATAAGGCTGATCTGCAATGGAAAGACTGACTTATATCTGAGTTGAACAACAATTAAAAAAAAAAAGGATCATAAAGATATTTGATATGAGCAAACACCTCTTTATTCAATTTTACCAAAATTATGCATTATTCTGTTTTTTGGGGTTTTTTTTTTTTTTTGCCTTTGTGGAGTTGCCTGTTTTAATATGTTTTCAATAGACAACAAAGCACCAAGAACCCTGGGTAAATAATAGATGTTAAAAATAGCTACTACCTAACAATGTTACTGGAATAATTAGAGTGCAGAAAATTCTCTCATATGAGCAGCCAAGTGAAAACAAAGGTTGGCATGATGCTGTTCCTTTGGTTCTTTTCGAATTAATACAGCATACTTGTTCCAAACTCATCTCTCCCACTTATAACTATTTGGGTTGTTTTTGTTTTGTTTGCTTTTCAACTCTCCCTAAAATATACAATAGTGGGCCTCATTCTTTGGGTATTTTTACAATTTTTTTGCTTTTTTTTTTATGGATACCACAGTGCCAGCATGCATTTGTATGTATAGGCTATATATATATGCTTTGCTTTCACACCAAGAGCTAGGAAATTGTTCTTAAAGAAACTTCATTTCTAGCCAGATTCCACAGATTCAGTGATTCAAATACAATATAACACATAATTCTCTTCTTCATTTGGTACCTGGTTGATAAGGCACACAGCCAAAAAAGTTTGCCTTTGCAACCACAAGAGAGACCAATGGCAACCCCAAGGTTTGCTGAGAGCTCTGAGCAAGGAGGCAACACTTTTGTGTTCCAAACTGGAAGTGCATAACATTGTTGAGAAATAGCTATCCCGTGTACAATTAAATAAAAACAGTGATTTCCATTCTCCTTGTAAAAAGCCCAGTAGCTTTTCTAGCATATCTGTGTGTGTGTGTGTGTGTGTGTGTGTGTGTGTGTGTGTGTGTGGCACTCAAACTGGGGATGGAACCTAGGGGCCTTCTACTCCCTGCGTTCCTTCCCTATTTCATTTTAATTTATTTTATTATTTGGAAACAGGGTCTCCCTAGGTTGCTGAGGGTCTCATTAAGTTGCTGAGGCTAGCTTTGAACCTGCAATCCTCCTGTTTCAGCCTCCTAAGTACTGGGATTACAGGTATGTGTCACCACACCTCGCCTTTTCTAGCATATCTTGCACAGAAACCCTATCACTTCTGCCTTTACACGAAAAATGGAACACCTGAAAGATACAAAGGTTCTGACATCTCCCATGAAGTCTACTGAAGAAACCCATTTCACTTTGCTTTTCTTAAAGGGCAAAATCTACAGAGACCTGAATCTTAGAGAGCATTAAACACCACCTGGGTCTGTTTTTTTCAAACATCTTACCAAAGTTTACTGTACTCATGTAAAAAGTGTTGTCTACCAAGGTTCTAAAAGACATCATGATATGGTAGCATTTCATAACGTCCTGAAAGATATACTTACACTTTGCTGTCACTTTGTAACCCCCCAGAGGAGAGGTGTGGCCTTCAACTGCATCAAATCCAGCGGAAACCAGGACCATATCTGGATCAAACTCTTTGGCCGCAGGCATCACGACTGTCCTGTACAGTAAAAGGCGACCAGTCACACATGGGAATGGCTAATACCTTTAAAAATTGTTCAGTGGAAACGATTTGGCACAACCTCAAGAACGCCCAAAAAATAAAGAAGTAGGGGAAGGAAAACACTGTTTGAATGGATCAAAAACTTATCATTTCCTTAATACTGAATCGCTGTTATTTTAGCATCCCAATTCAGTCTTTCTTTCTTTCATCTTTTTCCTCCAAATTGAAAAAAAACATGCTCTGCAGGTACATTCTAAAGCCTGTCATATTATATGCACATCTGTAGCTGTTTTATCCCACTGCCTATTAAAAAAAGAAAAGAAAGAAAGAAAAAAAAAACCCTGCTTCTTCCAAGAGAGTGACTAATATTTTACAGAGGAAAGTTGAAGCTTTAGCAAAAACCTAACTTGCTCTAGTTAGTGAGAACTTGGTGTAAATTTGAACTATAAATTTCTTTTGGGAAAAAGTTTGCTTTCCTGAGTCTTTTTTTTTTTTTTTTTGAATATTTTAAAATATTTGTCGTGGTAGGGGGTGACTCTTACAAAGGAAAAACATGAAATTCCCTTAATAGAAACCAGACTATAATGTTAAGTGAGTCCAAGGTCAGACACACCAGGAATGTGGCGGCCTCTTCCCTGACAGCAGCCCCTGCTGGCCCCACTCAGACACGTCAGCACTTACCTCTTCAACCTTCTCAGAGCCCCCAACCCTTTCCCACTGGTGTGAGTTATAAGAGAGAATGTCTAATGGATGCCACAGGATTTCACAAAATTTAAAAAGAAAAAATTCACATAGGTTTCAAGACCAGCATTCCATTATAAAAAAAAAAAAAAATCAGATTTTGAAGACTAAGAAAGTGGGGAAACTGTACACCATCACGAATTTTAAAAGTAGTATGATCTCTGCTGTGTGTTTGTGAGAAATAACTAAAACAAACATTAAAATAGTCATCATTGAGCAGTGGAACAATGAATTCTTTCAATTTTTATTGTAAATTCCCCAGATTGCCTATGATAATCATAATTTTGTTTGAAATCTTTAAATAATTGCATGTCATAAATGAAAAGTTTTGAACACAGAAAATAAAAATATTTAAGTGAAACTTATCTAGAGATATAATTAAATTTTTTTCTGAAAATTCCACCACTATCATGCAAGTGCCATCCTTTAAGTTAATAAATGTGTCCTTCTAACAGCTGGAAAATCACATAAATCTGAATTGTCCAGCAGTGAAACTAAGTAAAAACTTGATATTACTTGGTGTATACAATTTTCTGTTTCTTTAATAAAATTAAGAGTATCTAATATACCTACGTTATCTGAAGAGATACATTAAATTCTTTCCCTCGCCAATAACATCAACTCTTACACTGTAGTTTTCACACAATGTGTTACAATCAATTTCCTAATTTTCATATATGTGAAATAGCCACATGTTCTTGAGCTATTGGAGTAAGTTACGTCAAAGAATCAAGAGTGTTTTGTCAAAATATTCTCTTTAGTTTGATTAATCCTATGCATTGTCTTAGAGAACAATCTGGTTTTTGTCTAAAGCAAATGGCACATTTGTTGAGTCATTCTTGAATTCACAAATATATGGGCTTCACTATTACAAAAGGTTTTCAAAATGCTCCATCTTGCAGGACTAATTCTATACACTTGAACTCACTCTAAGAAACATGAAAATGATGGAAATTTTTGAAAAAATATTATCTGATATAATCCTTCCACATAAAATAATACATGCTGAGAACTGTGTCTGAATGGTAGTTGTTTGCTGAAGGAATTCACTGTGTGTGATTTGAACAGAGTTGTGTGATAAGATGCTGCAAAGTATGATGTGGGTTTTATATTAAACTAGAACTATATGAAGCAGTTGCTTATAGATGGCAATATTTGTGAGGTTCATTCACCCACTTCAATAACATATATTAAGTATTTATTATGCCACAAACCCTGTTTGGGCTTAAAGATGTGCTCAATTTTGAACTGAATCTTACTCTCACTTTCCAATCCTGACATTAAGCTCCTCCTCCTTGCTCCCCTCTGTGATACACCCATGAAAACAAGACTCCATAGATCTCTTTACTTTTGCAATTATTTTATAAATATCCATGAAAGTCTTTGAACACTTCTATTTATGCCAATCTAGATTGATGCTTATTCAAATGATCTATGGAATGTATCTATCTTGATTTGAATGTCCTTTCCAAAATTCACATTGAAATTTAATTGGCATTAGATAACAGTATTAAGAGGTAGAGCCTCTAAGAGACAATTAGGTTAGGAATGAATTCATGCCATCATGGTGGGAGTGGATTCCTGACAAGAAAACTGAGTTCTGTCCAGGTTTTCTCTGTCTTTCACATGCCCATTTCCCTTGCCACCCTGTCAGACACAGCACGGAGGCCCTGAACAGACACTGGTGCCGCAGTCTTGGACTTTCTAGCCTCCAGAAACACTGACCAAATAATTTTTTGTTCTATACAAATTACCTTGTTTCAGATCCTCTGCTATATCAACATAAAGTGGATTAAGTGTCTGACAGATTGAAAACTGTGTATAAGTACCAAGTGAGAAAAATATGAACATTTTCTTATAACAAATTCTCAAAGGATTGGCTGTTTTGGTTAGATGGTAAGTAAGACATACATGTTTGACACTTGTCTTTCCCAATATCCCACTGAAAAGAAATACAGGGATATACTTAATGAATTCATGGCTTTTCATATGTATCAGATAAATAGACACAAAAATAAATTTAAATATATGTGTATGCATGGGATAGTATATATTTTCTAATAACAGTGATGCCCAATAACAAAGAACACAGTTACTGCCCAGATATTGTTTTCAAATATTAATTTCTAATAAAAGTATTTAGGGAACCCTGGTTGACTCCAAGAAAGTATCACAGAAAACATAAGGTGACACAGGAACATCTTATAGTGAAATAAAAAACAATGAGATGCTCTAAAGGAGATGATGCTGTGTCAATTGGGCATGTGGAACGTGAAAGAGTCTCCAGGGGCCAAAGCGGGAACAGTCTTAAAGACAAAATAAACAATCAGTACTGTATCAAAATCCATAGGCTCAAATATGTTCATAAGTCCATACTATTCTAAATAAATAACTGAATAAACAGAGGAGGAAATAGCTCTTCCTACAGAAAAAAATATCAACTAGTAAATATAAAAGAATTAGGGGAAATAGATAAAATCACCGTTTGAATAAGACAGAAGTAATTGACAGAGGCAAGATTCATGGATGAACACTAAAATTATTGGGCAAAATTTGAGGATGAACATGTCTTTTTTTTATAATACTAAGGTATCTTTCCAAATATATTACAAAGGAAAAAAAATAGAAACTTTACAGCAAAGAAAACTGTAGGCATGGTTGTAACTAAAGTTAACAGTTCCAGTGACAGGATACATTCACATGACTCCTTCAGGATACCATACATGAGGAGAGGCAGATCCATTCTGTGGCATTCTTGCTAAAAACACATAACCTCAAATCTAATAATGAGAAAATATCAGACAAACCTAAGCTGAGGGTCATTTAACAAAAAACTGAATGGTATTTTTCAAAAGGCATGGCCATGAAAAGATGAAAGAATTGGTAAGATGAAGGAATTGGTAAGATTGGAGGAAACTAAGGAGGCAGAACTAAAAAACAAGAAATAAGTGCAGTGTGGGCAATTGAATTGGATTCTAGGACAAAAACTCAAAATGATGTTGGTGAGAATCCTGCAGTCTCACATAAAATCTGTATGACTAACGACATTATACAAATATAAATCTCTTAATTTTGATAAATTTGCTGTTTCTATGTTTCTTCCCAGATGATGAACTTCCTCACCTCAGTGGAGTCTTTATTCTTCTGTTATCTACTCAGTAAGACCTTCAGTGGGCCTCCAAGACTCCTGCTTTTATTTTTTCCTGTTCCCCGCCCCATAACACTTACCTTTCAAAAGGACACATGGTTGACCTATTTATTATGCTAATTGTTTATTTTCTGACTTTTCCATTAGAAGCAAACTCCCCATGAGAATAAATTGTTTGCTTCTCTGTTCATAGATGTATCCCAGGGACCTAGAAGATTGCCTCGCACAAGTGGACAGTCAACAAATGGTTGGTTTTTTGAACACTCACTCTTCCTCCGACTCTGTGCATTTCACAAATATATTTTAAATGCCTCTTTTAGGAAAAGTCATTCACATTTCTCTTGATGCTTCACCGTATATGAGTTTTTGTTTTGAGTACAGACATCAGATAATCATGCTTTCCTCTTCTGTCTGTCCAGTTATAAAACTCTCCAAAACCAAAAACAGAACAGGGATGATAATTACCAGAATGTGCAAACATTTTTTTAATTAATTTTAATCTACAAACAATATTTAAATAATACTCATTGGAAAAATGATGATTAATAAACATTCACAGCTCCAGAAGATGTAACATAGATAGGGTGCAGCTTCTATCTCTTTATACAGTATTATATTTCACTTTCCTCTCCTATGTCTACATAGCTTTTCTCTTTGTCTACATAATGCTACTCAAAATGAATTATTACTCATCTTTTCCTATTTTCGTTAACCGGTTTAGATATGTTTCTCAATGCCTACTTTGTATCAGTGCAGATTTATCTAATAAAATAGGAACTCTGCCAGTGCCGAGGGAACATCGCTCTCTACCCGTCTTGCTTTGATGAACACTGGAACATTGCATGAGAGAGAAGGACAGGAGGGGAGATGGGATTTCTCCAGAGACCTTTAAGAAGGAGGTCAAGTCCAGTGATGTTCCCCCCTGGGTTCCATCTCAAAACTGAATTCTCTGGTGTCAGTGTTAAATTAGAGTGGAGTGGAAAGATGCCTGTATTCCAACTCAAAGCATTCAGGTCTTGTTTTTGGCACTGCCTCTAATTGTGTGTCCTTAGTAAGCTGCCTTAGTTTCCTCAACTATACAGTGAGCAGGGGAGTCACATAGGTGATCTCTAAAGGCAGAGGCAGCTCTCCCACACTGTGATTGTTTTATGCTCAGAACTACATATGTTTCCTTCTCATTTCTTTTCTCTTGCCTTGGATAAGAAGAGTCATTGACTAAAGCTCAGAGCCCTTTTTGATCAAAATCTTTGTTACATCTCCTTAATCTTTCAGGCCAATTCTAACTATGTCTTTCCTTTGATGAATCCAGGCCCCAGGGTGGAGAGCAAACCACTCAAGGAACAAAGTTTACATGAGCTATATTCCTGGAGCACAACTACCGCTCTACAGAGACCGGAGTTCTAAATATGACATTTAGTGAGTTTTTATGGTTTCACTATGTTAAATACCAATGCTAATTATAGTACTGTGTTTTTTAAAGGAACGAATCCTTGATAAGAATAACCCATGTACAAATAGCAGATGTGTGTCATAACATAATATTTCCCAACTAGGAATACATATGGATGTATTCCTAAACATTCAATATATAGTCTAGAACATTCATTTTTTAAATTAGAGTTTTCCATATGACATTTAGTAAGTTTATATTGTTTTTGTACATTAAATGCCAGTGCTAGTTTTAAAACTCAATGCTTTTAAAAAATAATGAATACTTGAAGGGACTAAGGGACTTTTCTTGCCCAAGATGTGTCATATAGCCAGTAATATTCTGACTAATTCAGAAATATTGCCCAATCTGTCTCTGAGCTGGAACTGAGAGTTGAGAGATAAAAACTTTTTCAATAGTTTTCTTCCTGAGTTTGTGATATTGCCTGTGAACACAAAATTTATTATTTATATTAAAATATTTGATGTTCCTATGAATATGAAATGATGCTGCCTTCTGAGCCAAAATCTACACATAAGCATGGTAAGCTGGGGGAAATTATAAGATTGCTCTTCTATCAGAATGGATGAAGAAACTCTTGTCTGGTTAAAATACATAAATTCAGTATAACAGAAGTCACAGATTTTGTTTTTTGTTGAACTTTGTATAGAAGCCTGGTCTAGAAAAATCAACACGCCAGAATTAGGAAATTCTGAGACATACTTAACTTGAAGTTTCTAGAAATAATTTAAAAGTTAATGCTCAAAGCTGGGCCTGGTGGTGCACGCCTATAATCCCAGTACTTGGGAGGGTCAGACAGTAGGATTGCAGGTTCCAATACAGCCTTAGCAGGGTAGCAAGATTCTCAGTAACCTAGCAAGAACCTGTTTCAAAACAAAAAATAAAAGGGCTGGGGATGTAGCTCTGAGGTAGACTATTCCTGGGTTCAATTCCTAGTACCAATAAATAAATAAATAAATAAATAAATAAATAAATAAATAAATAAATAAATAAATATAAAAAGAGTTAATACACAAATGTTACTGAAATAAGCATCCTTTTGTTGAGAAATGAAGAATGTAATATATTGGTAAACATATGCATATATAAACCCATGTTTATATATGTCCCTTCACAGTCATTACTGTATGGAAGTATATAAATACCGTGTATTTTAATATCCCAAAAATGTGGCAATAATTTTCAACAGTGATTCTTCAGAAATATTTTGTTATGATTCCAAATGTGGGTCTAGCAATTTATAGATATATTATGTCTATAGTTTTATAAGCATTAATAAATCACTTTCTCAAACCTGTAAAGGAGAGGGTTAGGAAGAAACCAAGGTCCAGACCTTGTTTAGCTACTATCCAATTAAAAAAAAAAAAAAACTGAGTCCTAGGTATTTAGTGCTGAGCCACATGGGGGAGGTGAGAGATAAAGGTCTTCTCCAGCCTTATTTACTGAAACTGTTGATTTTTTTTCTTGAACCCCTTCAAAATTGCCAGTGACTACTGCAGTAGACATGGTTTTCCTTATGGTTACAGTGAGTGCCCACAGAGATGCTATTTCTACATTTCTGTAGGGAGCTACAAGTCTAATTTCTCTTATGTCTATCTTTATTGCTCCTTTTTTTCTTCTTTCTTTTCTTTCCTTTCTTTTTAAAATCATTTTAAGCCAAATTTATTCTCAAAGGGCATGGAAATAATTTAAGAAGACTTTGCTAAACATTTACACGAATCAGAACATAAAATTTTCAACTTTGTTCCCTTAAGTGAAGACCAAGTGGATGAACAAGGAAGAAAGTATATTCAAAGAACATGATCCACACTATCTGGGCAAGAGCAGCAGATCAAGCTCCTGTGACATGTATCTCCAGATCTGTTTATTTTCATCTCTATGGCAACCTGGAGCTTAGAACATTGTTATAACGAACAGAAAATAGAACACAACTGACAATAAAAAGTTTTTGCAACTGAAATAGCGGAGAATTTGATTTTTTTTTTTTTTTAAACGGGCTCACAGCAGGAAAAATGTCAGCCTAAGTCAATAGTAAGTTTTGCCTCCAGAGAGATAATAAGATGCTTGGGACACGTGAACTTTGGAAACTTAATTATGTGCCCATTTCTTGTTATTACTTTTTTATCCAAAAAATAAATTCCTAAAGAGATTTTACTACCATCAAACCAGTCATAAGGATTTGTTTGCTTTCATTGGAGTGCAGTGCAGAGCTTAGTACACATATTGCGTTTCCCATCACCCCACGAGCAGCTCAGAATATTCTTTCTGTAAGGTTTCAAATGGGCCTCTCCTTGGTCTTTGCACAAATGATTGCATTCCATAAAACATTATTACACGAAGCCAAAGGACCCTGGCTAAAAATTAAATTCAGTATTCCAATAAAGTCATGCACACACGTGCGTGCACACACACATGCACACAAGAGACTGGTAGCCTTTATATTCTCAAAAGAAGAGGAGCTTTGTAGACATAAAAAGAAGGAAAAAGAAAGGTCAAACTTTACTGTAAGTAAATGTTCTGTGGTTTATAGAATTCACAAAACAAATTACAGCATGACATCCTTTTCAAGGAACTGTTTGTGTCTTCGGAAAAAGTGTATATTATTTTTGGTGAACTCTACCTTTTGATGTGGTCTTTCTGAGGGAGGCAGCATCATCAAGATTTTTTTAATTGAATAACAATGTGAGATGAACAAGACAAAAGGCAAGCTCATTTAGTAACTTAAATCCTTCTTGTTCCCTGAGGCATAGCCAGAAAGAGACCAAAAAGGAAGAAAGAACTTGAGGTCTGAATGGAACTCTGAAGTACAGAGACAGACTATCCCTCAATCAGGAGAGGCTGGATCAAGGAGCCTCAATTTTATTCATATTTAAAATGATAAGTGAATAGGATTCATCCCAAAGCTGAAGAACCTGTTCATTTATCTTGAGTAAAGTTAACTCTTGTAGAAACGGCCATAATACTATCAATCATTCTGACCATGTGCTGTGTGCCAGGCAGGGACTTATGCAGTTTATCTGTCCCTTCTAATGCCATAATGCCCACAGCAGATCTGAAAACCTATAAAATAATCTCTCATTTTACAGATACTGAAAATGAGACTTTATGAGGTTAAAAGATTTTGTCAGGTTGATTTAGCAAATGAATGGCTGAATTGGGATTCAAACTCAGATCTTTTGGAATCCAAAGACCATGTACCCTGAGACCTGACGATTTCACTGCTTTTTAACTGCATTGTAGGATGAAGAATTAATATTTCTAAATGCTATGATTCTATGAGGCAGTTAGGGAATCAGGTGCCTCTAACTAAGCACTTCAGCATTTCTCTGGGCTAGAACTGCTGTCAGTGTTTATGCTACAGCAACTTACCACCAGACATGAATCTAACCCTAATGGTCATCCCACCGATAAGTATGGATTTCCCATAGGTGAGCGACAAATAGTAAATATTTACTATTTTATTAGGCATGAGAAAACACACACCAATTAGTTAGACTATGGATTGTCACATTAACATGAACCCACTTTCTAAGAAAACACCAAGATCCCAGAAGTGAAAAAATAAGCGTATCACCCATTTTATCCACATATCCAGACGTTTGACTTCAGATACACAAATAGCTTTCTATTTTCATTTTTAAAAAATTGGATGTGGCATGGGGACACTGCTGCGGCGGTACAGTGACAGGCAGAATGGGTGCTGGCCAGCTGGCAGAACCGGAGAGTCCAGTGAACACAACGCTCAAGACGAACCTTCTGCCTCGGCATTTAGCTTGCAGCCAAATATCCTTTACTGCCATCAGCACAGCTCCATGACACCCTTATGCTAAATGATTTAAGTTATCACTTTGATAAAGCTTTCTGAATAGCAGATACTATATAAATGTATTCAAATTGGTTTGTATATGTCACATTCCCATTTGAGAGCAAAGTATTTGCTGAAGCTGACTTTGACAAGTTGGTCTCATTCATAGATTTGTCTGTTGGCTCATTCATGAATGCGTCCCCCAAACATTCGCTGAACATCTGCTCTGAATCTGAATGCCAATGTGCCAAGTGCTGGATTTCATACTATTAAGACAGGTTCCTATACTTAAAGAGCTCACATGGCACTTGTGAAATAGATCTGTAAACACTTCGTTCCCAGTGCAAAGTAATATGTTCTCTAATGCAAATACAGATTTTTTTCCTTCCATTTTAAAATAATAATTATTCTTAAAAATCATAGCTATGGATATACACATGGAAAAGGAAGTTACTAATTGTCCCCAGAGAATAGAGGAGAGGCGTTGTAGATAAAATGATATTTGAATTGGCAGCCGAAACAACATCTTAGTGGGTTCTAAAATGCTCATACCACAACCAACTGCAAAATGAACATTTCACCTTGTGAATTAGTACACACCATGCACACACACACAACTAAAACATGTTTTCTTAAATAATACTTGCACTCTTTTATTTTCTCTTATATTCTATTAAAATGCCAATTGACCCATTAAAGTGATTTCATTGTCTTTTAATCAGGTGAACTCACAGCTAAAAATACTACTTTATTTTATTATAATTAATACTGCATATGAATTCTACAAAACAATGGAATTCTTTGTGACAATTTCATACATGTGAATATGCACTTTGATTATATCCAGCCTCCCTATTTCCCTCTTCCTCCCCTCCCCTGACTACCTTCTCCGTTCTCTAATAGTTCCCCTTCTATTTTTCCCTCTGAATTTCACATATGATAGAAAACATGTAATTCTTTTCTTTCTGAGTCTGGCTTATTTCTCTCAACATGATTTATTTTCCTGAAAATGACATGACTTCATTCTTCTTTATGACTGAATAATATTCCATTATGTATGCAAGTGAATAATACATATATTATTCACTTTATCCATTCATCCACTGCTAGGCATCTAGACTGATTCCATAATTTAGCTATTGTCAGTGACAGCTAAATAAACATAGACATGCATGATGGTATTTCTTTTTTTTTTTTTTTTTTTTTTTTTTTGCGGTACTGGAGGTTGAACTCAGGGGCATTCTACCTCCGAGCTATACCCCCAGCCCTATTTTTTTTATTCTTTATTTTGAAACCGGGTCTCACTAAGTTGCGGAGTGCCTCACTAGGTAGCTGAGGCTGGCCTCGAACCCGGATCCTCCGGTCTCAGCCTCCCGAATGCTGGGATTATAAGCGTGCGCCACCACGCCCGGCTGCATGATGGTATTTCTATAGTATGGTAACTGTGATCCCATTGATTATATACCTAGGAGTAGTATAACTAGGCTGTATGGGAGTTACATAATTAAAACTACTTTTAATGAAAATCAATGATCCACTGAATAAAACAATTCCAGACAGGAAAGAATATGTTCCAGCCACAGGATTAGTGAAGCCTTAACAGATAGAGAAGATGGTAGAAATTCCAGTGGAGATGAATCCTGAGAGAGGAGAGTGATGAGTTGAAAATTAAATGGGAAGAATTAAGAAGAGAAAGGGAAAGATAAGGCTGAGAGGTAGGAGAAGAATGTAGGGCTAGACTGTGAAAACTTGGAGTATTATTCCCTTCAAAGGAGGTTTATGGTGTGACAACAGTGGTCCAGCAGAGACCATTCAGGTGGGAAACAGGACACCATTACTACCTTTGCTTTAAGGAAAAGGTAGTAATGTAGAGAAAAGACTAGAATGCACTGAAACAGAAAAACACTGTGATGACCTAAGCCAAGGTGGTGGCAGCAGGACAAAGAGGAGTGGGAACTTCAAGTGGCATTCCTGAGAAGGGATTTAAGTTCATATGGCTGTCACTAAATGTACAATCCAAGTAGAGCTAAAACCAAATGGAAAGGTGAAGATGAAATACAAATTGCTTCCATTTTCAAAATTAAACCATTCATAAAGATGCATGTATTCAACTGAATAGTCTCTAAAATTATTATCATAATTAGGCATTAATGAGTTTGTATGAATGGCCATTAAATATTTGAAAAATATATACTTTATTAGTAATCAGATAAATATAGATGCACTAAAAAGATATGCTAGGAGAGGAGCTGGGCGTGGTGGCGCACGCTTGTAATCCCAGCATTTGGGAGGCTGAGACAGGAGGATCCAGGTTCGCGGCCAGCCTCAGCTACCTAGTGAGGCACTCCACAACTTAGTGAGATCCTGTTTCCAAATAAAGAATAAAAAATAGGGCTGGGGGTGTAGCTCAGAGGTAGAATGCCCCTGGATTCAATTCCCAGTACCGTAAAAAAAAAAAAAAAAAAAAAAAAAAAATGCTAGTTTTCACTTTATTGGTAACGGTGAATTGAAATTGCTACTCATGCATTACTGGTAAGATTATACATTTTTATGATCTTTTTGGAGATTGATGGAGCTTTTTTTATCAAGAAACTCAAACAATTATCATACCTCTTAGAAACTTAAACAATTATCACACCTTTAGACTATATCACAATTCTATATCTATCTACCTATCTATCTATCTATCTATATCAAGATCTATATCTAGATTATATCAAGATTCTAGAAGTATAATACTTTTATTATTTATACAGTTTTATTTCCATGTTTTCTATAATGAGCAAGAACTGCTCTTACAATTACAATGTAAACAATTGGTCACTGTAGTCTTAGATTAAAAACACAATCACTTATATAACATTTATTAGTAAGGAGAGGTTTTAATTTTTTTTTCTTTTTTATCGAATGGGGATGAAATAAATACCACCTCCCAGTAATGTTGGAGGGATTAAATGAGATAAACAAGAAAGAGTGCTAATTTAAAAGTATACCTTTCTATTAAAATATGTGTATTTTCTTCTACTATTGCATTTTCTAACAAAGACATTGTATTGATATGGTCAAAATGGCTTCCGAACAATAAAAGTCCTGTAATTTGCGTTTGCAACCAAATTAAGAAGCTGGGCAAAGTGGCACATGCATGATATCCCAGTATTTGGGAGGCTCAGACAGGAGGATAACAGGTTCATGGTCAATGTCAGCAATTTAGAGATCCTGTTTCAAAATAAAATAAAAGGGCTTGGGATCCAGATGGAAATGCACCAAGTGTTGTGTGCGTGTACATTCCTATCACTCTATACCTCAGAATGCTGTATAATTACATTGCACCTATAAAAGTATTTAAAAAAATAAAAAGAGCTAGGGGTATAGCTCAGAAGTAGAATGCCCCTGGATTCAATGCCCAGCACTAAAAATAAATAATAATCAAAATACTAAAAATCTTACAAGGATCTCAATTTCATTTTCTTAAGGGGAACATTTTCTCAAGGTAGAACCCTAGTACCACAAAAAATATATACAAAAAATTCTAATTATTATATTCGTCCTAAAATCACTATTATTCTCTTTGTGAGAGTTTTTAATGCTGATAATTTCTTTTTGTATTTCCATTTTCCAACTTTTCTCTAGCAGCCCAAATTATGAATATCAACCCTTCTGATACTTAGGTAAAGTTCCCAGACATAAAGGGAATTGAGACAGAACTTTGGACACTGTCTTTCAAGGATCAAAGTCAAATAAAAAAAATAGCAAAAGAGAACACGCCCTTAACATTTCAGAAAGAAATCAAAGTGTTATAAAAATCAGAAGGGTTGCACATTTCAAGGAAAGAGATAAATATTAAATAACAGAGAGAGTAGGAAAGGTACTAGGCTAGATCCAACATGGTAGCACACACCTATAATCCCAGTACTTGGGAGGCTGAGACAGGAGGGTATTGGATTCAAGACCAGCCTCATCAACTTAGAGAGACTCTCAGAAACCTAGCAAAACTTTCTTTCAAAAATAAAATAATTAAAATTAAAATTAAAAAAGGGCTGGAGATGTAGCTAGGAGGTAGAATGCCTCTGGATTAAATCCCTAGTAACACACACAAACATACACAAACACACACACACACACACACACACACAGGTTAATAACAGGCTAAAAAAACATTGGTACTTTGGATTTGATAGCAGATGATAACCCAAAGAACAATTTTAATAAAGAAATGAAAGCAATTTCCGTGAAGTATAACGATATCTGAATAAACAGACATAGTGAGTTCTTTTCAATACAAACAGATCTTGGCCTAAAACAACTCGATAACAACATTTGTTTATAGCCTATGAAACATGCGTAGCATCCCACCCATCTGTCTGCATCCCAGTGGGTTCTAAAAAAGCCCAGAAGCCTTTCTCTAGCCAGGTAGAGGCCGAAATGTGAGCAGAAAGGATGCTCTCAGAGAATCCACTAGACGGAGCCCCTTTCAGCCAGGTTTTCTGGGGCCTCAGATGCTTCTGTAGTTCTCTGCCCCTTCTTCCCATGAAGATTTGCATTTTATGTGACTGAGAATTTTGGTGCCATAATGTGATATGTAACTCGGAATATTTTATTCTCAGGAAGATACAAGCATAATTTTCCTAACGGCGTTTGGAGTGATTTCTATCAAAAGTTGGAGATCAAGTTCTTATTTAGCATATTCTTTCTTTAAAAACAAGTCTCTTTAAGATCTTTTCTAGGAGCAAAACATTCCAAACGCTGGGAAGAGAACATATTATCTGTGCTTGGCCAGTGTTATAATGAAAAGGAATTACAACTCTTGCATGGAAGTGAAGCATGTGATTGATTATATCATTAAATATACATTGATGTTAACTATTAAAAATCAGAAACACTACAGAGCAGAAGGAATACTAGGAAGACTTAATCTAAAATTTTCTCTAGGTACTTACTATATCTAAAGCAAATTCATCAGTCTAGGGAACTTATGTCAAAACTTTAATAATAGTAACATATTGTACTTACTATACACCAGGTCCTATTCTAAGTAGTTCATGCAAATCAACTAATCTACTCCACAAAGATCCTGGGAAGCATTTCTATTAATTTTCCCATTTTAAAGATAAGAAAAATTGAGGCACTTAGGTTAAGTGACTTGCCCAAAGTCACCTAGTACGTGGGAGAACTGAGGTTTGAGGCCAGGCAGTCTGGTTCCTGGGTTCAGACTGGTAACAATTTAGGTAATTAGGCAACCTCTTTTATAATACTGTGGCAAACCAGAAAATTGGTTTCAAAAATAGAAATATTTTGCACCCAAATCGACATTTGATTTGATTGTACTGTTCCCATAATCGAGAAAAAAATGTTAATAGAAAACAATTGGTTAAATCACTTTACTGTTTCTAAAGATAAACACATTTCTTGCCATTTATATCACAAACTAATATACGGAAATTAAGAGAAGTTGCTAATCTATTTGTGGAAAAAGGGTTTTTATTGGCCTATTCCAAATTCAATAGAAAAATAGAGGTTACATATGCAGTTTCTAAAATAAATCATGTCCATACCCTTTGGAGAACATGTCTATGCAAGCAGCCATGAATGTTAGGAGATACCCATGTGCTAAAGTCACTCTGCTCTTCATAATGACCCAAACAGCAAAATAAAGTCTGACTTATAGAGTTATTTGGGGGTTGGATACACAATTAAATATATAACCAGTTATGCATAGATCCTTTGGGGGCTTTGAAGCTAAGCCTATGTTGCAAAATCTCTTAAGGCCAAATATTATAGAAGAGCACCTTCTTTTAAAGTATACATTTTAAGATAAGAGCAGGATTCAGCTCCCATTACCCAAAGCGCCACTCCAAAGATGCAACAGATGTTAAGTCTATGTGCAAAGCAAACATTAGCCCAGCTAATATGGTCTGTGTTGAAGTCTTCCTAATTAGACATTTATCCCAGTGCAGAGTCAAGGTCATTAGAGTGAAAGGCTGTAATGCTTACAAGTATTTTGCCTCTCATGCTTCTGTGCATGAATTCAAGGAAGATGACAGTGCACAGAAGTCAAAGAAGAATGTTTCCGTTACTGCAAAGGTCTCTTGGTACTTTAGAGGATGGGAAACAGCAATTGAGTGGGTAGTAAAATCAGCTACCGTGTAGTTAGACAGCTTGACCTGGATTTGGCTAAGGATTCCCTCTCCTTCTCCTCTCCCCTTTGCTGCCTTCTGACCTATGCAAGAGAAACTTTAACTGACAGAATGGCAAGCAATAACTAAGAGGCTAGCAACCACAACCTAATCAAATTTAACATATTAAGAAGTGGTGAAACCACTAGCAAAATAAAAAGAGTGCTCAAGCTCAGCATGGCCACCATTCTAAACAGTGGGTGCCATGAGCTGGAAACAGCCCTACCCAAGGAAGCAGGAAAGGACTCTCATAGTGAAGACCTGAAGCCCTAGGGTCTCTCCAGTGCTAGGAATGAGGAGAAGAGAGCCATTGACAATAGGTCAGATCAAATAAGAATAACTGTGACTGTTTTCTCTAAATAAAGAAAATGTCTATTTATGTCAGGTTTGCAGAGAACAGCCAATAATTAATTAGTCAAGCTTTTCAAACTCCCCTCGCCATAATAACACAATGCAGGGTCAAGAGAGATCTTTGGGGAGTGAATATTCAGGAAAAATTTGCTGTATGTTATTTAGCTTAAAGTAAGGCCTGGGCTGGACATCACATGACTTGTGGTTGAAAGCAGGCTCTGCCATTCACCAGATATGTGAGGAAGGCATGTCCTGTTATTTCTCTGGCTCTGACTGCCTTTGGAGGGTAGAGTGCAATGATTAAAGCAACCTTCCCAACTACTTCCTTCTGCTCTGAAATCTGATGCCAATTGTTCAGCAACCAATTGCATTCGTTTTCCCATTATGTTACAAGGCATTATTTTAAACCTTAGTGATATTAAAAATACTTAACAATAACAAGAGTTACCCATTTATGCAGGTACTGACCATGCTTCCTTCCTTGGGGGTTTAAGTACATTGTAAGACCACATAGACCACAAGAGATAGAATGTTGGTGACTGTGATGAAATCCCATTTTAATAAATCACAGCAGTAATTGAAAATAAGGGCATTAACTATTTTATTTCTTGCTTGAAATATATATATATATATATATATTTTTTTTTTTTTTTTTGCGGTACTGGGGATTGAACTCAGAGGCATTCTACCTCCGAGCTATACCCCCAGCCCTATTTTTTATTTTTTATTTTGAAACCGAGTCTCACTAAGTTGTGGAGTGCCTCACTATGTAGCTGAGGCTGGCCGCGAACCCGGATCCTCCGGTCTCAGCCTCCCGAATGCTGGGATTACAAGCGTGCGCCACCACGCCCGGCTCTTGCTTGAAATATTATGCACTTATTTTCTGTGCTGTAAGATACACTGGCAGGCTTGGAACTCATTAAGCAACTAGTATTATCATCATCACAACCACCATCATGAGCCCTGTAAGAATATCGCTTAACTAATATCTATATCCAATATATCAAAAATAAAATTCAATGTTTCAGCTGCTAATGCATTACAGTGAATGATATATCAACCAGTAGATATAGCTAAGCATTTCTCAGGAATGTGTTGAAAAATTTATTTTCCTTTTATTTCCTTAGCCTGCATATTGACAGGCAGCTGCCAAGTTTATGTGCCTGCCAAGTACCCATGGCTATATCACATGAGTCAAATTTCTGGTGAAACCTGTCCACATAACAATGGACAGAAAGACTTTTTAAAATATAAGTTTTATTATTTTGCTTTCTTAATCTTCACTTTAGAAACTTTTCTGAAAACAGGTCACTGTTGACTCATATTAGAGAGATTAAGAAGACCGTGTTTATATGTTCCTAGCAAATAAACTAGTTTCTCCTGGCCTAATTCTGGTTTTACCAAATGTCACAGTCAGTTGGATAAATCACAGTTCAATCCACAGTCAAGATAACATGTGAATTGTTCTTTTCATACTTTTCATCAGATAGATAACTTCTGAGAAAAATGCCCAACATTATTTTTTTCGGTACTGGGGATTGAACTCAGGGGCATTCTACCTTCGAGCTACACCCTCAGCCCTATTTTTTATTCTTTATTTTGAAACAGGGTCTCACTAAGTTGCGGAGTGCCTCACTAGGTAGCTGAGGCTGGCCGAGAACCTGGATCCTCTGATCTCAAACTCCCAAATGCTGGGATTACAAGCATGTGCCACTAAGCCCGCCCCCAACTTTATTTTTTAAATGCTCATTTGATTATAGATTTAATTACATAACCATGTTCTACAGGAGTAGATGAAAGCACACTAATGAAATCTAAGAGTTCAAACATTTTTTCTGTTTACAAGCTCTACTCAAATTACTTGTGCTGTATTGATAAAATGGAAATAAAAGACATATAAATTAAACTAATAAATTATAACATTTTCGAATAGATATTTTAAAGATAAAGATGGCACATGTTTAATTCCAAATATAGTAAGGAGGCCTAGTATTAGATTTATAAAGATGTTCTGCATACATTTTGTGAATCATGATTTGGGGATCAAATTTTCAAAAGCCAGGTAAAGGAATATTCTAAATCACAGAATAAATTACCTTAGAACTGATGCTCAGTGTCTGAACCTTTTATTATTGGCCTTAATGGTGGCTAAGAACATTCAGAATTCATAAGAAATCCCTAAACTCATTTTTTTTCCCCTAATGGATTTAACCCTACCCAGGGTCACCTGCAAATTTATTCTGGTATGTATTGAAGTCTTCCATTCATTTTAATAAATATAATCATGCAAAAGTCCTGGACATATTTATTTAATATTTTTTAAAAGAGACTAGGATGTCAAGGGTATTTTCTCTGTTTCATTTCATTAACATAAATCACTCTGGTTAAGATGAAACACCCTACACGTGAACCGCATTAAAGCAACTCTACCCCGTAGGAGGAAAGGCAGCTAGGCCAGCTCAGGGACTAGCCTCACTCCAAATTCTGAACATGTTCACAAGCAAGTGCAGACTCCACACCAAACCCAGCAGACACCTGTGCGCTGCCACAGAAACACAATTGCCTGCCTCCTGCCCTTGTTGAGTTGTTTGTGGTTGTCTGGATTGACTTCATTATTTTTGCTTCATAGCTTTGTGTGTACTTAAATAAATAAATTTGGTTTTTATGTATTTATATCTTTATAAGTTACTTTTATACATGTAAACTTTAATATACATAGGGAGGACATAAAAATTATTTTACTTTGCTCTTCTTAGCATATGCCCTCAGAAGAAAAATGTATCACAGTTGAATTTTTATGTGGAGGCCACTCCCTGTCATTGCAGTGTCTCTAAGACCAAACCCCCCAAACACACACACACACACACACACACACACACACACACACACACACACACGGTAGCATTTTTTTCTGTTTCCCATCACTACCTGGCATAGTCATTAATTTTACCTCAGGCTCACTATATAATGTGTTGTACATTGCTTCATTCTAATCAATAGCAATGCAACACTTTAGGGTTATATCAAGGGACATTAATCATAAAGCTAATAAAACTTAATTTTCTTTTCTTTTTGGTATTTGGGATTGAACCCAGGAGCATTCTACCTCCGAGCTTACACCCCTCAGCCCCTTTTATTTTTTATTTTGAAACAAGGTCTTGATAAGTTGGTAAGGATCTTGCTAAATTGCTGAGGCTGGTCTCAACCTGCAATCCTCTTGTCTCGGCCTCCCAAATACTGAATTACAAGTGTGCACCACTGCGCCCTGGTATGAAGCTTAACATTCTAAGTCCCTTGCTCACCGGACCCTTTACAAGTCTCTGTATGCATTTCTGAGTTTTGTTTTTGTGTTCCTATAATTATACAAGAATGAGACCCACAAACTGGGGTCAGCCCCTAGAAGGAATAACATGTCTATATGGTTTGAAATCATCATTTCTTGACTATAATTGTCCCCAGGCTCTTATACATGCCTGCAGAAAGCTGGGATACTCATAAAGCTGGAATTAGCAGCCCTTTCCCTTATCTGTGTTCTACTACTACCTGCCATATCTCATGCTTTGATCATTCTATAATTGTCTCATAGGAATGTTCACCACCTACTAGGGCTGTAGTATACTTCCGTATTATTCATATAACTAGTTCATAGTTAAGCACATAGTAGGTCACTTACCCTTAAGATATAAACTCAGGCAAGATATGTCCTCAAAGCACCAGAGGTTTAATTGAGACACTGATCGAGAAGCGGGAACAGACCTGTGCCATTTCTGCACCCCAGCAGTCATCTCGGGAGACCTCTATTTGCAGGACAAGCTTCCAATAAACTCAGTCTCCATGGCACTTCCCCCACAGGCGTGAGCCTGCCTGGGAGAAGGTAAGAATTTCTTGCTAAGTGGCTGGTTTTATATTTTCAAAAAGGAAGGAAGTCTAATGAATCTAAGCATTCAGGAAATCAACTTTGAGCTGATGTTTCCATAAAAGAAGTAAAATGGTTTACTTTCATAAACATATTTTAAAAGACAGTACTAATTACAGGCATTTGATGTTAATGGCATTTTTAAAAGTTGATTGGATGATGTAATATAAATCACTACACCAACCAACATTTCAGAAAAATTACATCATATAAATGTAGGCCTTAACCTTTCATGTACATCCTTTGAAAATTAAAGATGCAGTTTCATGGGAAGGCAAATAAAAGGATGACAATTACTGAGAGAAAATGCAGAGGGGCAGGTGCTGCAACACAGATGCTCCTGGTGACATCTTGGGAGAGTAGAGGGGGCTGCTGCTGCTGGGCAAAGAGACTCCCAACAATCATGAGAAACAGTTGGTTCTCACTGTGTTCTAAATCCAGTCCTGTCGGCCCTGGGAATTGCTACAATCTCAATGTTTGAATGCCTGCAAGTTCACATGTTGTCTTCCTAACCCTCAAGAGGATGGTATCACAAAGCTGGGCCTCTGGGATGTCATTATATCATGAGGGCAGGATGCTCATGAATGAGATTAGTTCTTTTATAAAAGAGATCTTAGAGAGCTCCCCTGGCCCTTCCACCATGTGAGGACTTAGCTAGAAGTCACCACCTCTGAACCAGAAAGTAGGCCCTTGCCAGACACTGAATCTGCCAGCACCTCAATTTTGGACTTCCCAGCCTCTGGAACTGAGAGAAATAACTCTCTGCTATTTATAAGTGAAACAGTTCGTGATATTACAGCAGACTAACCAACTGGGTCAGGAATGCAGTCCGCTTCTCCTTTTGAATCAGTGGTAAAGACACACATCCATGCTTCTGGTCTCCTCCCACTAACTTCCTATATGATCTTGAGAAGCAGCTTTTCCAATGCATAAGGATTTGGGGGGACAAATTAAACATAATAGATCTAGAGCTTTTGTGCTTTCAGAAGAAAGATACTTTTTCAAGTATTTTAGGGCCAAGAAAGATATATTAGTGGTTCACAGAAGGAAGTATTCTATAGGTTTTATTCCAGGGAAGAATTGTTCCCTAAATTATCATTTTGAGAAGAAAATTAGCATACCTCTGCAGACTCTTCCAGAACAAGAAATATAAGAGTCTGTATCACATGAACATTGTGCCTTCCAGCCATATGATGATTCCTTAAGTGTATCTTGCATCTGATTGTTCAAATAAGAGTCAACATAGCAAGGAAAACTCCATTCTTTTGTGTCAAGAAAAGCATTTTCTCTTTTTTTTTTTTTTGTTTTTTGGTGCTGAGGATTGAACCTATGGGCATTCTACCTCGTAGCTCCTTCCCTGGCTCTTTGTAATTTTTTATTGGAAAACAGGGACTTCTAAGTTGGCTTCGAACCTGTGATCCTCCTGTCTCAGCCTCCTAAATACTGGGATTATAGGCATATTCCACCATGCCAGGCTTCTTGATATAATGCTATCTCATGACTTCTGGATGCTTTAATACTGCTTTTTTTCACTTATATAATTCAACCTAGATAGATGTACTAAAGGCATTAGCTGAATACTTACATATTCAATAAGATGAAAGAGCATTTTAAGCACATGACTAAGGACTTTTCTGACTTACTGCTTTGATAGCTTTAATGTCTTTTGAATAAGTATGTGATAATCACAGCTGTGATTTAATAAAGTTCAGAATATCTGCACCTCTATGAATGTTATATTTGGAAACAAAATGATATTGCAACTCTATGGTACCCATAGGGTTCCCTTCCCAAGACATTCTTTTTTAACCAGGAAAAATAATATATTTTAACATTTACTGTCTTATTTCAGGTTGTGCTTTCTCATTAAGAGAGTATTCACTTAATTGATACTCTCCTCTTATTAACATAAAGACAAATAAACTATACCCCCTTCCTTTTCCTTAAGAAAATATCCCCATGAATAATGAATGCAGTCTTAAAACTTAAAATCCACAAATTGATTTACTCATGAAGCCAATTATATGTTCATACTGCAATTAGTTGCTAATTGTAAGAGCTGAAAAGGAAAGCCAAATCCATATTTTTAATGCGTCATATCTGATCTAAAATACATTTGGGAGATATGTGTCTATATTTAAGTTGAAACAAAATATACACAGTGACTGTAAAATATCACCAATTTGCTATAATTTTGAATGACAGTAACTTTACCCTAAGAAAATTCACTGGGTGATTTAATAGTGATATCAAAGGAAATCAACCCTCTTTTCCCTTTTACTTTGCTTGTTGATTTTGTATCTACTTCTTTTTCTGTCTTCATGATGGTGTGTTATCTAAGAATCACTTCGATGCAACCAGTGGGAAATGGAGAGACCACCTGTAGATAATGGGTCACTTCAGATTACAATATTATAGTATACATACTACATGTACATAATACAATATTATAGTAACATACCACATCTTTTCTTCTAGGTTATGAGGTTCACATGAGCAGTTTATTTTATTTACTTTTATATTATGTTTATCATATTAATTATGAACAGTACAAAACATCCACTACATTTGCTACCTATGTCTAGGAACTTTTTAAAAACCGTGCTCTGTGGAATACTAATTTCCGTGATATTTATATCTATTTTGAGGGGGAAGTTGGTGAAGCTCAGAAATATGCATGAAATAATGTAAAATTACAACAGGAATTCTTAGTTTTTAATGTGCTTTTACATGCTAAGGACCTTAGAGAATAAATTTTTCACCATAGAATACATTTTTGTTGAGAAACACTTAATAATATCATTCGTATCTAATGTGTAGTGCAATATAGTTTAGAAAATATTTTCACTGGTATCTCAACTGTGGAGCCATTAGTAGGTTGTTTGGTCTTGCAAATATGTACCGCCTCTCTTCCTGCACTCAGGATGCCCTAACAAAATACCATCAGGCCATCAGGTGGATGATTTAAACAATAGAAATGTATTTTCTCACAGTTCTGGAGGCTGGGAGTCCAAAGTCGGCATGCCAAGATGGTTGGGCAGCGTGAGATGCCACTTCCCATCTCACAATGTGCTCCCCTGGCTTTCCTTTGTGTGTGGACATGGAGCCAGGATGAGAGGTCTCTACTAGCTTCTGATAAGGGCACTAATTCCATCAGTGCAGGGCCCCATCCTCAGAACCACATCTAGCCTTAGTGACTACCCAAAATCTCCATCTCCAAATACTAATATATTGGCTTAGGGCTTCAACATGTGAATTTGGAGGGTACGCACATATTCATTCTATAAAAGAACCTAATGAAAAATGAGCTAATATTTCAAATGAGCTGAGTAAGATTCTTCTTCTGGTGTGAGTTAATGTCATTTTTATCCATCACTGACAAAATTCTGTCAAAGGCCTCCTTAGTTTCTCTTAGGAGAGGCTGGTGGGAAGAGGCTCAGTTTTGTCTTGCCAATACTGATCTCTCTGTATTCTCAGTATAGTTACTTGGGCTCAGGTACAATATCACCCTGGTAGATTGCTGGTGTCCAGTCCAGACTGGGCACAAGAATGTTCAGAAAAAAAGGATTGGATGAATTGTCAGTAGGATCATACCTGAAAATGGAACACGTAAATGTCCAGTTCATGCCAATAATTCAAATAATGCTCAACTTTTTCTTTCATCAAGAGCCAAGTCCAGTGGCATCGTTCATGACTTTCCTGCCTAGAGGTAATAGATAGGGCAGGAAATAGGCCCAGACTGCATGCCCCTTGGCTTTCATAGAAAGGTCCTGAGCTCTTCTGAGCAGGCTAAGGGTTGGATAATTATTAATTACTTCAGATTCATAGTTCATCTTTGCCAGCTGGACCACAAGAGAGAGAGGAGCAGCAATGAGACTGGGAGGATGGACTCCTCAGTGACACCACAGCCGAGACCCTAAGATCGAAATGTCCTCATCAACCTGGATTGGGAGCACTTCTGTGCAACCTCTGAGTGAGAGACTCTAGAAGCTAGGATTTAATTTCCTAGCATCTCCTGAGAGGTCTTTATTCCTCAGGGCATCAGGACAGCTCTCACACCTCACACCTCAAGAGGGGCCCTCACTTATTTCCACTTCAAAGGGGCATTAATGATAATCCTCCTTATTACAAAAAAACAGCCAGGCCTTCTGGTGCAATGGATGATTAATTGGGAGGTGTTGTTCATTCGTTGATTTTCTTTTTTTTTTCAGCGTATCATGTGCAATCATTTCACATGATCTAAATAAAAATTCTGTCTAAAAAAAAAAAGAAGAGAAAAGGGGAAAAAAGAAAGAAAAAAGGCGCAAACAAAAATGTTTTGAAAAGTAATCACTTGTTTAAAAAATGGAAATTGGGCTTCTGTGTTGTGAGGAATGTATGTGCATAACGGTGAAATTCAACACTGGTAAATGATCTGGCTACCTCAAAGTGAAGTTTTTGCCTTCCTACAGTGGCCTTTAACCCTGCCCTTTCCTCCAATCTGAGAAGAGCTGAAGTTGATGGAACATATAATGGCCCCTTTCCTGTGTAGTAAAGTCAGCAATAAAGCTTAGTAATTAAGGGTACCAGGGAGGCCCAGCCCAGCAGGCTAGTGGTGTGGCGAACACTTTTAGAACTTCAAACAATATCAAAGTCACTGAGAAACGGGCCTAGCTCAGTTCTGGTTTGAATTAAGCCTCACTTCCACACGCACTTTTCAAATCCAAGCTCAAACAAGAGAGCCAAGGCCTTCTGGATTTCATTAGAGCCAATTATCTTATCTGTTTCATCTCAGGCCTGACCCTAAGGCTGGCAAACAGCTATTCAGTGCATTTGTGTGGTTGTTTGAGAAAGCCTCCAGTCCGCCAATGGCCCGGGGACCTGCTAATTAAAACACCGTTGCCCCCCTGCCTCTAGTGATTAAATATTTTCAAGCTTTTGTAAATAATTTTTCCATTCTTTGCCCCAAGCCTCAAAGGTCCAATACATGCAGTAATTTATTTAGTTTGTCAGAGAATACTGTTGGAAATAGGGTCATAATGGAACCTTTGGAAACTTTTATACGTCTTCGTACTTCTGAAAGTGACAGTTTATAAACCAGCCAAATGTGTATACTGTTTCTGATGTAATTATGTCCTAATGGCCTTTCTCCTTTTGAAGTGATATAGTGTGTAACAGGCTTACATTTTGTCAATAATCATATTTCCTCAAATGTCTACATGATATCTAGAGTCGGAATTTAATGAGATCTTTTAAGTCCAGACATTTTATCAAGGTATATAGCCTTTAAGTTTTTTGCCTGAGGCTGAGTTGCAGTTGCAGACTAGGTTGGGGAGACAAACTACTCATGGAACACGTGCTTGCTCTCTGCGACAAGGACCTGCCAGACAACACTGGATTTTTTTTTCTTCTTCTTCTTCTTCTTTCTCAGCATCAGATGCTGAGAACTCAGTGAGTGACAAGATGATGCCACTTCAGAAAAGAAAATATTCTGGGAGGAGAAGAACATTTAGAATTAGAATTGCTGAATTAAAATCACTTCTCAGACCTCATTTATATTCAAAGAGATCTGAGCTAAGATATTTCTTACAATTGGATTGTGGAAAGACCTAAGACATTAGGATCCTTCTTTGCAGCCCCAACATAACTAAAGCATGCACAGGCTCTGTAAACACCCAAGGACACCCACAGGATTTCCCTGCCTCCCAGGCTCCGCATGGCCACATGTACTAAAACGCATATGATTACAAACTAGGCCTCCTGGTGCAAGACACAAACTGAGTGGATGAACACACAGACACCTCTCCTCCCTGTGTCCTGGGCACAGCCAAACAGACCCACAACTCCTCTAGCCAATCCAGTCATGTTTTATTGGAGGGAATTCAAAACCCAGAGCTTTGTTTGTTGTTGTTGTTGCTCTTTTTGAAGTATTATTGCAAGATAGCTTTTCTTCGGGCTCATTAGCTATGTCCAGTGCGCGCTAATACACCTATGAAAAAGAACTATGAGACCGAACAGCTCTGTTTCTGTTGTTTTTAAAATGACACTTTGGTCTTATCCTAAATAATAGGCTTTTAATAAAAACATTCACCAAAGGCAAACAATTAAACAATATATAAAGCACCAGGGGGCAACCTCGAGGTTCAGTTACAGTCTGGAGCCTGTCCAAAAGAGAGCATGTGGGTATTTTACAAGGAACAATACACTTCTCCAAAGATATTATAAAAAAAAAAAGCAAAATTTTAAATTGGGCCACATAAGCTCTTCTAACTTGGTATAAGATTTTATGCTGAGCCCTGACAATGGGATGATTTCTTTATCTTCTAATTTCTTCTAAAGCATGTTAATGATACCAAACCTTCCATATCATCAATATTCTAAAGACCAAAATAGTCATTTGTTATTTTTTTTAAAATCGACACTAGCAAGAACAAGTGATCCTTCTTTCATATTAATTAATTATTTTTCTTTTGGTCTATATTCCATCATTTTTTATTGTCACATCCTCAAAAAACTAAACTAAATGGAATATATTAGCAAATATTTGGCAGATTTTAGTTCTCTGTATACTTTAGAACTTTATTAATTTAAACTGGGTCAGGAAAATAGGACACACTTCAGAGTAGACAATTTCTCTCCCTGCCTTTTCTACCTACTGTGATATTTAGTGTGATTATATTTATTGGAGAGTAAGGTATCACTAAATAATTTCTGAAATGATATTTTCATTTTAAAAATCCTGGACATAAAAGGTAACTAAAGTATCAGATACTTCTGCTAAAGAGAGGACTTGGGTATGTGAAACAAAATCAGAGGCCCAGTGGGGCAACTCTAATATCTAGTAGACTTTTTCTGAAACTGAAAGTACAAAAGAAGGCGATACTAGAATCTCTTTGAGTTACAAAACTTTTACACCCTAAATCTATGCCCGTTCTTTACTTGCTCTTGGTTTTGAATAACCTCCTCTTCATTTCTTTGTCTTTGGCTACTGTTCCAGTAAAACTGTTTATTTGTTTCTGCAATTCAGTCTATTTCAGTAACTTCAGTGTTATTGTAAATTCAAGAAGTTATGACCAACTAAGAATATACACCCTAAGTGAACACTGTATTTGTTCCCAAATACAATGATATTTCTTTAATGTAGAGATAACCTTTAATTATTATTTTTGATAGGTTTTTTTTCTACAGGTGTTTTATAATGCAAAATAGCCTCAAATTGAAATGTCTATAGATTGGAGATTCTGCTAAGCTTGAAGGCTGTTTCTATCGTCTATCTCCCCTCTCTTCCCATCCACTTTTTAAATTGTGAAGTGTGAACTACAAAGGCAAGAATGCTATTTTGCTATTTTTCTCACCAGAAGCTATGCAGTTTGTAAGCTCATTGCCCTCCATATGGCTTTACATCAGCACTGCTCTTCAGAATAGAAGATGTTTAGACAACCAACACCCAGTACCATGGTGCCCACAAGAAAGATGGGCAGATACAAGGATAAACCACCACCCTTCAAGAAGAGTGCCAGAGGAATTTGAATGTCTGCATAAATGAGAACAGATGTTGATTTATAGTTCCATCTACATAATATCAAATCATTGAGATGAAATATGGAAAACTGAGTCTATCATCCAGATGTTTTATGTCACTCGAAGACTTGCACTCTTCTTCTCTGTGTCATGCCCACCAGAAAATGGTGTGAATTTCAAACCTGCACCTCAGAAATATTATCTGAACAACTTCCAGTTGAATAGAATTTTCAACAGGATAATTCTTCCACCTAGGAAAGTCAACAAGTAAATCTCCACTTGTAAACCATAATATTTATCTAGTTTTCAAAAAAGGAACTACAAATTTACATTTGTGGTATAGTAAAGTGAACTTTTTCCACCTTATTCTTTCAATAAATATAATAAACTTGAGATGTAAAAATCATGGAAAGAGAAGAGAAATGTTCAGTTTTGAGAAAACAACTACCCTAAGACTCAAAGAAAATGTAATTTGGTTTACTCTTCAATGAGGGAGAGAATAAATGATTTTTATGTGGGCCAGAGCTTATTATAACAGCAAATGAAGTAAAATATTCAAATACTCACTGGAACTCTGAAAAAGAGCTTAACTCCACAATTTCTTCATTATATTTATCTTCCATTCTGGCTATATCATATCATAAACAACTACACAGCAATTCGATTATTACCAGATGAGGTCATTTAAGTGAATTAATTGATCTGAACTGTCTGACAGTGCAAAAAATCTGCTGTTTCTAACATAAAAATCTTTACAACAGTATTTCATGGAAAGAGTTCATTTCCTGAAATCTCAGAGCATTACACATATGTTGGGAGGATTTTGTGCAAGGCAAGGGCTTTGTAATTCACTATCTCATCTCCAGAATAAAACAAATAATTTCTAGGCACGCAAATGACTTTCTTATAAAGAATTGCTAGGGCAAAGAGTTCCTTAAATATGGGCATTCCTTTAATTAGGCTTTATTATTTGTAAAACTGTTTTAATTGCTATAAAAATTCCTAGAAAAAATTTGGTTTTAAAACTATTCAATGGCAAAGAAAAAATATTAACTTAATTTTTTTATGGTTGAGCTGACCTTTTAAACTAATAATAAAAATAAATTGTAGCATTTTAACTACTTAAAATAGTTATTCATTACAGATATCATTCACCTATGAAAACTTTGGGCATTTCAACATATTTCCTGGACTTTTTACCTGAGCTCTACACTGTCTAATAATATTATAATATGTCTTTGATGCTCAGCTCAAAAATCAAGTTTGCAAGTTTCCCAAGGAAGACAGGTGTGCATAAGATCAATTTACTCTCAGGGTCAAAGAGCAGAAATTCTAAGGGTATATAGAGACACACACCTATAGAAATTGTAATTTTTTGATGAAAATTGGTACAATATGTTGTACAGATGACAGAGAAAAAAGTTCTTAAATTATGTTTATTCCTGAAGCTGAAGAACAGATAGAGCTGACAGCTTTCTAAAATTTACTCCTGTGGATCTTTTTCTTGTGACCTGTTTGGATCAAACTTCTTGAAATATCTCAACATGCTGAATACATAGTATAGTCCACGGGCAGTGGATAGAATTGTAGGTCATATCATCCATAAGTTCATCTGTCTTGCTTTTATTGAAATGAAATATTAATAGATGAAAGTCATTACTGCTTTGTTCTCAAGATTGATTGACAAGTTCGGATTTGAGGCCCACATCTTATTTATTAGCCAAGTCTTTCAGAAAGAGAAAATGTGGGCTTGATTTGTGAGCTATGATAAATGGTCTGGGAAAGATGGTAGTCGGGCCAATTTGATATATACAGTATTTCATATTGGCAAATCGTTTCAAGAAATTCTACCCTCTTTCCCAAAATGTCTTGGACATCCTTGGGAAAGTACACACTATCATGAGCATAATATATTTGCTTTTCACTAACAATTCAGAATCCATCACAAGACTGGGAAGCATCAGCCGCAGCTCTCATAGACAAAATAAGACCCCAAATCACTTGACAGTATTGAGTTTGATTTTTAGATGACAACAAGTAATTCTTTTTTCCAAATGGGATCCAAAAATTCATTTTTCCTTCTATTTTATTAAAATTTAATTTGGTATTTCTCAAGTTTAATTGCATCCTCTTTGTAAAAAATCTAAATGAACACATATAAAGAAAATATTTCTTTTAACAAAGATGGAGAATGAATATATATATTACATATATATACATATATATAATTATAAACAGACTGTTAATCAAAAGGGAAAACTATTACAGGGGTTTAATTTGATAGGCTCTCTTCCTATGTCGGATGAGGGAAAGGCATAAGGAGAAGTGGCTTGGAGATATTATATAATAGAAGGGTATTGACAATCTAGGAGGTATTTTTCAATTCAAAAATAATGTCATCGGTTTAGATGTCCAAATCAAATGTCAATAGGCTAAACTGCATTTCCAAAGAATTTCTCACTGAGCCGGGCGTGGTGGCGCATGCTTGTAATCCCAGCATTTGGGAGGCTGAGACCAGAGGATCCGGGTTCTCGGCCAGCCTCAGCTACCTAGTGAGGCACTCCGCAACTTAGTGAGACTTGGTTTCAAAATAAAGAATAAAAAAATAGGGCTGGGGGTATAGCTCGGAGGTAGAATGCCCCTGAGTTCAAACCCCAGTACCGCCAAAAAAAAAAAAAAAAAAAAGAATTTCTCACTGTATTATCATTTTGTCACCCCTACTCTTGACAGGGGAACTACTGTTTATGGTTTGGGGCCAAAGAGGACTGTCTCCACAATGACACTTGCTGCTCTGAAATCACTGATCACCATTAACCAGCTGTGTGACTTAAGAGGCCTGTTGGCACTCACAAGGCTTGGTATCTTCATCTGGAAAACAAAAGCACTTAACTGAAGAACGTCTCAGAGTTTTAAAAGTAAGCAACTATCAAAAACTAAACCTTTAAGGAATGTTCTCTAGAATTGTTATTATTATCATTCTATTGTTAGTTTTACAAAGGTGTTATTTTCTATTCACTTATCATGAAATTACATTAAGATATAATGAAAATAAGAACAATAGCCATAAAATAGTATTTGCTATGTAGTCCTTACAAAAATAGAGAACCTAAATATTTACTTATTATGGACTCAGTTCGTTTCTTAGACATAAGACACCTTTCTTTCAATCGCTGCACATAACATTTAGAAGTCAGTCTTTCAAAATTAGTTATAATAATAATGATATGTTTGATAACATAATAATGAGAGAAAATAAGGTATTGTACATGTTTATGTACCCTGCCTTAAATTATCTACTATCATTCCATGGTAAAACCAACAACTCTAAGAAAACTCCAGGCTGACCATTATTAACTAGTTGTCCAAGGAACACTTTCCTAATTCTAATCTGCTTTTGAGGTAAATGCACATTCTAAATTTTACCTCCTACAGGAGAGAAAGCATGGAAAGCCATGGTTTCTATATTAAAGTCTTTGTCTCAGAAACAGAATTGAAGAACTATGAATAGATATGATATTTGTTCAGGTTTCCAATCCCAGTATTATATCAAAAGACTTAAAATTTGCTGGTTTATTAAAGCAAACAGGGATGAACCAAAGACAAGAAAAAAGAGATACAGGCTGATTTGCCTATTTATATGTGTTCAGAGAGTTCAACTGGTTTATCTGTGTAGCAAAAACACTATCCTTCTAAAAATTCTAGTTGGTTATTTGGCCAAAGTATTTTTGCAAAGCCTATACTTACAAGAATATCACAATATGAAAAAAATAGAGATATTTCATAAACTGATAAAATAAAAAATAGGTAATTAGAGTAACATCATTATTTTTGAACAAGTATTTATTTCCTAGATTAGATAACTCACTCAATACCTCCATCCCCACGCCCCCCCCCTTTTTTTTCCTGTGGGAATACCGACCACCTCTATGAAACTGAGTCATTCTGGGTCAGATTTGTCCTGAAATGAGCTTCTCTGAAGAGCTGAATTTTACAGATCCTTTGCCTTTGAAGTCCTTATCAATGACAAATACTAACTAAAGCAGCTCTAGACTACAACATATTGGCTTCAAGAGATGATTTTAAAATCAAGCCTTGTTTGTTTTAAGGAATCCAGGTCAACAGCTCTATGACACTTTCATAGGTAGTCCTCAGTACATGCCAGATTTTCATCAATACTTTAGTATCCATGGGGACCTAGCCCCTTGGATACTAACATATGTGGATACTCCATTCTCTTATATAAAATGCTGTGGTATTTTCGTATAACTTACAGATACTCTTATGTACTTTAAATCATTCCTAGATTATTTATAATGCCTAATATTATGTAAATATTAGTTTTTTATTCTTTATTTTGAAACAGGGTCTCATTAAGTTGCGGAGGGCCTCACTAAGTAGCTGAGGCTGGCCCCGAACCCAGATCGTCCAGTCTCAGCCTCCTAAGTACTGGGATTACAAGCATGCGCCCCCATGCCCGGCTTCATGTGCAATTTATTTTCAAATTTCTTCTCTTCCTCACCCTCCCTCTTCCCCTTCCTTGCCCCCTCCTCCTCCTCATCCTCCTTTTTCATTTTTGTACTGAGGATTGAACCCAGGAACATTTTTACTTCCAAATGACACCCCTATACTTTAAATTTTTTATTTTGAAACAGTGTCTTGCTAAGTTGCTGAGGCTGGCTTCAAACTTGTGATTCTTTTATCTTAGCCCCCCAAACACTAGGATTATAGGCAAGTGCCATTATACCCACATTTTTCAAATATTTTCGATTCACAGTCACATGAGCTCACACATGAACAAACCTAGGGATATAAAGGGCAACCAACTATACTTCTTTTTTTGAAATTGTAAGGTTATGCAGGTTATATAGGATTGTCATTCATTCATTCATTCATTCAATAAAATAAACATAATTTCAAGGACTGCTACTATCATTCTTTTATATTGGAAACTGCTAGCTAAAAAAATATGAGGCAATTTTCTCCCTATTAAATTTAATTAGAAGCATGACATACATACCTCTTATATAAACAAACTGTATGAATAGTTTTATGTAAATAATCATTTTAATATTATTTATAAAACACTTAAATATTTAGTTTTTAGAAAAAATAATATATTTGATGCTCATCACAGGACTTTGAAGAATTTAGTACCACTGGAACAATTCTTTTTTGGGGGGGCGGGTACTGGGAATGGAACCCAGGGGCCTTCAACCTCTGAGCTACTCCCCATCCCTATTTTATTCTCTTATTGTGAAACAGGGTCTTACTAAGGCCTCACTAAATTGCTGAGACTGGTCGCAAACCTGTGATCCTTTTGTCTCAGCCTTCCAAGTACTGAGGTCTTTTGAAATTATTGGGGCAGAGACTGCTTAGCAACCATACAGTAAAATACCTATTAAATAAAGAGAAGGCATCTGACATTCACATACTTAAATGAATGGATGTTCAATTATTTTTGTGAAACATATTATTTGAGGGGCAAAAAGATGTCATGCAGTTTCTTAGGTTTTTCTAGGTTCATTTAATACCAGAGTTTTCTAAAGCTCCTGCTGTAGTCAACATCATCTCTCTTCTCTGACTCACTCAATCAATAGTATTGAGTACTTCTTCTTTGTCTTGCTGTGTACTATGTGTTTGCAGGTTAAGTTGAAAGGCAATAGGGAAATAAGCATCTCACATTTTGGTAAAGCTTACAGTGTTTCACACTCCTTAATATTTTAATTCATAAACAGTAGGATAGTAGCAATATGACACGAGAGAAAGAACAGAGATTTTAGATCCATAAGCTTGAGTTCACATCATGGCTCTTTCAGTTGCTTATACAAAGCACTTAAGAATTAGCCATAATGCCTAAAAAGTTCCTAATCTAGGAATGGCATGTAAAACCTCAATTAAATAGCCATAATTATTTTATAACATGATAACCTTGGAAACATATCTTAGTTGGGCATAAAAAATATTTGATATTACTGAATATTTTTAAAACTCTCATGAAAAATCTTAAGTATACCCTTTGGTTTTTTCAGGAATGAATGATATCTACTTGGAAGGAATAACAAGTCATCGGAAATAATTTAGACATTCTATTGTATTATTAAAATCATCTTTAAAGCTCATAACAAACATGAAAATGTTAGTTTGCCTACAATTTTATTTTTTTGCCATTAAAAAGGCACATAACAAACCACAAAGGATATCTACAACCATATGAGAGAATAAACAGCCATCTTATATCCTACTATACCTTTTCACAGAGAAAAAGGCTTTCCCTCCAAAGATACTTATCACGGTCTAAAAACAATTAAAAACCAAAAAAAAAAAAAAAAAATAGAAAATGCATGTTTACTTTCCCCCACCTCCATTTCCTGCACCAACACACAGGTGCCAAAAGATCTTCCATTTCAATTCTGGGAAACAAGGATGATGTTAAGAAGGACAAGTACGTTAGGTTTCTGTCATTGTGACAAACTGCCAGAGATAATCAACTTAAAAAGAGGAGAGGTTTGTTTTGGCCCAGTTTCAGAAGTTTCATTCCATGGTCTCTTTGGCCTCACTGATTTCGAGCATGTGGCGAGGCAGAACATCACTGGCAGGGAGCAGGTGGGGCCCAAAGCCTCTCACCTAATGCAAGCCAGAAAGCAAAAGGAGAGAAGAAG
>PVLC010000488.1:129812-210482 GCA_004027655.1 Graphiurus murinus
ACGCTTGTAATCCCAGCATTCGAGAGGCTGAGACCGGAGGATCCGGGTTCGCGGCCAGCCTCAGCTACCTAGTGAGGCACTCCGCAACTTAGTGAGACTCGGTTTCAAAATAAAGAATAAAAAATAGGGCTGGGGGTATAGCTCGGAGGTAGAATGCCCCTGAGTTCAATCCCCAGTACCGCAAAAAAAAAAAAAAAAAGGAGAGAAGAAAAGTCCCTCTCCCAGTGTTCTGACTTCCTTTCACTAGGTCTTGCCTCCTGAAAGTTTCACGCACCACCTCCTAACAGCAGCAGCAGCTGGGGACCAAGCTTTAACATAAAGCCCTTGGGGAACACTAGCGGTAAATGTATATGAAAATGCTATATCAAACAATATCAAACATTATTTGGGAATCTGACTAAAGCAAAAACTGACAAGGAAGACAGACAGACAATGATAGGAAGATGACAGAGATGGGTAGAAGACTTTATGAAATATGATCCATTTGCCTTTGCCAATCTCATCCATATGTTACTGAAGAAACAGAAAGAACATCTCATGACTCCATGCTTTTTACAGTCTACTTTCTCTGCCTAACATGAATTCCCCCTATTCCAATTCCTTTTTCTTCCTTGAAAATGCCCACTCATACTTAAAAGCACAGGATTGTGAAGTTTATCTGAAACTCTTTAGGAAGAGTTAATCATTCTTTTCTCTCTGCTTAAGCACTTTTGATTGCTAGGACAATGACTAACACTTCTGTTATGGTCACTGAGAGCAAAGACAGTTCTGAATTCCAAGTGCTCACCTCAGTGCCTGGCACATGTGTTCAGTGAATGCCCTATTACTGAGTAACTTACTTTCTTGACTCTTCCATAACAAATTCACAACTATTTCTAGGCATAAACATTGAATAGAAGATGTGATATAGTTTAATAGGCTTAATAGGGTTATAATAGTTTAAGACTGGTACCAAATAACTATGAAAACAAAAAACTACAACTTAAAACTTCTGCAATCTGGGTAATGATACATCTCTACTTAAACTCAGGTAAATGGCGACCTCACTAGGAAGTCAAGAAAAGTCTGCCAATACGAAGTATCCACATTCCAGGCACAGAGAAGCTGTCATTCTCTGGGACAGCCATTGTCCAGAGCACTCCATTCACACCACAAAACAGTCATGTGCACTTGATACGTACTTTCACATTATTTAGTGAAAATGGCTGTGTTCAAAGGGTTTCTTTAGAAAAACAATCTCATCTACTATTCATTTGCTGATGTGAGAACAACAACAACAAAAGCACCAAATATAAACCATTTTCAGTGCTGTACATACTTGGTCCATTTTTTTTGTACAGTGATACAACAAATACTATTACAATAATAACAAACCTAAGATCTATTGACATGACAATATGCTATAGCAAGACTAAGAACTTAATTTGTATCATGAAAGTTACCAGGTTAATTTGGGAAGCAGACAAATAAATCCACATATGATATACGATTAACAATTATCTGGTTACAGTTTATTTAAGATATTAATAATGTTTGTGAAGTTGCAAATACAGGCAAAGAGAATTCATAGCATTTAAACCCATTATTTCTTAATCTAATATTTAAAAACTTTTATGCTAATTAAAGCAAAATATCTTCAGATTCTACCCAAATTTACAGTAAATTTGTTTTATGTATGCATGCGTGTGGTACTGGGGCACCAGTGGCATTCTACCTCTGAGCTGCACCCCTAGCCCTACTGTATTTTTATTTTGAAATAGGGTATCCCTGAGTTGCTGAGGATTCTTGCTAAGTTTCTGAGTCTGGCAATGAAATTGCAGTCCTCCTGTCTCAGCCGCACAATTACTGAGATTAAAAGCATGCACCACCATGCCTGACTCCTTTACCTATTTCAAAATAAATATTGTAGATATCTCTGTGTATATTTTTCCCAATGTAAACATCTAAAATGTGGGTAAAATTTTCCCTTGTATCTTAAATAACCGAGTGAAATATATTTATTTTGCATGCATTTTCAAGTAGCTACTCTCTATCATTTTTCCTGGACCCTTTCTCTAATGAGAAACAACCTTCAAATGAGAAAATGAGGTATGCATGACACATAGGAGAGCAGATACCCATCAAAATTTCACTTATTAGAAAATTTCTCCTTTATTTTCATATGTTTCAAATACCTTATTAACAAGATCTTCTTGGGGATTCACAAATGATAAGTGTGAAACCACTTAAGTTTTTTTTTTTAATGCAGTTGTTTGCTTTTGTTTTCAACTAAATAAAACATTCAAGAAATAAATTATTCATTGCTAGTAGGTAAAATTCTCCAAAAATCTTGCAAGTGAGACACATGTTGATACAATCTGATATTTCTCTTTAAAACAGAGACCATTCAGTCCGGCATGGTGGCGCATGCTTGTAATCCTAGTACTTGAGAGGCTGAAATCGGAGGATAGGGGTTTTCGCCGCCAGCCTCAGCTACTTCGTGAGGCCCTTCGCAACTTAGTGAGACCCTGTTTCAAAATAAAGAATAAAAAAAATAGGACTGGGGGTGTAACTTGGGGGTAAAATACCACTGGGTTCAATCCCCAGTACTGCAAAACAAACAAACAAACAAACAAACAAACAAACACAACCCAGAGACCATTCCAAAGACTAATTTTTTTTCAGAGAAGAAAGTTCCTTTTTTAAATTCCATTTCATAAAAAGCTTTGAATTTATTGTGTTGCCTGTTAAAATTAAATTTTAAAGTTCTTGTTTTCTTTTTAAAAGTAATGCAACATTTCATTTACTCCTATAGAAATTGAAAACAATTAACTGGTTAGTGTTTTTTTTTTGTTGTTTGTTTGTTTGTTTGTTTGTTTTTTACTTTTTACGGTACTGGGGATTGAACTCAGGGGCATTCTACCTCCTAGCTACACTCCCAGCCTATTTTTTATTCTTTATTTTGAAACCGGGTCTCACTAAGTTGCGGGGTGCCTCACTAAGCAGCTGAGACTGGCCGCGAACCCGGATCCTCTGGTCTCAGCCTCCCGAATGCTGGGATTACAAGCATGCGCCACCACGCCTGGCTTGGTTAGTGTTTTTAATGTAAGAGGGAAAATATATGAAAGTCATTTACTCTACCATCAAATGAGATAGCCTTGGCCAGTTTTTCTAAAAGGGAGCTAGCTCCTCAGCACTAGGAATACTAACTGGTGCCATGTAAAAAAGGGATTCTATGGTCCTATAAAGTTTGAAAAATGCCTGTTCAACAAAATTAAATTGGTAGCGAAGGACTTTTCACTAATATCTATTGTAAATCACATGATGTATTATAATAGGCAGAATTTCTAGGTATAATTATTTAATAATACAAGTTAGATCCTCCTCTTTTTGGGGGGAATGGAGAGCATGTCTCGGCCATTGGCCATTATACCTGCATAGATACCACTCTCTGGGTCTTGATATACCTTCTTTGTTATGCATATTCCTATATGGCTTTGTAGCAATACGTTAGTTAGAAAATTTTCATTCACATTTGGTATTGTTCCAATGGATATTTGTTTTCTAATTTGCTACTCTCAGAGAGAGATAAGTACTGACCTGAATGCTTCAAGGTACTCAATATCTCCCATGGGGGGATCAAGGCCACCTGTCCAGGCAATATTTATATTGTAGCCTTCTCCAAGACCCGTCCCAACCTGAGAAGAAAGAAACACACCATAGTAAGCACAGAAGAGGGCAAAGGGAAGAAAGCAAAAAGACAGGGACACAAACACATGGGAGCTCTGGAAATAAACATCCAACGACACATGGAGTCAGCCCAGCCTTGCTCAACAACCAGTGCTCTCAGTTACGCACTTGTTCTGCACTGGTTCTCAGTCCTGTGGGACAATCCAGTAATCTCATGTAATTTAAAACACCAGCAAAGGACAAGAAAATTAGGGGTAATCATGCAACGCAATTACCTGAAAGATACAAATAAAAGTGGGGCTCTAAAGAAATAAACCGAACCTCATTTGGGGCTCCACTGCCAGGGAAAAAGTTCCCTTCATCATAGCGATGGAGTGAAATGTACAGGATGCTGGGGTCAGCATAAAAGGCCTGCTGTGTACCGTTTCCATGGTGAACATCCTACAGGGAAAAGAAAACAGATGACAAATACAGTCATGTCTAACTCTGCGTGGAGACAACCTTTCTGATTTCTAGTTCCCTGTCTTCCTACCCCACCCTTCTCATTTTCTGTCTTCTCTCTGTGTCCCTCTTTCTTTCTTCCATTCAGTTTGCTTCCACACCACCCCCTTTACTTCCTGAACTTTCAGGCAAATTACCCTTTAATGCACTCATTTTTTAAACTGGCTTCTAAAAATCAGGAAACCACAGCGAGCATGCCCTGGAGACTCCAGATGAGCAGTCAATGAGAAAGCCCAGTCCTTTGGTACAATTAGATATTTATACACCGGCTCTTTGTACTCTTTGCTTCAGTGATGGAATCTCGCATCCTGTTTTATGGAGGAATTTTATGACTTATTAACTGCCAACAGTTCATAACCCCTCAGGCTTAATTAACTAGCCTCATTGGCCTCTGAAAAAAGACTAATGTTTAAACTACAAACTAGTATTTTGCAGAAGGATCTATGGCTTACAGAGCATTTTCGCAATTCTTGACAGAACACTAAACATACGTGTATGCATTGATTTGCCAAGTCCCACCATTAAGGTCAAAGGCTTTGCAACCAGCTGAATAAATTGGCTTTCCTGAAGCATTCAGTTCAGTTAGCAATCCCTCAGCAGTTAGAGTCACTTCAAAAGAAATGCCAGATGCAAAAAAGACTTCATACTTCATTTTGGTAAAATCATGACGGCAAGAGTCGAAGACACAGGAGTATGAGCTCATTAGCTCTTAAATCATTTCAGCCAAAGCAGAAAGATGGCATGGGGCTTTCTGCAATCTTATGCAATCTGCCTAATTTGAATATTATATTATGGATCTCTTCCCAGCCTCCTCCCTGATTTTTTTTTTTTTTTTTTACTTCTCCATACCACCCTCCTTGCAACTAAAAAAAAAGCCTTTGTCATTAAAATGGATGAAAAATTCTTAAGACATTTGTATATGATGATACAACTAAAATCTTCATAGTTCTTTTTCAATTAATTTATAATATTGATATGCTAGAACTGACATAAAAAGCTGGAAAAAATAACACTTCTACAAATGTCTTCCCTGAAAGACCTCAGGTGTTAAGGCCTTCAATTAATATGCTTAATATTTTCTGAGCAAAAATAAAATGGAACACTCTTAAAGTGAATAATCTATATAGTTGTATTCAGTCAAATATTATTGCTATATCTTCAAGTTATACACTATATGTAGCTTCTGGTTCTGTTATTAAAAAGTTTTGATAATTTATAACTATAATTAAATTCACATTATTTTATATCAGTAAGAATCATGAAATTTTCAATAATGATTCCTAAAATGCTTAAGTCAAGTGCTTTACTAAATATCTTGCATGAGTCTTTTAATAATTATATGGGTACATGACATTATCCCTAATTTACAAGATAAAAAGAAAATAAAGGCACAGAGAGTTTCAATAATTTACTAAGACTATATAGAGAATAAGTTGCAAATCTAGGTCTTGAATTCATTTCTTACTCCAAATGATAGACTCTTAACTATTATAGTTAAGAAAAATTCATATCCATTCTCTTTGTGAGGCTTATGAAACTTCTCTTCTCACTTCAACCTCTATCCTAGAGTTCCTTCACTAGACACTACCAAAGCCTTTATTTGTTGAGTTCTGAAAACCTGCACTGAGCCTGCCATCCAAAATGTAGACGTATAATAGTCCTCTTTTTTTGTCTAGCACACATTACAATACAAATAAGAAAACAAAAATTTATGAAAAATATATTTATTCCTTGATTTCTGAATATTCAAAGGAAAGGAAAGAAGAAATAACAAAATTATTTTCCTTCATGTGAACAAAACTGAAAGAATTTAAGCCACATCTTTTGTGTTTGCTATTAAATATCTATAGGAAGGACAAAAATAAATACTTAAAGTAATAGTAAAGGAGTGCTTCCATTTCCCCTATACAATAGTAATAATAAGGTTTGTAAGACAAATTTTGCTATGAGCATAAATGTGTACACAACTTGAAAAACAAAAATACTTCTTTGATTACCCTTGTTTCTCTAGGGACTTTAGAATGGTTTAAGAACATCAAATAAAGATGGTAATTTGAGATACAAAATCATTTGTTCTAAAAACCATGTCCGTATGCTTATTGGTGCATACACTTCTTAATAAGGAAAATAGTCTTGTCCACAATATAATAAGGTTTTCAACAAACACTATTCATTAACATATACAAATCCACCCTAGTACTTGGGAAATTCTTGATTCTGTATTCCTAGTCACCAAATATTTAGAGATAAAAGTTAGATCTAAGTATGTCTTTTGTTTTGGGCAAGAACTTACAGTATATCTTTGAGAATATCTTTAATTTTTTTTTTTCAGTTTTCCTTGCTACAAAATATTCTTGTAAACTACTACATGCATACAAAATGATCTGAGACTTGTTTCTCCATTGCAACAAATATATACTAGGCTAAGACAAGAAAATTATTAGTACTTATGAGAAATTATTAGAGAAATGAAATTAACTCTCTGGGTGTAGTGTTTCACACCTGTAATCCAAGTACTTAGGAAGCTGAGACAGGAGGATCACAGGTTTGAGGTCAGCATGGTAGCTAAGTGAGACCCTCTTTCAAAATAAAATAAAATAAGGCTCAGAGGTACAACATCGCTGGGCTCAATTCATAGAACCAAAACAAAAAAAGCAAAAACAAAAAGAAAACCCAAAAAGAAAGAAAAGAAATGAAATTAACTGAATCATTACAAACCGCAAATGGAATCATGCATCTCAACTATGCTGGGAAATGTGAAAAATCATCTCAACATTTTAGAGTATATATATATATACTGTGAACATTGATTTTTGTATAAGAATTTAGAACCAATATGTTTTTAGCTTTATGTTAAAATAACTTTGAATAAATCATATATTCTATCAGTTAATGTTCTCTCATAATTATTTAGTAGAAGACTTTATGAAAAAGACCTAAATGTACATGATCAATAATGTAATCTCCCAAAGGAGATTTGAAGTCACTTTCTTTTAAAAAGAAAACCTAATGAGTATTATTTTCTAACTAAAAGTCACATCACCTAAAAGCTACAAGTCTTGCAGGCAAATCCTACTTATAGACATGACCTGAACACAATGGTTGATCTCTTGCTTGTGGAAGTGAGTACACCTGTTCCCTCTCCACACCAATCTGAATGTGTTTGGAATCTTCCCAGATAGAGAAAAGGGATGAATGAGCTTCGCAAACCTAGAATCATACCTGCCTAAAATGCTCAGTGCCTCTGAATTTGTCTGTAACCCAAAATAGGAGGTATATTAGAACTCTGGCTCTGTATTTACTAGGCATATAAAAATGCCCCACCTAGCCGTTGGACCATAGAGTGGCTCTGCCTTCTGTGGGCCTTAGAATTTGTGGGGCTAGTTCATTCACACCCTCCAGCTAAGGTTAATGACTGGATATGCAAGAAAGAAACTCTTTCAACAGTGAAGAACCCTCATCTTTTCTCCTCTTCTAACTTGTAGAATAGACCTGTCAGCCAGGGAGAACGGATGTCTTAGTGCCACGTGGCACTTTAAAACTTCCTTTTCAGCAGCTGGAAGAAACAGGAATTTCCTCAAAGTAGCCCTGCAGCTGCAGAATTTGGAAGACTTGAAAGTAAGAATATGTGGGCTGGTGGTGATCTCAGAGGCAACCCTTTGGACAGAACTTCACACACTTAGAGATGTTGAAACAAAAACTTTTCATCTGATACAGCCTGTTGGGAAATCAGTATCCTTTATGATTGGATAACAGAGAAAATTCATAATCAAAGGCCAGTAACTTTACAGGAAACTCCTTGGATGGAGCTACCAAGTAAAATATTTTATAAATCATATCAGATTCTCTCCAGCAGTCTTTTATTCCTATATTAAGGGACAAAATCAAAACTTCACAGATAAATCCTCTGAAGTACAAAGTATCCATCTATCATAATATAGGCATTTAAGCTTTCAATTCTATTATATAGTTCTTTACTTTTGAGTTTGGATATCACAAATCTTCCTTCGAAAGGGAGTCAGCATTTATTGATTTATTGATTTTCCTCATAAAATTACATCTTAGAAAGTAAATACTAAGACCTGGGCGTGGTGACACATGTTTATAATCCTAGTACTTAGGAGGCTGAGACTGGAGGATCTGGGTTTGAGGCCAGCCTCAGCTACTTAGTGAGGCTCTCTGCCACTTAGTGAGAACTTGTTTCAAAATAAAGGAGAAAAAATAGGGCTGGAGGTAGAATGCTCCTGGGTTCAATCCCCAGTACTGACAAAAAAAAAAAAAAAAAAATTCAGAGTAGGATAAACAGCTGACTAATCATCTTCCCACCTAATTTTGACAAACTGGGAAAGCTTAGAAAAATTTTCACATGATCTTTGATCCTCATCTGCTGTTCATTATTTGAGATTTTTTGCTTCTCTTTCTAGCATAGAATTTACAGAACTAGAAGCATACTATTTTTTGAATGTAATACCATATAATTAACAGAAAACTAATTATTAATTACTTAAAATGCCCTTTTGAATGGATATGAGAAAACACACTGTTGCCTTCATTGATGAAAAATTTTAAGATGCTGCTGCTATAGTATATCTCGGCCTTCAACACTTTCTTTTTAAGTGGTGAACTATGACCTGTACATTGAACTATACATCATGTGCACTATACATAGAAATGTAAGCACGTAGAACGTTGGGTTTTAATATTCTTTGCATGAAATTGCTCACAGGAAGATTACAGTAAATACAATGCGTGAAAAACATCCATTCCACCCAAGCACTAGAAGTGGTTGTTGGTCTTCCCTTCCTTTTACCTGCATTTCAGCCTAACTATTTATTCACAGGGCTTTGTTTGTGCTCTCTCAACCCTTTGGTGTGCCCGCTTAACTAAATCAGAGGGCTGGAGGGTGAGGCCACGACTTCCAATAAGATTTAATTATGAGTGCAGATATGAACAAGATTTAGACTATTAAGCCTTGCACTTCAAAAAAAACCCCTTTAACATATTTTGCCTTTAAATCTTTTATCACCTGCAAAAATTAATTAAGTGCAGATGTAGCAGGTTCAGTTTGGATGCCAGGGTTCATTTCCTGTCTATGCTTTGTCAGACAACCTATTACACCTCCTAGTGAACTGGAGGCAAAGGAAAACGGGCTCATAAATCACCATTCAGCTCTCTTCCACCCTTTCCTGGGTTGGTCCTTTTTGTGCGGGGCAGATCTCCAGCTCATTATTCATGGATATACTTGAGACAACAGGCCAAGTGTCATCTGCATTTAAACAAATCATTTGTTAAACAAATTATAACTATTGTGTAAGAATGTATCCATTTAAAATGCAAGACTAATCGAATGCCTCTGACTTTTAATCACTCAGGATTCCTGCAGGGAGTCATCCCAGACTGGCATCAGAGATCTGAGGTCTTTTCCCAAAGAATGACATGCTGACTTGTTTTAATAATACCACTGTTGCACAACAAGCTACATGATTGCTAACCAGGGGAAGTGGCCAATTGGTAACCAGAGCAACAGCATTCTTTCCAGCACATCTGACTATTTAAAGTCTATATTCTGTAGGGAAAAGTAAACTCAGGTTCTGTTGGGTTATTTTAACTGTGGAAGTATCAATTCATTTAAGGATCATAAAAGTTGCCCTGATCTGCGCCTTCTTCTCATTAAATTGCAGTTAACACCATGAAAGTGAAACGTGAATGTTTATGGTTTCAGAACTGCAATCCTGAGTTTAATGAGTTTCCACATTCAAAGGAAACACACCCTTCAGTTGTTTGCAAGTGCTAAAAGCAAGACAACCTCACAGAGAAATACAAATCCACTCCCTTTTATCTACAGTCACTGAAAATGCAGCTCTGGCCAGGAATACATACCAGATCTACAATCAATATCTTGCTTATATTTAGTTGGTCTCTCAAGTATTTGGCGGTAATTGCAACTGAATTAAAAAAGCAGAACCCCCTGCGGAATAGAGAAGAACAGAGAAATAAGAAAGCAAATCATCCAGGAAAACCATTATAAATAATGTTCAGAGCATTTTAAAAAATGCTATATGATCTCTGAAGCCATAAATCTGCTTCTGGGAGTACCTTGCAAGATTTTTCAGTCCATCTGCTAACAATTAGAGGCTTCAGAAACATGCATGGGGCAGGTGACCGCCAGGAACTGTGGCGCTTGGAGATGGGCAGCAGTTCCTGGTACTTACATGGCTGCGGATTCTTCGGCATGATGGCCTGGGGGCCTCACAACAGCAAACCCATTCTGAAAGAACGAGACACGTTTTCAGTGGTCACCTGTGAGGGGACTTGCTTGGATTTCCAAGCCCTCCAGAATATCACATACACACAAAAAAACACTGAAGTCTCTTCAATGTTCCTGAGTTTATTTTCTTGTCCCTACTATTATGTCATAGAATGGACAGAGACAATATATATGATCACATTTTCTTTGATTGAGTCACATACACACACACACTCACAAGGATTCCCACAGAACGCCAGGGAAGAAGAGAGATTTGAGAGTTGTACCTAGCTGGCAAACATGTATGCCAGCTGTTATATATGTGTGATTCCTTTTCAAGAACAACTTATTTTATGACATCAACATCCTACAGAGGGCGAAGGAAAAGGAATTCACTCGTGGTGCAGGTTTGGGTCAAAGTTTGGAAAGACCACAGAAGATTCAAAGTGAAAAGTTTTTAGCTGCATCCCCTCAATAGTTATTTCCACTCTGATGCCAGCAAAATGATAAATTTGCACTCACACATTCACATGGACACAGAAGAAACCTCACAAAGGTGAATGGGAGAACAATGGAAAGCCCGTATTTCTTCCAGTCTATAAATTTAGTTTGGATGACTGCCAACACTTGCAAGTTTATTGGATTCCCTAAGTCAATTTCTAGCCCAAGTTCTGGAATTTTATAAAGAATTCCAGGCTGAGTAGCAACGGGATCTATCCATGATCAAGGAATGCCTTAACCTCCAGATTAGTTGGAATGCATCAAGGAAAGCTGAGGTAACTCCGGCATGAAGGCAGGGAACTGTAAATCCTTGGGAAGCCGGCAGGCTCAGAAAAGTTGAGTTGTCTGACCTGAAAAATAATCATTTATCACATGGATCACACTACTTTTCACCTAACTATTATTCAAGTAATCTGATCGAAAGAGAATGTTTCTTTAATACATGCTCCTAAAACCTTTTATATAATTTTAATATACTCGAGGAGGCTTTTTCCCCCCCAAATCTTTAACTGTAAGCATAACGCTATCAAGAAAAACCATCTATGCTATAGGTCATTAAATATACAGATTTTGTTACAATAGTTAATGATGAGTCAATTTGTTATATATTTTGGTGAGTATATCTTATGTTAATCTCAGAAGCAAATTAGGATTTGAATGTGTACTCCCAAATTTGAATGTGTACCCCCAAAATTCATGCATTGGAAAACTTATCCCTAATGTAACTTTATTAAGTGGTAGGAACTTTAAAAGGTAATTAGGGCAGAAGGCTCTGACCTCCTGGAGGAATGGGTTAGCTAACCAGGGATTAGATTCCTGATAAAACGGATAGCTTTGACCAGACTTTCCTCTCCATCTCATCTGTGTTGCTTGCTCTTTTATCATATTATGCCTGAGCATGAAAGACCTCATCAGATGCTGGCGCCATGCTCCTGGACTTCCCAGTCTCCAGAATGGTGAGTCAAGTAAACTTCTATTGTTTATAAATTACCCAACCTATGGTATTTTGTTATAGTAGCATAAAAAAGAAAGGGTATGGGGATGTAGTTCATTTTTAGAATACCTCTGGGTTTTAACCCTAATATGAGAGAGATAAAGGGATGGATGGAGAGAGAGAGAGAGAGAGGAAGAAGAAGAAGAAGAAGAAGAAGAAGAAGAAGAAGAAGAAGAAGAAGAAGAAGAAGAAATCTTTAAATATAAGGCATGGTAATATATTTAGCATATAAAGAAATGTTAGACCAACAATACTAAAAATTATAATTCAGCTAAAATATATTTTATGCGTAAAGGGCATTATAAAATACAAAGAAAAAAACATTCAGTAACCCATAACTGCAAGAAAAAAACAACTTAATTAGTAATCCAATAAACACGGATGAAAATCTCAATGAGAAGGCATTGTTCCACATAGAAATTGGAATGTTAGAAAATTATCTGGTGACAAAAGAATCAAACCTTACCTGCTCATATGGTGTTTATAGAAGGATAATCTATAATCTTTGTGGAAAATAATCTACCTGAATATACTCAAAGCCTTTAAAAGAAGCATTCAAACCCCTTAATTTGGTAAGCTACTTAGAGGATTTTTGCTCTAATGTTTTTTTTAACTATGTATACAAACATTTATTTAAAAGATTATGCTTAATTTAAAATAAGAAAAAATGATAATTATCTAAGTTAGGTAATATTAGGAGAATGGTTAATGAATTATGATATGTTAATACCAAATAATATTAAATCGTCATTAAGAATTTGTTATAAATACTCAGTGAAAAAAATCTTTATAATGTTAATTTTAGAAGTATTAGCATTAATAATACACACAGTATAACATCTAAAGTGAAAGCAACTATATCACTAAAGAAACTCTCACAAGGGTCACTGGGCCTTGATGTCACTGAATCCAATAATGTTCTTTACTCCTTCAAACTGCTGTCCCCTTGTTATAGTCGGATGTAAACCCTAAAGAACTCCTTTATTCATGTTTGGAGTTGATGCAATTGAGTCTTGAGTGTTGTAATTCCAGAAGCAGATAAATCCCTTGTAATGGATCTACCTGGGTGGAACCTCGTAGGCCAGCAGGGTGTGGCTGGAGGTCCCTGGGGCGCAGCCTTGGGGATTATATGAAGTATAAATAGCTCCTCCTCTTCCTGCTTTTTCTCTTGCTTCAGGCCTCCATGGTGGGAGCACAGCCCATGAGCTCTCCCTTCCCCTCCAGCTACCGTGCCCCTAGATCTGTGGTCCCCAGCTTCACATGGACTAAACTATAAGAAAATAAATCTTCTTTCCATAAGAAAATAAATCTTCTTTCCTCTAAGTTACATATTCAATCTTTAGATTATAGCTGCAAGCATGCTGATGAATACACTCCTCATTAGCTTTCAACATTATTGGCCACATCTTCCTTGTTAAAAGTGTTCCCGTGTCTTTCACTTCATACTCCCTCAGTTTTCTAATCTCTCTTTTCACTTCCTAATCAATCTCCTGCTCATTAAATATTTGTATTACTCAAAGCCACATGTTCGACTTCTCTTTTCTTTCTGCACTTCATACACAGTGCTACCATGGGTATGAACTCAGTCACTACCCATCAGAAGACACTTCATGGATTTCTATTTCCAAGATAAATTCTCCTCTGAGCACCGGACCAACTCATGAACTACCTATTCAATATCTTCACTTGTGTGTGTGTGTGTGTGTGTGTGTGTGTGTGTGTGTGTGTGTGTGTATTGAACCAGGAGAATTATCAGACCTATTGTATTTTTTTATTTGGAAACAGGGTCTTGAAAAATTGCTAAGGGTCTCCCTAAATTAGTGAGGCTGGCTTCAAACCTGAGATCCTCCTGTCTCAGCCTCCCAAGTACTGGGATTACAGTCATGCACTACCATGGCCAGGAAATCAATCAGTTGTCTTTCATAGTTCCTTCTCCATAATCTTCCATCTTACTTTAATTGATGATGAATTAATATATATTTTGTTTCTAAATATCACTTAAATTTATGCACTTGTATTTGCACCCATTAATTGAATAGTTGGCCTTTTAAATGTCTGCCTTTCTTTTGGTCATTCCTACAATAATTATTATTAGTGATTTTGATATCCATACAGAAAATCCATTCACTATCCTAATTTGTCACTTTTTTCATTTCTTACCTTCAATAAATTTGTCTTCTGTTTAGAGTCACATTCCTAGACCCTGCCATCACCAATAACAATACTGCAGTCGTAATTTTGACATCAAGCATCCAAATCTCCCACTGTGTTACCTTTCCAGTGAGAGCCTCATTCACACTGGGACTGCCTGTCCACTGACCTTATTTAGTTGTTGTTATCCACAATTCATTCCCCTACCAAGTTCGACTTCCTCCTTATCTGGGTTGAATTTCAGGTCCATCATTAGATTCACTTCCATTCTATACTCTGTGACTTTGTCCATTTTTCTTGCTCCAACACACCTCTTTGGTCTATTCATGGACTCAGGCTGCCACAGGCTAGATAGCTCACACAGCAGAAATTCAGAACTTCATTTCTCACAGTTCTGGGCTGAAAGTTCCAGGTCCAAGTCTAACAGGTCTGGGGTTTGCTGAGGACCTCTGCCTGGCTTGCAGGCAGCCACCTTCTCAGTGAAGTCCTCACATGGTCTTTCTTCTAAAGAAAGGAAGAACACCTTGGTGTCTTTCCACTTTCTATAAGGGCACCAGCCCCATGGGATGAAGGCCCCTATAACTTCCTACAACTGTTACAGGATATGTGTCCAAACACAGTCACATACAGAACTCAATGTTCAATGGTATGGATCTGGGGGAGGCATAAACATTCATTCTTTAACATCCTTTCAGTCACCTTGTCCCTTTCTTCCTTTAATGTACACATCTGGTAAAATTAAAGTTCTGATAAAACACAATCCCTTCCTGTTCTACTTCTATACCTAAGCATATGTAAAAGCCACATCACTGGTCTTTCTTTAAATTCACAATCATGAACCTCAAGTGGCTCTCCATGATGCCCACCCATCCATCATACCATATTCCTTGATTAATGAACTCTCCAAGTCTTTCAGATGACTATTTCTACCTATTTCTTTAATTTTCCAATAAACCTGCTCGATTCTTCACTTTTACTGATAAGTTGCTTTTTATTTCACTTATAAAACAGAAGCAATTAAAATAAAATTTCTGCATCTTCCACCACAAAAACTATGCTCCTACTCTCACCAGTCCCTGATCCTAGTTAAGAACAACTAACTTACCTAATCAACCCGTGTCCTGCACTCTGCCCCCCTCACCTATTCGAGCACAGATGATCCAGAGCTTTTCCTCCTCTCTCTGGTATTATATTTTCTTCTATTGCGTTATTGTAATCAGAGTGAAAATACCTGCCTTTAATAAACAGGTATTGAAATGTAAGGTCCAAAGTGATGTTACAAAGAGGTGACAGCTTTAAGGAGTGATTAGGTCGTGAGGGCTTCTCCCCTTGTGAATGGATCAAGGTCCTTATAAAAGAGACTTCATGCAGATTTGGTTTGCTTGCTCTCTGCCTTCCTCCAGCACATTATTCCGCAAGGTACCATCTTGGAAGCAGAAGGAAGCTCTTAATGGACAATCAAAATTGTTATCATCTTGCCAGGTGTGGTGACACACACCGTAATCCTAGTACTTGGGAAGCTGAGACAGGGGGATCACAGGTTCAAGGCCAGCCTCAGTAACTCAGCAACACCTTCAGGAACTCAGTAAGACTCTATTTCAAAATAATAAGAAAGAAAGAATAGAAGAACTGACGGAAGGAAGGAAGGAAAGAAGGAAGGAGGAAGGAAGGGAGGAAGGAAAGAAGGAAGGAAGGAAGGAAGGAAGGAAGGAAGGTCGACCTGGGGGTGTAATTCAGAGGTAGAAGGTCCCTGGGTTCAATAGGTCATCACGTTGATCTTGGACTTCTAAGCCTCCAGGACTATAAGAAAGCCAATTTCTGGTTCATGTAAATTACATAGCCTGTGGTATTTTGTTTTGGCAGCTCAAATGGACCAAGACACTCTTAAAGATCTACCACATCCTACTTATGATAATTAACCTACATTTGTAATGATGTACCTAGTAGTATGATTGATTTGTTTTTATTATTTTATTATTGTGATTTGTATGGTTAATGTCCACAACTCCACTCACTAAAGCATGTACTTTTCGCTCTCAATTTTACTCTCTACATATACACACTACCTGACAGGTGATTAGTAAAGAATGATAAAAATAAATTTGTGACTATATATTAGCTTTTTTTTTTCTCCCCCACTGCCCATCTTTCCAATATGGCTGTGGCTTGAAGTTCTTCAGTCTTATAAAGCTTCAAGAGTTTGCACTCCAGCTATTTCTAGGCAGTTGATTATCTGTTAGACTTGGGAATACCTTCTTTCTCAGAAATACATAAAATATTTTGTGCTTCATATGAAACAGAATAGTTGGTTTGAAGAAATAGGCTAGAAGTGCCTTAAAATGAGAATATTATTCTTATAGAAATCTGTCTTTTACACTGGATTCTGAGCTTCTTGACAGGGAATTTCTTTTGTATGTTTTTGTATCACCTAATGGCTAGCACAAAGATTTACTGTACACCATACTACATGAACCAGGTTTTTCCTTGGTTCAAGAATATATACCTCGTCAGTTATAATTTTTCTTTTTTCTTCTTTGGTGGGTGGGTACTAGAGACTGAACCTAGTGGGTATTCTACCACTGCACTACATCCCCGGGCTTTTTTTTTTTTTGCGGTACTATGGATTGAAGTCAGGGGCGGTCTACCTCCGAGCTATACCCCCAGCCCTATTTTTTATTCTTTATTTTGAAACCGGGTCTCACCAAGTTGTGGAGTGCCTCACTAGGTAGCTGAGGCTGGCCGCGAACCCGGATCCTCCGATCTCAGCCTCCCGAATGCTGGGATTACAAGCTTGCGCCACCACGCCCGGCCCCCAGGCTTTTAAAATTTTTTATTTTGAAACAGGATCTCATTAAATTACCCAGGCAGGCTTTGAACTTGTGATCCTCCTGCCTCAGCCCCTTGAGTAGCATAAATTAATACTTTTCAATGAGTCTTTTTAAGACTTAATTTACTCTTATTAAAAACAAAAAATTACTGATCTTACAAAATACAAATATAAGAAGATATGTATACTGTACAATAATAGATTCAGTGACTTGGTTTATTGTATTGTCATTAGTGCTAATGATTTATATGTATATATACTTTTTGGTATTGGGGATGGAACCTCATACCTTCTACCTCTGAACTATACCCCTAGATCTATTTTATTTTTATTTGGAAGCAGTGTCTCACTAAGTTGCTGAGAGCCTCACTAAGTTGCTGAGGCTGGCTTGAAATCTGTAATCCTCCTGTTTCAGCCTCCCAAGTACTGGGATTACAAGTGTGCACCACCATACCTGAGAGATAATGGTTTCAATATTGTTGGAAAAATTATTTTTTCAAACTTTGAAGAACATGATATCCTTACTTAATCCTTTCTCCTTTAATTTTTGAACAAATAAAATTATAGCATACAAACCCAGAAATGCCATATTGTTCATATAATTTTAATTTTTTTCTACTGTACCTCATGGAAATACTCTTTGATTTACATTTTACTCAAGGTTATGATGACCAAACAATTAATCTAAGCAAATGAATACCATAGTACTTTCCTACAGGTCTATATCAGCTTTATATTGATATAAGTTTCTTTTTCATCTAGTTTTAGTCTTCCAGTTGGATACTCTCTCCAGTTATGAGCATGACTAATTACAGAGCTTTGGCAATATTTGAACATCATCAATAACAATTTCTGTTTTAAGTACTGAATGTGCTCACATTCCTACTTTGTTGTTGTTTAAATTAGTGTAATGGGTGTTTCTCCTTGGTTTAAAAAGAGGAAATTATGTGTTCTTTGGTGTCATCATGTGTGAAAATACAAGAGAGTATTTGATTGTCCTGCATAGCCATGTGATATCCAGGAAAGAAAATCTATGACATTGCCTACCTAACATGTAAAAATGGATCTGTGAGAATATACTTAGATCTTTTCTATCAAAGGAATAACTGACTTGGGCTCCATGTTGTACAACTGCCACTGTGTAAGTTTATCTATGCTTTTTTTTTTTGTGGAAAGATAGCATTTCCTGGAAATTGTGAGCATCAACCCCTCCCCCGGCATCCCCTTCAGCCAATGGTGTAAAGACTGCGAGGCTATGTTCCCACCAATAGTAGCACAGCACAGAAGCCCTGCAGTGAAAATAAAAGGGCCAGTAGTTTTCCACCATGTTGTTCCTGTGTGCCTGACTCACTGGTGGCAGGATCCCTTTTTGCAAAAAGTAAAATTCATCTTGCCAAGCTTTCAAATATGTGTCTTTTTTTTATGATACCATAGAAATTTACTTCTGACAGATCTACAGAAAAGGAATCTAATCATTTTAGATTAGTCTATTTTCATAACTATAAATAAATGTAAATAAATTTACGTCTTATGGACAAACTTATCAAAATGTCAAATTTAGTTTTGGATTCCTTATATATGCAGTGAGATTTCCCTAGGTAATCAAGGACAAGGTAGTAAGCAAATTACTGAAGTCATTTTAAAAATTTGTTTTTTTGACTGCATGCAAACTGGGCCTATCACTGTCTATCACTATGGTAATGCTGGGTACAGATGATTCAGAATGTGGAAAATAATTGGATCATTGTGTTATTGTGCTAAGATCGTCCATGAGACAATGCAGGAGAAATGCATATTTCATTTCTCTGATGTCCATGGACATGAAGGTAGTCATTGGATGGTAAGAACCACTACTAATTCCAACCTAAAGACAGTGAGGTATGTTTCAAAATCATGAAAAATAAAAGCCTAATCCCCACTGATGAGTGTGGTATAATAAGAATACATTATGCACCAGAATCCACTGATAAACGAAGACTCTAACACAGGAAAGCAAAGATTATTTATACAGACTTTAAGGAACACAGAGCAATGAGCTAGAGTTTAAACTGACACTATCTGTAATGCCATAAGTCCCATTAGTCACTTACTAATTTTGATTTATTTATTCTAAAGTATAACTGTAGTGCAGAGAACAAAAAAATCTATGTAACCTTTATAAAATGACAAAAGATGAGATGATTGTGTTTGTTACTTAAGTAGTTGATCACATGTTATATTTTTATTTAGTTTTTAAAAATTAACTTTATTTTAGAAACTTATAAGAAAACCAGATAAATCCATTCTGTGTAGTAAAATGTTTCCTGTATAACATTACTGCCTGCTATCCAAAGACTAATTGAGCATATCAGACCAGATGATTAGGATTTTGTTTCTAAATTTTCTCTTTTAGTGCATAGCTAATTTAGAGTTCAGTAATTACTTTTCATATTTAAGTATCACTACTAAGGTATTGTTAAATGTACTAAAGTATCAATGCTCAGTGAAAAATTGTTTGTCAAAACCAGGCATAGCATGGAAAGATTCTACAGCATGTATTTCCGAGTAAGGATGTGATGGTTGAATTATTAGTTCCAATGCATACGCTGAATTGGAAATTCATATGCAATGGTTTATGCAGTTGAAATATTTCCAAGGAAGCCAAAATCTTGGCCATGCCCAAAGATTCATTTTGATATACTATCAATTGTGAAAGTGACGTTAAGATATGCTCCTTACCGAGATTAGATATAGGTTGAGTTTTATTTTTTTAAGAAAAATAGTTGAGAATATTTTAATCTACTTTGACACTCAATGATAACTATAATTTTCAAATATGTCTGTGCATAAACCATTTGATTCTTGTTAAAAGAAATGCTGAAAGCAGCCAGAACCTGACATTTATGTGATTATTCTAGGGCTGCACAATTTTTCTCCTGCCAAATTGGTTCGCTCTTAGGTGCCCTTTCCAAGATCTCAATAAATTTACTTGCTATGTATATAAGTCTTTCACCTGGTGATGGAACAACAACAACAACAAAAATCAAAAATAAATCATGCATTATCTAGTTTAAAGCAGTTTTTATAAATTATTTATAGAAATAAATTTCTGATTTCTTATATTAGATTACACAGAGGTCAAGAAGTTAGAAGCATGGTAAAGACAATGCTTTTGAAAGACTTAATTGAATAGAAGGTTCTAAAGTTCTTTTATACTAAAAGTTTGTTTAAAAAAAATCAATGCTTGAAGCAATTGTGTTATCTATTGGGTCTTACTAAGGTTTTTAGTTGTTTGGGGTTTAGGAGTTAGTGGGTAATCATATTTTTTGTTGACAGGATTCAAATATGTTTATATTCCTATACTAAGCACTTCATTTATAAGGATTTCCCCCTTTATTCAGATAATGTTGAATAAGGCCAAATATTCAATCAAAATTCTCTAGTGCCTATGGAACACCTGTGACAGGTCATTTGAACTTGATTCAACTCTAGTTCTCCAACTAAAATGGTGCTGGTTACAGTGATCATAGTAGTTTGAGATTCCATTCTTTTACCTAAAGACACTGAAAGTGTTCAATGGAAATTAAATACAGTGTTTTGTTAATATCTCTAGGTATTAAAGTTTAGGGTAAGATGGATCCATGAAAGTTGGATGAACATTATCTTCACTTCCTATCATTCTCTGATAATGGATTATCAGAAAACAACACAAAAGCAGTGATAAACAAACACATCTTTTCTACTCCTGTCTCAAATCCCCCACTTCTGTGTACCCTATGAGAGTCTGTGCAACAATTGGCTCAGATTCTACTTTACAGTTAAAGCTCAGGCATAGCCATGTTGACGATGCACTGTTAAATAACTAACAATCTCACTTTTACCATGAATATGATAAAGCTCTTCATTTTTCAACATGCCTTATACTAGTTCCTCTTCAAAGTCCCTATATTAAGTAATAACTGCAGATTCTTAGCTTATTCTAAGTTCTTCAGCTACACTAATTTCTATGATGAAAAATAGTTCCACAAGATTTATATTATGGAAACAATAATGTGAAAATAAAATATTTATTTTCCAAGATTTAATTTCTTGAAAGGAAATTAAAATGTATTTAGAAGGAGAAATAAATACATACTTTCTATTAAGGATTGTGAATAGGTGGTTTTCCCTAACATGGAAGTATTTTTGAGAAATAAACGATAACTAATCAGCAGGCATTTCCTAATAATATCTGAACCATTTGTAAAATTCCACATTAAAATTAATAAATCAAGATCAGTCTTTAGATTATCTATAACTGCAGTTCATTGATGTACATAATATTTTGGAATATATTAGTGTAGTCTGTAATGCCAATTAACTTCAGCTTTAAAAAGAACCTTCTAAAAAGACAAGTTTGCCTTAGAATTAATGCCCTTAATCTATAGCCTCTGAGGGAAGAAAGTCTCACAAAGAAAGATTGTCTCAATCATGCTAGAATCTGGGAGGATAAAAGAGGTAGGGAGATTTGCCAAGAAAACAATAAGGGACATATGGGAATACCATTTTGTTTCTCTGAGTAAGCTCAAGGGAGCCAGGAAAACAGGAGCCCCAACATTAGCAGTTTAACTGAATGGTGGACTCCAAAGCGTATGCACAGCTGCCAGCCTTGCTCCTTAAAGACTCCAGAAGAAAGGAGCGTGATGACAGCCCTGGAAAACAGTGTTTCGGAAGCCTGGCATCTGCAGTCCGTAATGCCTAGAGCCTTGAGCCTGGCAAAGCCATGGCTACAGGTAGGACTAAATGCATTCATGAAAAACCAGGTTCCTGGTAGAAAGGAGACAAGGCATCTGATGCCGCTTATATTACATGTGATTTAAGTTGAGCTGTTTATGGAAATAGTAACAATGGATCCACTATGAGGAAGGCCTTGTTGTGAGGGAGGAAGTCATCAGGATGTGGATCATGGCAAGGCAATAATATCCCACGGAAAGTAATTTGTTTAGCTTATCAATCCATGGTTTCATTTGACACAAAGCCCAACAATTCAATTGGCTGAATTTTTTTTGAAACATGAATGTGTTTTGGATCATACTGACCAAAAATTCAGATATTTTTCATCACATTAATAAAGCCTCAGGATGAATAAAAGCAGAAAAAAGGAATGAGGGCAAAATCGTTTTTTCTTTTTCTTTTTTTTTTTTTTAGGAACTAGAAATGATTTTTTAAGATAGATGATTATAGCCTGTGAAGCACAAAATAATAGTAATGACTAAGAGCTGAGCAGAGATTATATCATGGGAAAAAGGATTATGTCAACAGATATCCTGTAGTAAGATCTCATATGTCATATCTTACAACAATAGATTTATATCCAAATAATAGTAGTATTAATATTTTTGTATCATTTAGTGCATATAAACATTTTCAACTGTTTTTATAAAACATCAAACACTTTAAAAATAGGTTTTTGGAATAGATGATTATAATTTTGGCTGCATTATTCTTATTATAATTATAATTTTCTCCTTGCATTAAATTCTAATTGTCTGTGTCCATACCCTATAAAAATAGCTAAGGATAAGTAAACTTGATCAATTCAGTTAATACTAGGCAAGTATATAAAAATTTTAGCTAAAGAAAGTATGTATCATTATATATAACAGCATCATTCAAAAAGTACACTAAATGAATTGACCAGACTTGATTTTGAAGCAAGTTTGTGTTTGAATGTGTGGATGTATGTGGATGTATGAATGTGTATATTATATTTACTACTGAATAAAATTAAAAAGGTGTAAAATATTGATGTTCTCTGATGTGAAATTTGGACATTGATATTAAAAAATACAAAACAATGTGTTTTGCAGAAATTGATGCAAAAAAATGAAAGAACATCTGCAATTATACATAAGCCAGCAGGTATCAAATTTAATACCTTGAAAGTCAAAAAAAAAAAAGCGTAAGTTACCTGGAATATATTTTTCATTTCATATCATTTGTTTGTTCTATATGTTAAATAGTGAGGAAGAAAAAGAAATTACTAGAAAACCTTGCAAGTACTTGCTAAATTTGAGACTAGAATTTATTTCAGAAAGTATTCTTTTTAATACAAGTAATTTTCAAAATATTGCCAGGATTTGATTGAAAGTGTAAAGGAGGTGTCAGTGCCTGAGAAAAACTCAGCAAGATTTAGGAGGGAAACAGACATAGAAGGAGTCTTCTGTAAGATACAACAAATTGTATTCAGTGTGAGATAAACCACAAAAAGAAAGAAAGAAATATGGACAGTTCAAAGCCAAGAGTCAGATGAAGAAGCTGGAAATAGGCATATCCAATAAACATGGAGCAAGCGCTTAAAAATACAAACAAGAAATTGAAATATTAGTCATCAGAAAAGCAGATGATTAGCAGATGATTAAGCCGGGCGTGGTGGCGCACGCTTGGCTTGTAAGCCCAGCATTCAGGAGGCTGAGACCGGAGGATCCAGGTTCGCGGCCAGCCTCAGCTACTTAGTGAGGCACTCCGCAACTTAGTGAGACTCGGTTTCAAAATAAAGAATAAAAAAAATAGGGCTGGGGGTGTAGCTCGGAGGTAGAATGCCCCTGAGTTCAATCCCCGGTACCGCAAAAAAAAAAAAAAAAAAAAAAAAAAAAGAAAAGCAGATGATTAGGATAGAAACCCAGAAGGAAATAAACCATGGATGGGAACACCATGGGCAGGCCAAGTAGATAACAGATCCTGAGGAAAGAATCTGAGTAATGGGCAATTCACCTTTTACTTTACCCAAGATCTGATCTGTTAAATGTTTGTTAGTGTCACTTTGTGGCAGTGTAAGTCAGCAGAGAAATTGACTTAATTTTTTTCAGAAACAGTTGGTGCACTTGATACAACACTAAGTAAGAAGATTGAGAGCAAGAGAGTTTCCTACAGAATTACACAGGAAACTGCCAAAGTTTCTCCATTTCTCAGATGTTTAGATAGCCATTCAACAGTAGGTGTGTGGACAATATAGTAGTAACATATTTCTACCTTTCTTTATTTAGTTGAAGAATAAAATAACAACATAATTCAGTATGCTTCCATTCTAACCACCCATATTTGTCATTTATGACTGAGAGAAATAAAATTGACCAAAGGAAAGAACTTCAGCAATCTCTCAAATATAAATTTGTTTTTAATATTATCTGATTGGAAGAAAGAAGGATATGCAAAACCTTTAGTTCTGCCAAAGTAGGAAAAAATAACCAAAAAAAAATTATTTTTAAAAATCACTGAAGCCGGGCGTGGTGGCGCACGCTTGTAACCCCAGCATTTGGGAGGCTGAGACCGGAGGATCCGGGTTCGAGGACAGCCTCAGCTACCTAGTGAGGCACTCCGCAACTTAGTGAGACCCAGTTTCAAAATAAAGAATAAAAAATAGGGCTAGGGGTATAGCTCGGAGGTAGAATGCCACTGAGTTCAACCCCCAGTACCGCAAAAAAAAAAAAAAAAAAAAAAAAAATCACTGAAGAAGTTTGGACAAAAATTTTTAAAAGAATTCAACTCCAAAGAAACAAACTCTTTCTGGCCTTCGCTGTTGTTCTTAATCCAATGCCTAGCATACAATCAAATGTTAAAAGACATACAAAAAAGCAAAACACCATGAGACTCAGCAACAAGTGGAAAATAAAGTAATATTAACAGACTATGAGTGACTCAATATTATCAAATAAAAAGACTTTACAACAATTATGATAGACTATGGGAAAAGATAGATATAATGGTGAAGAGAAGTAAAATTTCAAAAAAGAGATAGAAGCTATAAAGAAAGGTTAACCAGGAGTCTTAGACCTTACTAGCATAGTGTGTCAGGTGAAACATCACTTGAATAGGATTAACAATAATCAAGACATTTCCTCACTCTCTCTCCACCTGCTTTCCACCACTGTGAGATGGAAGCAGTTTTTCTGTGACATGTGCCCTGCCAAGGAAGTTGCTGCCTTGGAGCTGGCCAGCCATGAAGTGCACCTCTAAAACTGTGAGCCAAATAAGCTTTTCCTCCTCTAAGTTGTGCTTGTCAGGTATTTTAGTCACAGTAACGAAAAAGCTGACTAAAACAATGAGAAACAGAGGATATAGCGAATGAGGAAAAAAGTGTGTGAAGAAATATAATAGTTCTCCAATTGTTATCAAAAAGAGCATGCTACCAAAACAGGAAGCTCAATAAACTTCTAGAAGAATAAATACCAAGAAAATCATACCTGATCAAAAAGTTGTAAAGAAGAAAGATAATTTTAAAGACACCTGGAAAAAATGCACTAAGTCATTCAATAGATCAATAAAATCGACAGGTGATTTTTCATCATCAAAAGGAAAAAGAAAGATAACATTGAAAAAGTGTGAAAATATTGTCAACATAGAATTCTAAATCAAATGATGGTATCATTCAAAGAAAAAAAACTTTTCTTATAAACAAACGAGAGAATTTGCTGTCAATAGAACTGTAATACCAGGAATGTGACAGGAAATTCTTCGAGTTGAAAGGAAATGATACCAGATGGAAGCCTGGAACTATCCAAATGGATACAGAGCACCAGGAAGGCTAAATATGTAGTCTAATATGAAAGATATTTTATAATTTTTATTTTATATGTATGTTATCTGTACACATTATCTCACTCTTTCTTGATTCCCTCAACACAAATATCCAAACACTTAAACTTTTTAGGACTTTTCAATTATTTAAGAAAAAATGCTGATAATTTAATGTAATTATCTATACACATATAACAGTATAATCTATGAGAAAATAATACAAAGAATGGGAGCAGATACAGATAATTATACCACTATAAGCCTCAATAAATAGGAAAGGATTTAAGCCATAGACAGTGTTTTCTGACCCCAGAGGAATTAAATTACACATTAACTATAGGAAGTTATCTGAAAACAACAAATAGACACTAAATAATAAATTTCTAAATAATATGCCAAAGAAGAAATTAGAAAGTATTTTGAACATGATGCAAACACTGTACCAACATTTATAGAATGCAACTAAAGTAGTAATTAGAAGGAAGCTTTCTGGGAAGATTGAAATATTTTATAAATTGTGGTGGTAGCCAGGTATAGATATTTGTCAAATTACATCATATCATTAAAAACTACTATATTCTATTCAATGTACAATATACTTTAATTAGAAAATAAATACCATTGTCTAATTCTGAAAAATCTCAATAGACTACTAAACTGCTTTCAGTCATATACTATAAGAATGTTAATGAAATCTACCTTGAATTTTGGGCCAAATTGGAACAAACATAAGTATAAAATTCTGTTTTATACTTTATTCATGGAACAATTTAAATGACCAACAATACAACATTTTAAGAAAGGGAAAACTGGTGGTTCTTATCCCCAATCAGTATTTAACATAATATTATCCTTATTATCTAAGCTAGTATAAACAAGTTGAGGTTTTAATGTTATTTACATGTGCATGCATAGTGTATAGTGTGTGTAATGCACACAACCCTTATCTTTCCCTTCACTATCTAACATCATCTCCTACCAGCCTCTCTGCAGATTGCTCACTTTGTTAAACATGTCAAAGTTGATTTGTTACACTCTATGAGAGAGATTCTATGTTTGATTTTCTTCCTGTATAAAATATTACTTCCCATATCTTCATATCATTTTTTCCTTACTCTATTCAACTCAAATATCTCTTTTATCAGTAAGGCCTTTCTGAGATGCTATGCTAACAGAGCTAAATCAATCATTCAGTTTTCCTCTAGCTCTCTTTCATGCATTTTAAAAATTCCATAGCACATATTCAACATGCATTTCTACAAGATATCTATTTATCTTTTTATCATTGATTTTGGTGAAGGTACCTCGTTTCTCTGTTTGAGTCACCACAATCTATTCAGTACTTATAGTAATTTCTAGAAAAAAGACAAGGTGTCCAGTACATATATGTTTCATAATCAAATAGTTAATCATTAAAATCAGCAAGGTCACTATGATTCAGATGAAATATCACAAAATACATTGCATTCAATATGTGTGCATGTGCATGCATGTGTGTGTGTTTATGAGTGTGTGTGTGTGTGTGTGTATGGTAGTTACTGGGGATTTAAACCAGAAGCATTCTACCTCTGAGCTGCAACCCTAGCTGTATTTTATTTTGAAACAGGATCTCACTAAGTTGCCAAAGCTGGCCTTAAACCTGCAGTTCTCCTATCTCAGTCTTCCACGTACTGGGAAAACAGGTATGTGCTACCATGCCCAGCCTGTATACACTTTAGATTTTGATTTTGCTAATAATGTATTTTAAACTGTATAACTCAGTGCATTCCACTATTAGATATATGATAAGAAAAATTCAGAAATTCATATCAAAGTCAAAAAGAAGACAAGAAAGTCAGAGAGAAAAGACAGAAAATCTTTAAAAAATTATTAGACTACTAGTCGATTTTTCCTTACCAAAATCAGAAGCCTGAAAAGCACAGAGTCTCTTTAAAGTGCTGATAGAAACTATCAACCTTGAGCTGTCTACTTAGCAGACTATCTTTCAAGAACAAGGGCAAAAAGATACCATAGATAAAACCAAAACAGAGAAACTATCACTAATGAAACTTCTAAAAAATATACTGAAAGAAAAAAAAAAAAAAAGGATCTCAGGATGTATTAAGGAAGAGAATAGGAAAAATGACAATGATGTGGGGAAGTATAAAGAAACATCCATGGTTTAAAAGAAGAATAATGTATCAGTGTTATTTAAAAAAAATAAATCTACAGAACTTAGGTATAATAGCAAATGTGTTAGGACAAGACTATTACTTTTTAAACATTCTGAAGTTCTTTGAATATTAATGGGGAAGAAAAAGATAATGATAAAGTTTGGGCTGTATTAAACAGGTTAAAATTGAAAAAGTAATCATGAAATTAATTGAAGTAATGTGTGTGTTTCCCCACAAATGCTAGAGGTAATATAGAATAAGGAGAGCAAAACTAAACAAACAAACAAAAAAATTAAACTGAAAACAAGCAAGGTGTGGGAGGAATGGGGAAAAACAAATAGGAGGACTAAGAGAAAAATAAGACAAGATGATCGAAATACAGTCGAGTATATTACAAATCCTAAGAAATATAAATGAATTGAGCTCTTCAATTAAAATATAGTTATATTAGAAAAAAATCTAGTAATGAGCTATTTATAAGAAGCAGACCAAGTACATAAAAAGAGAACATTTGGAAGTAAAGGGATGGCAAGTTATAAGCCAGGTAAATACTTCAAAAGGAAAAAAGAAAAGTTGGTTTCACATTCTAATATAACCAATATTGAGACTAACAAAATTTATTCAAGATAATTGTTAAATATTAAAAGGTTTTAAAAGAGTGTAATAATTTTTTATGACTGACAGTTTCAAAATATCTAACATCAAAATTATAAGAATAAGCCAATAAGTCTGTCATGATATTTGGAAACATTAGCATAACATTTTCAAGCAGCCATTAGAGAATCCTGCAAGGATTGTGTGAAAAACATAGACCATTTGAACAAAATGATCAATAAGATTGTGTCAGGTGATATTATAAGATTTTAGAGCTAGAATATGTGGATAGATCCAATTTAACTTCACAAAAGGACATTTTACAAATAGCAAGAACATCTGGCAATAAAATAGGTTTTACAGATTTTCAAGTATTAGAATGATGCAGACCAAATTTCATGACTGCCTTATGTTTAAGTTGAGTAAATTACAACAACCATGACTAAAATACCTTTGTCTTTGGAAATTTAAACACATTTAATACTCTAATTGGGAATAAAGAGATAGTAAAAGTAATATACTTCTAAATAAATTCTATCAAAAGTTCTTCATATAAAATGTATAGCATGTAAATCATAATAGTTAGAGGAACATTTACAGCTGGAATACATATTTTGGAAAAGACTAAAGGTTGAAAAATAATGAGATGATAGATAATTTAGAATATTTTCAAAATAAATATTCAAGAAGCCCTCTCTCAAATAAAAATTAAATAAAAATAAAAGAAATTCATGAAATATAGCTGTAAAGTTTGTTCTATGAGAATTCTAAACCTCTGATAGATGTGATCAAGAAAGGGAGGAAAAATAATATGAGAATGAAAATGATGCATTGCTATAACTCCTGCAAACACTGAAGTATTAAAATAGGATATTATGGGCACATTCATGCAATTTTGGAAACTTGGTTCCAATGTTCCAATATCTAGAAAAATTACAACTTTTCTAAATGAACTAAATGACATATATAAATATAAATTCCAAATAGTCTTATAATCATGAAAGAAATGCAATCAGTAGTTAAAAGTCTTCCAACATAACAAGGCTCTAAAGCATTTAGAGTGAAGTTCTACCAAATGTTGAAGGAACAAACTGCCCAATTTTTTTCTGAGTTATTATTCAAAAGTAGAGAAAAATAGAGATAATCTCTAAATCATTTTATGAAGCTTCAGTAAATAACAAACCAACTTCAGTAATAAAACAAATATGCAAAAATATTAGCCAAAATACTAGCAAGTAAAATACAGAAATGTGCAAAATTATGATATATCATAAATAATTTATGTTTATCTTGAGAATATAACATTTTATATTACAATACTAACAAGTATTGATTAGCTAATCAATATTAATAACATTAATTAATGCTTGTCACATTAATAAATACAGATCATCTGATAACTCCAATAGCTATAAAATAAAATATTTTAGACAATACAGAATCCATTAAGAATGAGAAGAAAAATTCTCAGAAAGATAAAAATATTAGGTAATTTTCTTTACACACAAAAAATTTCAATAGCCTTTAATAAGTATAATATTTAACAGTTAAACAGATGATCTAGAAAAGCATGAGAAATCTCACTATTGTCAGTTGTCTTCAGCATTGTACCAGAAATTTTATCCTGTTAAATAGGACAATGCAGGATTTAAAGTAGTATAATCACTGAACAAAATAAGTAAAACTGTCATATTTACAAATATTAGATATATATAGGAAATTCCACATAATTTATAGATACATTATTAAAGTTAGACTAGTTTGACAATTATACTTGCCACACTATTAACAAAAAATAAACAGTACTTTTATACATTAGTACTAATAAAGAATATAATTTTTAAAGCTACTTATTTATTTATTTGTGTATGTATTTATGTATTTATTTATTTTATGGTACTGGGGATTAAACCCAGGGGCGCTCTACCTCTGAGCACAACTTTATTTATTTTATTTTATTTTTTCAGTACTGGGGAGCTATCCCCCAGCCCTATTTTTTATTCTTTATTTTAAAACAGGGTCTCACTAAGTTGTGGAGGGCCTCACTAAGTTGCTGAGGCTGGCTTCAAACCAGTGATCCTCCTGTCTCAGCCTCCCAAGTACCAAGATTACAGGTGTGTACAGCCACACCCATCTTGAATTTAATTTTTAAAAAGATGCAGCTAGGCACGGTGACATCTGCCTGTAATTCCAATACTTGGGAGACTGATGGGAGGATTGCAACTTAGTGAGGATATGTCTCAAAATAAAAAACAAAATGTGGCTGTAGATGTAGCTCAGAGGTAGTATGTGATATTGGCTTCACTATAGACTTGTAGATCAATGGAGTAAAACACATGTCCCAGGAACAGACCCAATCTTACAGGGAAACTGGGTAAAGTGACCATATACTATAATAGATCAATGGGGGAAATTATAGTATATTAATGAAATAGTTCTGAGAAAAATGATAATTCATATTAGAAAGAAGAAAAAGATGCAGGGTGAAGAGGAGAAATTGTGTCCATATCTCATTGCATAAACAAAAGTTTGATTCCCATCAAATTTGACTTACTTGTAGAAATTGTAACTTCAAAACAGAAAATACAGGAGAATATTTTTATGACTTCAAGGATGGAAAGCAAATCTTAAGGAGCCAGGTATGGTGGCGCACACTTTTAATCCCAGTACTTGGGAGGCTGAGACAGGAGGATCCTGGTTTGCGGCCAGCATCAGCTACTTAGTGAGGCTCTCTGCAACTTAGTGAGACACTGTTTATAAAATAAAAAATAACAAATAGGACTGGGGTGTAGCTTGGAGGTAGAATGCCCCTGAGTTCAATCCCCAGTACTGCAAAATAAAATAGAATAAAATCTTAAGTAAGACACAAAACAGAATAACAATGAAAAATCAAAATATCTTCTTGGAATATATGATTCAAAAATATGCAATATTTATATATAGCATATTCCACAACCTGAGGAGACATTTACTACACTTAAATGTGACAGAGTATCAATCTTCAGAATATTTCAAAATTTTTCTAAGCTGGGAATGGTGGTACATGCCTATAATCCCAACACATGGGAGACTGAGATAGAAGGATGGTAGTTTCAAAGACAACATTAGTAATGTTATGATACTCTCAGCAACCTAGTGAGACCCTGTCTCAAAAAACAAAAACTAAAAAGGGCTGGGGGTATAGCTCAGAGGTAAAATGGCCCTGTATTCAATCCCTAGTACCAAATAAAATAATTATTTTCTAACCATTAATTATAAAGATAAAAATGGGTAAAAGATATAAAAGTATTCTATTTTAGAAGTAATATGAATGAAAAATAATACTTATTCTCATCAATAGCCTGGGAAATATAAATTTAAATGATTTTTAGTTGGCTTTTATACCCACAAGATTTGCAAAGATTTAAAAATCAAAAAGGCAAAATATAGACATTAATGAAAAGCATCGGAAGTCCTTCTGGGCTGCTACTGGAAGTTGAAATTGGCACAAATTATTTTGGAATTTGTTCTCTACATATTGTCTTTTTGTTGTTCCTCTGTCTCACCACCACTGCATTATTAAAAATAGTTTTTGGTTTTTTTTTTTTTTTTTTAGTGATTGCCCAGCGCATTACATTTAATACCTTAACAATCAAATTCTAATATCCTAGTTTCAAATGTATCCAAAAAACTTTGCTTTGTTGTTACGCAGCTCCTTCTCCAGTGCCCCACAGGGTGCTGTTATTATCATACAAATTACGTCTTTATACACGATGTACCCCTAAACACAGATTTATAATTATTGCTTTATGTAGTCATCATTAATCAGAGAAGGAAAAAAGAATTACAATAAAAATGCATTTATACTATAGTGTGTATTTACCTGTGAATTTGCTTTTATTGGTGCTCTTTATTTCTTCTTATAGATTCAAGTTATTGTCTAATATCCTTTCATTATAACCCAAAGGATTTCCTAAAGGAAATGCTAAAGCATTTAGTTTAAATATGATTAGTTAGCAATTAATTCTGTCATTGTTTGCATTTCTAGGAGTATCTTCAATTCACTTTCATATTTTACCAGGGCTTTGTACACATGAGGCAAGTACTCTACCACTGAGCTGCATCCCATCTCAAATTCATCTTCACTTTTGAAAGATAATTTTACTGGATATAGAATTCTTGGATGAGGGTCTTTTTTCTTTTAGCATGCTGTGTGTATCATACCACTGCTTTCTGGCCTCCATGGTTTCTGATGAAATATCTGCTGTTAATCATATTGAAGACCCTTGTAGGCAATGAGTTGCTTCTCTCCTGCTGTTTTCAAGATTCTCTATTCATCTTTGTCTCTCAACAGTTGAGCTTAGAGCCTTCTCCAGGCTTTCCTGAGCAAGAACACTTGTCCTGGGTATGCTCATGGCTATACTATGCATGCAGCTTTCTAGATTCTTAGGAATCAGGGGAATTTTCACAGCTCTTATGCACATCCCATTCTTAAGATTTTCCCTTGAAGTTTTCAGTTGTGCATTATCCCCCACCCCAATTAATTAACCACCACCTCTGATAAAGTTTATCAGTTACCTTTAATTTTTTTTTTCAAAAGGTGCTTCTGGGGGAAAGGCTTTCACACTGGATGAACTCAACATGAGGTCAAATAAAGACAGTCTTGCAAATGGGTCTTGCAGGGAAGCACTGGACAGGCCAAATAATGACAATTCTCTGGGAAAAAGGCTTTGAAGAAGCTCCAATCCCATTATGTCCCCTCTGGAGCCTGCCAAGTTACTGGTTTTTACTGAGAACACAGACTGTTATTTGTTAAGGCTGCTGTGTACTGGAAAGGAGACAATGGGAACAGGGTGACTTAAAGCACCACAAAACTCACTGTTCTTATAAAGATTCAGTCAGCTTGTTTTGTAAAACCTGCTTACTGACTTGTTGCAAGTCTTTTATTAATTTCCAAAGTTTTTTGTTTTTTTTTAAACTGCATTCTGACAAATTTTGTCATTGCCTTCATAAAGGAAAGAATCTTTAGAGGTTTAAACTGACATATTTTTCTGATGTCATTGTGGCAAAATTAGTCTGAAATTCACTTGGCATTACCTACTGAAATTATTATGTGGCTAGCCTATGAGCAGGCTGCTTTGCTCTCCATCATGCCATAGTGAAAGAGCAGGCATGTTCTAGAGTGCTCATGCAGCATTGTTCAATGAGCATACCCAGGACAAAAAAAAGAAATGTCTAGCAGAAAAGCGAATAAACAAATTATAATGTCCAGGGGCATATGATAACAATGAAAACAAATGAATCATAGATATATAACCATAGGGACAAATCTTCATAATTCTAAGGAAAAAAAGAAAGCTGAAAAATAATATATTCAATAAGATTCCATTTTTATAAAGGTCAGAAACATGTTTAAAAGTATTAAAGAAAAAAACAAATAATTTTTAATATGGTTGGTTAATGGATATCCCTGGTTCAGAAAAGTAGGAATAGGTACTGAAAGAACATTAATAGTGTGAGCAAATTTCTATTCTTAAGTTGGATGAAGAGTTCATGGGTATTTATTTTAGTGCTTTGTTATTTAAGAAGTAATATCTTTTTGTGTATATATACAATATTTATAATATTAGAAAGGAAAAAAAAAGAATGTAGAACATTTAAAATAGATAACTTTTATCTTTGTTTTTCTTACACATGTTTGGGATGCCTGATCAAGAAAGTCCTAATAGAGTGGTTGTAAGAAAATAGAGGATTATTAGGTTTATAGACCTTGTTATTTATTACCCTACGTGCAGGATCTTAAAAGGTTACTTGATATCTTTTAGTCAGGTTCCTATTGATGGTGTTTACTTTAAGGAGACATTGTGAGAATAATGGCAGACTACATATAAACTGCCCAACCTGGAGTAGGTACTCAGTGAAGAGCAGACAGTATTAGCAATGTGACATCACAATATCCACTTGAACATTAAATGAATCTGTTTGTCATTCAGATAACTAAGTGTCTGGGTGTTTTGTGTATTGGGGAACAGGGGAGAGGGGATTGTTTTCTTTGACCAAAATATGTTGAAAGATAAAGCAGTTTAACTTCTTTATGAAATCTATAGCATTTTCAAAATAGTATCACAGTGCATTTTTATAATAAATCTTGATAAGTATTAAACCACCTTCTATTTGTAAGTTGAAAGTGTTTGCCTTTTAGATATACTTCTGTATATACTTTCTAAATTTTCCTATAAAACAAAAAATATTTTAAGGTAGTTATTCTTCCAATATGCCAAAAATTTTAGTATTTTCAGAATAGATGTGTTCCAGCTGGGTGTGGTGGCTCACACTTGTAATTCCAGTACTTGGGAGGCTGAGTCAGGAGGATTGCAGGTTCAAGGACAGAAGACAGTTTCAACAGGTAGTAAAACTCTCATCAACCTAGCGAGACCCTATATCCAAATAAAAATAAAATAGGGCTGGGGGTGTAGCTCAGAGGTAGAATGCCTCTAGGTTCAATCCCTAGAGCCACACACACACACACACACACACACACACACACACACAAAAGCAAGAGGCTGATAGAGGCTGATGAGATTGGCAGGGAACCTGCCAATCTCATCTACTTAGTGAGACCCTGTTTCAAAATATAGAATAAAAAATAGGGCTGGGGGTGTAGCTCAGAGGTAGAATGCCCCTGGGTTCCATCCCCGATACTGAAAAAACAAAACAAAACAAAACAAAAGACAAAAAAAAAAAAGAATACGTGTGTTATTTGGTACCAGACTCTGATAAATAGCCAATTTTTTCATCTGGATATTTAAGAAATTATCGTATGGTATATGTTTGTGTGTGTGTGTGTGTGTGTGTGTGTGTGTGTGTGTGTGTGTGTATGTGTGTTGGTATCTTGTTAAAAACCTATTGAGCTTGAACGTTCCCATACTTTTCACCAAACTCCACTCAGCATTTCCATTCTGTGTCAAAAATATGCTGATGTGCTGTAGTTTGTTGCTATTTAAGTGTCAACATAGAGCCCCCCTCCACCCCCATACACACACACACACACACACACACACACACACACACACACACACACACCCTTTGCCTACTTCATTCTTCTAATTCATTTGGCTTATCATACTCCTAGGAGAAAAAAAGAACAGAACCTGTCAGACATGAGGAGAGTGGTCATGGTCAAGTTCAGCCACAAGCAAAAGTCTCAGGTAATCACATTGTGTCTGGCACTTTTCCTTTTGTAGGAATATATATATATATATATATATATATATATATATATATATATATATTTTTTTTTTTTTTTTTTTTTTTTTTTTTTTTTTTTTTTGCGGTACTGGGGATTGAACTCAGGGGTATTCTACCTCTGAGCCACACCCCCAGCCCTATTTTTTATTCTTTATTTTGAAACTAAGTCTCACTAAGTCTCACTAGGTAGCTGAGGCTGGCTGCAAACCCGGATCCTCCAGTCTCAGCCTCCTGAATGCTGGGATTACAAGCATGCGCCCCCACACCCGGCTTTGTAGGAATATTTTTAATCTCCAAGGTCTCCATCCTCTGTGAGCTCAGTGACCTCCCTCCAGTTACCATTCATCTCTCAGTTTAGCACTCTGGTCAGTGCTATTTGAAATAAGGCTCTTAATTCTTTTCTGTTTAAAAAATATGGTGCAATCACAAAAGGAGCAGTATTATAATGTCAATATAACTTCATTAGTGTATTGATTTCTGGGAAAAGAGAGCAAAACATAGGAGTACTGAATATAGATGTCAAAAGTAAAAAATGAAATGTTTGTTTTTTCTTTTTATGCTTTTTACCAGTGGATTACTCACCAGCATCATCAAATCAGGTTCCCTATTTCCTTTTTAGATGAGAATGAAGTGAACTCACAAGCCATATGCAATAATGCACAGGTGGGCACGTATATTGGCCCTGCAGCATTGGCATCTGGTACAGGCAGACACTGAGTAATTTTCCTTGATTAACTTGGTGTCCCCAGTCATGACTCTCTACCTCACTTATGTGTGTTCTTCATTGTAGCTCCTAATTGTGATTTCTCCTTTTCTCACATGGCTTCCTTTAGGACTAACCAAATACCAGCAACCAGGTCTTCAGTCTTGACCCATCAGCATGGTACCAGCACTTCTGTTATGATCTTGCCCATCTCAGGTTTTTACTTTGATCTTGTCAATTAGAAATAAATAAACCAACTTGAAAATCTAGAATGTTCACCAAAGCAAGCTGGGCTTAATTTCAAAATATCCATTATTTGATATGCTCACAGTGTGCATAAGTGAAACTCAGATCCACTTTTCATTTGCAAATAGCTAGTGTCAGTGCCATGAATGACTTCAACATTATCAGTTGCACCTGATGTTGTAGAACAGGAACGTGAAGTCCAGGGAAGTCACGTGATTCGTCACGAATGACACAGTATTTAAGTGGCAGAGCTTGGACCATGATTTCTTGACTCTTAAGCTGACTCTTTTTCATTAATCTTTTCCTTTCTTTTGAAATCATGTCTACTGATTCCTTAACTAAAAAACCACTTCTCTGAAATCTTGTTCTCAACATAAATACCCAATGTTGGCACCACTGGTGGTCAGCATGTCCACACTAAATTTTGTGAAGTGTGCATTTAATATTTTATTTCAATATTCTACATTTCAATATTTTATTTGTAACTGGCCATTTTAAATAGTAATCTGATAAAAATGAAGTTAATTTTTGTTCAAATCTCTACATACATAAACTTGTCAATTTTGTACATAATCAGACCAATTGTAAAGGTGATTCTGATGTGTGTAACTATTATGTGAATAATCTACTTGAGAAGGTTTCTGAAAAATGGCTTAAACTTCTAAAAACTTATAACAACTAGAAATTGTGAATGCTACCATAACAATTGTCTTTGATATCAAGTGGGGTTATGCCAGTATTAATTTTAATATTGTGTACTGGGTGTCTCTGCTATTTGAATTATTTTAAAAACAAGGCCCTCAAATATTTTTCTTTTAAAATGTCAACTTATCATAGTATATGACATTATACAAACAGAAAGAATTATTCCTAAAGTGCAATTGAGAGGTAGCTAAAACCTGCTTATAAAGCTGATCCCCCTCTACTTTTTAATTTCTTATCACTAAAGGTAAAGACTGAGTACTAAACACCATATTAATGACCGCATAGAGCCCCTGAAAAAATAATTTAGTGTCCTGGCACTGATTATGTCAAATTTACATGGGGACATCTTTTTTTTAAATGCAGACCATCTCATCAAAATTTTATTTCTGTAGAATTTGATTTGTGAGACAGATGATGCCTTGTGAAGTGTGCATTTAATCCTACATTTCAAATCACCAGTAAAATGTGTAATTGAATAAAAATTCAGGTGTAATCAGTAGAGTTAAATAAAATTTCATTAGACATAAAAGAAAATAATCCTAATTAGGTTTTATCTGAGATTAACAAAATTCACAGTACATATGTGGTTGGTCATAATATATTTCCCTTAAGTCCTACAATTGCTAAAAATACCAGATCAATCACCAGCCAGATTGCATTATGAAGTGTGTGAACTAGTGCATTAAAAAGCCATGTTAGCACCAACAAAGTTTATTGGGGTAACTGCATTCAAGACACACATGGCATACCTTTAAATAGCACTGTTAAAATACCAAATAAAATGTCAACGTCTGTCAGGTCTCTGGCTTTTATAAATTGTTTAGACTGGGAAACGCTGGGGTTTGGACATTGTTCTTTTCATATGATGTAGAAAAGAAGAGACCATAAAAAGAAAAGAACAATAAAGCATAGCTCATTTTTTAAGTTCTTTCATGGAAAAACATACTCTGGATCATTACCCTCCTAATCAACAATTTCCTTCTTCCTCCCAATCCTTTCCGTCTGGTATTTACCTTTCTCCCCCTCCTCTCTCTGGGTGGTATTCTGAGCTTATACATACTACTCAGTAATCATACTTTTTTTTAATCGCTTCAAAAGAGAATCCCAGGATGGCATGACAGATATGTATACACTGAGGGTATTTTTAACCTGGACCATAACTTCACTCACCGTTTTTATTCTCTTAAAAACACACCAGTGTGCCCTGATCACAGAACAGTATCCAGAAGAGGAAGGCCCCAGGAGTAGGATCAGCTACTACCTACCTACAGGCAGTTATTATCACACCTTAGTGGCCGTCCCCTCTGCCCTTTTCCCTCCTCCTCCTTCTTTTTATTACCACACCACACTCCCCACAATCCCCAAACAACATCATCTCTGTTTCAGCTTCTTTTCTGCATTTCCCACACTTAATGCAACCCAGACCTCACCTTCAGCTCTCCGGAGGCCACTTTGGAAGCCAGCTCGATGACACAGCCAACAGCCATGCGTGCAGCTCCGGACGAGTGCAGCTCATTCCAAACGGTGTCACTGTCCACCTGAGCAAACAGTCAGCGGAGTCCGAAGACAGGGAGAAGAAGAAAACGAAAGAGAAGGAAGGGACGAAGGAAGGGGGGGTGGGGGGAGAGACAGAAAGCGAATCTGTGAGGAGGGCTGGCAGAGCAACTGCCTATGTACAATAACATTAGTCTTCCGTCTTGGCCAGCTGAAAAGGCCTTCTGGACATGGCTTTGCTTATACTTTTTCTCTACACTGACTTCTCCAATGGAAACACATTCCTGCCATGCCTCACTGCCATTCCCTGTTTAGATTTCTCATTACAAACAGCATTACATAGGTCGGATCTGGCTTAGTTACAGGCCTGCTAGAAGCCAGGCCCCAGTAGTAGATAGAGTAAAAACTAAGAACACTTAGATATACATAAAAATCGGATTTGCAAGTGCTAGAGGGGGAAAATTGAAATACCTTTCTGACTGCAGGTTTACAGGGAGCCAAAGACAATTTTGAGGCAGGTAGCAGTAGCAGGCAGTGAGTAGGAAGTAGCAACCACAGCTGAGGTTCTCCAAATGAATGGAGGAAGTGTGTGGTCCTCATACTCAAAACATTAACAAGAGTAAACTGCATGGAGCATTTGGATTTTGCAAGGAGAAACTTAAGATTTCTAACATTTAGTACAGTTTGTCAGCTGGTTTCAGGGCACATAGGTTTTATTAAAAGTTGGAGAGGTCATAGCTAGGCCTGACATGCCTATAATCCCAGTACTTGGGAGGCTGAGAGAGGAGGACCACAGATTAGAGGACAGCCTTAGCAAAATAGAGAAATTCTCAGCAAACTAGGGAGACCCTGTTTCAAACAAAATAAAAAGGGCTGGGAGTGTAGGACAGAGGTAAAATGCCCTTAGGTTTAATCTCCAGTACCCTCTCCCACCCCCAGAAAAAAAAAAAAAAAACTAGAATAAGCCAATAAAATACATAGTTGCTTTTATACCAGAGACCTGTGTTATCAAACAAAGCATATCCCAATATTCTGGTTTTACCTTTATAAATATTAAGGATGTAAAAAGTGCAATAGTAGTGGTTTATAATTATTATTACATGTGTTACATATTTTATGTATAAGATATTTCATAAAATAAAAAATAACAGCATCATCAACATCATATGGTAGACATCTCCAGTTATAAGACACATGAAGCAATAAGAAAAGGAATAAAATGTTCATCACTGTTAATATCATGTTTTCCCAAATGGGTCAAAGAGTAGAAATCCCACATAAAGCAGTACTTTTTAATTAAAAAATGAGAATTGAATTCAAGAAGCCTAATCATGTGGAACAAATGCGATAAATAATAACACATATTTGCAACCTACGAAGCAATTAGGTATTTGCACATGCGTTTTCCTTTGCTCATGCAGTCCCTATCAACTTAATGGTGTCAAGAACAATGAATAAACAAATAAATGGGAACCATAAGTAAATATGCAATTACATACAAATAGCCATAAATACATAAATAAATAGATAATTAAGATTTTCTAAACCAAAGCATAGAAAGAGGTTTCTGGAATCAATCTGTTAGGGGTAAAAATCATGGCTTCATCCTTAAACCTAAAAAACAGCGAGCAATTAAGGGGTTAGTATCTCTGGTCTGTGGTTCCCTAATTTGTAAAAATGCCAACTTTTATATATATGTATATATGTATTTTTTTTTATTGGTGCATTGTAACCATACATTTTAAGGAGGTACAAGATGATAGAGGCATACAGGCACACATCACTCATTTATCCCTTCCCCAATTCCCACCCAAATGCCAACTTGCTAAAGTGTCATCTGCATGTGATTTGGGTCAAGATTAAATAAGTAATGGGCAAAAGTTAGCTACTTCTATTTTGGTGACAACTGTACTCATTTTATAATGCCTGGCACACATTGGAGGACTAGCAAGTATCTATTGTGTACACTGTGCCTCAGTGAAGCTACCTTGTTGTTCTAAATCCCTCATGCAGACCTCTGAGCCTGGTAGCATATGCCTTTTACTTCATTCTCTAAGACTCCCTGGCCTTCCAAGAACATTCAGCCTGTGTCGTAGTCAATATCATCTACTCTAGAGAAAAGAGATCATGCAAGTGGACACTGGAACCTAATTATTTGCCCTCAAAATCAAAAGTTTTACTTTTACTGACCCAGTCTAAGTAAGTAGTTATTATATCCTTGAGGAAGATAGTTGTATGAGTTAAAATTTACATTTTGTTGTACAGTTTTTAATCAGTTTTCACATCATTACAGATCTATCAGTACCATAGAAAAGCTTGGATTATTTGTATTTCAAATTATTGGAAGGGCAAACAAAGGAGAAATAAATCAATAAATTCCAAAAGATTTTTTGGGGGTGATTCAAAGCCCACATAGAAATCTAAAACTCTTTTCACTTAACTTTATAACACATACTAGGCTTTATTTCTTTTTATATTTGTAAAGGCAGTATAAAATTTCCTTTCAAAAATATAAATACTATACTTGATGAGAAAAATATTCCATCAGATAAGAACAGTATCTCCTTAGCCATACTATTCTAAGGGCCTTAGGTAGCCACAAATTCCTTTGTGCAAAATCCTGCCTATCCACATCTTTCCATCTTCCTGATAGTATTCTCATAGAGATAGCCCTCTATATTATTAACTTTGGCATAAAAACCACTGGTTAGTTCAGCTAACATCTCTTGAGTACCTACTAAGAATTAAAGTATGGAGTTACTTTTATAATAAAGATATGATTGTTTTTCTCAAAGAATACTGGGCACATAGGAACTCAATGAATACTTGAAGTTTTGACCTATACCCAAAGTTTAGGCTAATCCCTAAACAGATTCTCTTTAGAAAAATGGGCTAATCATTCATTCATGTACTTATACTTAAACATAAAGAGCATTTATCTAAATATTACTTCAATCTGTTTTATGTAACTTAGTATATAAACAAATGGTAATACTTGACAATTTCTGTGGATATATTCTGATCATAAGTGAGGCACCATATTCAATTTTGAGTTTATGGTCAATTTGTCTTATTCAGTTCAGGCTTCTGTAACAAAATACCATAGGCTGAATGGCTTCTACAAGAGATATTTCTTTCCTGCAGTTCTAGAAGCTGAACATTCCAAGATCATAGTCCTGGCTAAGGAGAGGAACTCTCTTCTTGGCATGTAGATGGATGTCCTTCTGCTATGTACTGACCTTCCTTTGTATTTTGGGCTCTTCTTCGTAGAAAGCCACTATCCCACTGAATAATGACCCATCTTTATGTGGAAGCCCAAACCCCTAATGTAATGTATCTGATAAGATTTTAGGAAGTAATTATTACTAAAATTATTATTCTAGGGAGTAGTTATTACTTCCTAAAATCCCTATCATATAGAATTACATTAGGGGTTTTGGCTTTAACATATGAATTTTGAGGGGTCTGATTAAGTCTATAACAAAGTTATATATCCCAAAATTTGTTCGTAAGTCAACTACAAGCATACTTTTCAAAAATGCTGTGTTCCAAATGATGTTTCAGCATCAAATTAGCTAGCTTCCAAAATCTACCTACATGTATTTGCAATGTCTTATTAAGGGCTCCAGTGATGCTCAAAACACATGGCTCACACTTTTCTATAATCCCTGTCACGAGAGGAAACACCCATCTCTACTTCCTGCCCTTCACAATGGTAAAAAGTATTTATACTACACCTGGGTCCCTCTTATTTGTTGGAGAGATTGTCAAAAACATTTCCCTGCACTATGATAGCAACAAGAGAGTCACCTACATACTAGAGCTCTGATCTCAACTGCTGCAGGATTTCCTGACAGGAGGAAAAAACTCTGCATAAGGGACAATGGTTGAATTCCTCAATGGATAGTGGTTCCTGGTATAGAATGAGACTTAGGGGGACTGGAAAAGAAGAAAATGATTAAGAAGGGTATGACTGAGATGGCTACACGATGAAGGGGCTGAAATGGTAATTCAGTAACAGTGGAAGTAGAAACTAGACAGCTTAGAACTAGGCGTGCAGGCTCTCTAGCTTTTGGAAGTTGAAGGAAAGTGGTAAAGAGTTGGTTGTGAATATGAAAAACAATGCAATATGTAATAAATAAGACAAGGGAAAGGAAATAGAGGTAGAACAGGGAGCAATGGTGCTGATCAAAACTAGCTGGTTACCAAGATTTTCTCAGATTGTTAAAGCATGCAAGGCCAATCCTTAAAAATAGAACTATTATATTTGAAAAAAAATGTGTTCTTATCATTTTTCTTTCCATGTATATGAATTTCTTTATCTGTTGCCCAACTTCTTGGTGAGTGAGTGAATGAGTATGTGTATGCACCCTAGGGAGCAACAGGTACAGGAGCTGAAAGGGAGATTAGATTTGATATAGTTGAAGCCTGGCATGGTGGCTCACCCTTGTAATTCCAGTACTTGGGAGGCTGAGACAGGAGAATTGCAGGTTCACTACCAGCCTCAGATACTTAGTGAGACCTTGTTTCAAAATAAAATAATAACAAATAGGCTGGGAGTAGAATAGTTCAGAGGCAGAATGCCCTTTGGTTCAATTCCCAGGAACACACACACACACACACACACACACACACACACACACACACACACACACAAATTGATATAGAAGAATTTTAAAGAAAATTACATTCAAAATATGATTTGCACCAATATGTATAAAATTAACTTTCTAGTAAAAGAAGATATTTTTTTCCAAATTTCTTTCCATATCAAAAACTAAGCCTGGTTTTTCCTGGTCATAATACTCTTTTAGTGATAGCATCAAGTGAATACCAGCACTGGTTCCCTAAAGAATAGCTTAGAGAGAGACACTTTCATTTTCACATGTGACCACCAGGCACTGGGCTTGCTGATTAGGCTGCATGATAACATGATGAGTAGAAGAAAAGTCTGCTACCCATCCCTCCTGGACCCTAGGGGCTTAGAAAGCAGAACCAAGAGGAGCAACAGAAGCCAGGGGAGCAGAGAGTGACACGTGAGCAGAAGAGACAGGCAAATGTTTCAGGAAGTTAACAAAATGGTGAGTAAATTTTTGTTCTGAGTCATATGTCACGTCTACACTAAATGGTGGATGGCACCTAACAGTAGAATTCATGGAGTAGTGTGAACTGTCAGTGGAAGTTCACATTCCTATGATGCAATTGGTTCTTGGGTAGTGTGAAGAAAACCTCAAGTCCCCACAGTTTCCTAAGGATATAGTACGGGAAAGTCTACGAAATGGACTAACTAAAGTTGGGGGCCACGTGAAGTCCCTGGGGGAGGCTCAGGGGGACCCTAGCACCTATGAGGGTGCTGGAGCCCAGAGGCTCTGCCAAACTCAGGTTTGTGGAGAAATAAGAAATCCCAAGTTAATCACCTGGCAGCCTCTCCTTCAAAGCTGGGAGTTTAAGAACTATCAGGTGCTACAGGGAGACTACCATGGAAACCTGCATGAGGACCCAAGGACATACATCCCCTTCCTACCTACTCAAATGCTTTTGTTAGAAAAGACAGAGAGATTGAGCAATTGAAGAAAACTCTAAGAGATTGAACAATTACTTGAAGAAGTCAGCCCAATAACTTGATCTTGAACAAACAGAAGTTTTAAGCTGAAAGAAAGTTGTTGAAACTAGAAGAGTCCAACAGATTATTAACTGGAGAGAAGATCAGTGTAATTGGGAGAAAAAGCAATGCCATGTTCATCACACTTCTAAGGGAGTGTGGGTAAGGCTGACTCTCATTTTCAAGGTCAGGAATGTGCTCTGCTGGATAGCAGGGGAAAAGAATCCAACAAGGATTCTGGGCAGGAACTCCCAAGGAAATGCTGCATACATGAGCTACCAGGGTATATTTATAAGTTAGAATTAATATAGCAATACCCAAGTTACTAGTCCCCTCAAATTTTCCCTTGAATCTTTACCAAGCTTTTGTTTATGTGCCATTTTTAAAAACAGTGTGCTTTCAACTTTAAAATATTTTTGGCTATGTAACTAATGTACAAAACATGAAAGAAGTCTTAGTGGTCTTCCCAGTAATCTGTCTACAGAGTCTTATTTTATTGCTAGAATGAAAATCTGACAATCTTGAAATAGTCCCTCTAAGCTCAACTCACTTTATAAATATGTAGGAGGGTCTGGAACTAACGTGTCCAAATCTAGAGTTCAGACATTTTAGCTGAGACTGTCTTCCCCAAAGTTTTCCTGTGAAAGGAAATCCAACAAACGTGATGAGCCAGGGCAGAGCGACATAACAGTATTCACATCTGAAAGAACATGTTACCATCTCTCTTGCTGATAGTGAAAGACAATTAGGGATACTATGGAATGCTGTAATAAATATTACTTGTGGAACAGGAACAGTAGAAACATGGCCTCATCCACTCAAAGTCATAGTAGAACACAACTCAGGAGACACATAGAGGAGTAGAGAACTAATGTGGATAGTTCATGTTTTCAGTTTTATTAAATATTTCCTACTCTACAAAGTTCTGCTCTATTGTCTACCATTTAGAAATAATGACAGTAATAAGAGTGATAGATGTCATGTAACAATTGTTAAGAAATGACTTAGATTACTGTGCCTATAGTAGCTCATACAATTTATACAACCATCATTGGCATACATGTATTATTAAGCAGTTTCATATGGAAAATTCATAGAGGTGATTCAGCTAGTAATTAGAGACATTGTAATGAGAACCCAGAAAAGAATAGGTATGACCTCTTAATACACCCTGATTTTTATGTTGGTAAAATCAATTTCTGAGCCTGGTTGGTGGCACATACCTGTAATCCCAGTACTTGGGAGGCTGAGACAGGAGGATTGCAGGTTCAAAGACAGCCTTAGCAAGTAATGAGACTCTCATGAACCTAGCAAGACCCAGTTTCAAGATAAAAATAAAATAGGGCTAGGGTATACTTCAGAGTTGGAATGCCCCTGGATTCAAGCCCCAGTACCACATTAATACACACACACACACACACACACACACACACACACACACACGGGAATCAATTTCCAAAAAGTAAAATAAATAATGAAATAATTTATTAAAAGCAGATTCCAGCCGGGCGTGGTGGCGCACACTTGTAATCCCAGCATTTGGGAGGCTGAGACCGGAGGATCCGGGTTCGTGGCCAGCCTCAGCTACCTAGTGAGGCACTCCGCAACTTAGTGAGACTCGGTTTCAAAATAAAGAATAAAAAATAGGGCTGGGGGTATAGCTCGGAGGTAGAATGCCCCTGAGTTCAATCCCCAGTACCGCAAAAAAAAAAAAAAAAAGCAGATTCTAATCACAGTGATAGAATATAAAATTTCTTAATGAACTATATTACTTAAGACCTACATGAATATTTTATCTTTAAAATTATTGAACTTCACCCTCTTAAAATTGCTAAAATGTTTTTAAAGAATCAAATCTCACAATTCGTACCTCGTACAGTTGGCCTTTTCCTGAGTGTTGTAATTCATTGCCATTATTCTATGGCAGTCATTCTCAGTTATGGCAATTTTGCCTCTCAGGTCATTTGGTAATTTCTGAACGCATTTTTTGTTTCTATGACTGAGGGGAGAGCTGTATCATTGGCTTCTACACGGAAGCCAGGAATGATGATAAGCATCCTACCCTGCAACAAGACAGCCCTACATCAAGGACTTCCCTGATTGAAAACATCAATAATGTTCACATTGAGAAATACATAAATAAGAGTGCTGCCTTTCCCATATTGTCTGCCAGAAATATCAAAGCTAAATTTATGGTACTCTAGTAAAAACAGTAACTAGTAGTATATACTCTACGTACTAATCTCACTTCTGGATCATTGTATTTTCACTTTTGAATAATCACCACTCCTACTTAAAAAGGTTGTTTATGTTTGTTTGATTTGAAAGCTACTTTAAATACTTTTTGATAGGAATAAAAGGAAAAATAGTCATATGCCACACAATAGTCAATGTTGGACTGTAGATAAGACAATGGCCCCATAGGATTTCAATGGAATTGGAACATTGCTAGTGCTTAGTAACACTGTAGCCACCCCAGTTCCATAGGATAATGTGTGAATCACATGTTTGTGATGAGGCTGGTAAACAAACCTACTGTGCTCCCAATCATATTAATGTATAGCACAAAGAATGATGTACAGCACATAACACTTGATAGTGATAACAAATGACTATGTTGATGGTTTATGTACTTACTGACATTTTTATCATTTTAGAGTGTAGTTCTTCCACTTACTAAAAATGTTTGCTGTACAATAGTATGCTGTGTGCCTCAGGCAGCAGCCTCATACATCTCGTGTCTCCCATGTCTCTTGGTAAAGAGGTCATGCTGAGTGATTGACCTACACCCTGTAGGTTTGTGTAAATGAATGTTATGATGTTTTCACAGCAGTGAAATCACATAAAGATGCAGGTACACTGCTCAAGATGATACTCCCATTGTTAAGCAATGCATGACTATGTAGAGGAAGAAGAAAGGAGAAAGCAGAAAGGGAAGCCAGATGGTGTGAAGGAGAGGAGAGAGTGGGGGCAGGGAGGAAAGTGCCTTCTATTTTCAGTATTATCTTTTTACAAATTGTGCTTCATCTCTTGCTTTTATTTGGAAAGGAATAAAAATAATTTTTAGCAACACTGACCTTCTCCTGATTTTATCCAAACAATTTTTCTGCTGAATAGAATCAATGTTGTTATCAACTTATTTTTAAATTTTTTTATTTTTAATATACTTTTATTTGTACATTGTAGTCTCACATCATTATGTAGTTCAGAGTGATAGGCCATACATGCACACAGCATTGGTGAACTTCCTCCCTACTCAATCAACTTATTTTTAAGCATTGTTCTACCCCTGGTTTGTTCTACCCTTGGTTTCACAAATGTTAGTGACAAAGACAGAAACATCTATTCCTAATTCTTCCCATTCTTTTGCTCCAGTTCCACCTTATCACTCCTTAATACATCAAAGGAAAGGACGGTAATTTATTTTAGTGATTTCAGAAAGAAATAGTTATATATCATCAATGGCAAAATAAGAGATCAAGGGACATCCTATAATTATGCATAGCTATACAAAACAAACAAACAAAAAAAGTGAGTCCTTGATAAACGGTTGATCATGATAGTGTTGGATTTGGTCCTGTCCACATGGCAGAGTAGGAGGGCAAGGAGAGCCTGCTGCCTGCAAGCAGCCATGATTCATTGTGTTGAGTAAAATATATAAGCATAATTTCTGAGAATACCCACCCCTCCAGTTGCTCACTTTCTTTGAAACAGATTCTGAGCAGCTGAGAGATGGGTAATAACATTTCAAAAACCGTAGTTTTCACCGTTTCTTTATTCCACTGTGAATTAGGATGATGAGTTAAAATGATAAAAACCCAAGACTGACTCAGGATTTTGCAAGCACATGAAGATGCTTCCTGAGTGCCCTGTTATGCAGAGACCTCCATGCTTTTGCAAACATTAGTGCAAGCATTCCCTGGACGACAGTGGTTCTTTGTATTTTGTTATTAACTCTGAATTTAATCACATAAAAATGGACAGCAAAATAAAAGTGTGGCAGAAAGTGCACAAAATAATCAGAGATTTGTCAAGTTATACTTCAAAAAGTTAACAATAACCTTTTCCCCTTAAATATTTCCTCAGATCTGAAGCTGGAATAATTTAAGTGTCAACTAGAATGTGAAGAATTTTCTTGATGTTAAAGAGATTGGTTGATCAATATAGACATATTGACACCAAGCAGAGTCTATGGACAGGGACAAAGTACACAAAAATACCTTTAAAGACCCATACAGAAGAAGTACAGATTAGAGATAAAGGTATTCAAATGACTTCCGAGGCCAGATTGGTAGCATAGATGCTCTGTGATGTCAGGTAAATGGCAGGGGTGCAGTGTGGGGGTGAGGATGTGAGGATCTCAGATAGCTCTCTGGTTGAATAGAGGGTCTACTCCCTGTCTAAAAGGGCAGTGTCTATAATGTTCCAACCAAGTTTTGTCATGAGGAAGTGATGGCTTGGTATTACATTAGTAGTCTTAAATATTATGTTCTTAGGTACAATGTTTCAATATTTGATATTTATGAGAATTCATTTTTTAAAAATCCTAGACCAGGCTAAAATAAACCTATCTGGCTGAATATAGCCCCCAGCCTGCCAGTGTATAACTTCTGCTGTACAGGGTAATTTTAATTTAATTTTTATTTTTGTAGTGTTGGGGATGGAACCCAGAGTCTTGTGAGTGCTAGGCAAGCGCTCTACCAACCCCTGGGTGATTTATCTTTACACAGTTTGAAAATTCTAAAGCAGGGAAGGCAAAAACATGTCTCAGAGGAAATACCTGGGTTGATTCCATATGCGGCAACCACCAAAGCTTAACCCAAGGAGATTCTTCAGAGTAGGGTACTGAGGAGTGTAACTACTCTACCTCTTAAGGATCTGCATTCATAAAGGACTCCAGCCTTTGCCTGCGGATAAGACCAGAGCTTGCTCTGTTGAATCTAATAAAAAATAACTGGAGCTTTTATTTTGTGTCTTTTGTATAATTTGTATTTATTGCATTTTTAAAAGCATTGTTCTGTGACAGATGGGAAATAAAACACAAGTATATGAAACCTTGTCCTTCCGCACATCATAATTTGAGAAGCATTAATTTCATAAGGAAAGACTTTCTTTCTAAATTGTACAAAGAAAGAACTCTATTTTGGTAAAAGGGCCATGAAAAAAAGTAAAGCCAGAAGGAAAACTGGAAATGTGCTTTCAGAAGTTGTTTCTAAATTAGTCCTATCAAGATAAGTTGTGCCAAGAGAGAATGGCTACCAACAATTTGGCACACCAATAATTTGGGCCAGTGCCTTTCATAAACCTAGGATTTGGAGAAACTGTCAGCTTCCAATATACTTCTTACCAGATATATACAAGGAGCTAAGCGGTAGCATTGGCAAGGGAGTCATCAATATTTAGTGCAATTGCACCCTATTTACTATGTTGACTTTAGGGTTAGAGACAATACTTCCACTCACAAGCTGTTCAAAGTTGGTGAAGTTCATTAACTGATTCAAACCCTAAGAAAAATAGGGATAATAGTAACTCCCTCGTCACAGTATTGTCAAATTAGTTAATGCATGTAAAGTGCTTCACACAATACAACACGATGCCCAAGTAGCAAACTCTCAGTCAACAGTAACTAAGGAAAAAAAAAAAAAAAGCAGAGTTTGGGATCTAACATTACTTTCTATTTAGCAGCACATCAAAGAACAAAAATCATCTGTGATAATGCTGGAAGCCAGAAACTACCTCCAATCAGAAAGCTCCATTTTTTTAAGCAACATATGGATCTAGTTCAACTGGAGTTTCCTGAATGAATGTGGGCCTCTGCAGGCTTTTCCAAGCACATCCACCATAGCTCAATCATTGGCACTGGAAACAAAGCTAATGCTCTGAAAAGCCCCACATGATAGAGATTAAGCTACCTGTCCTCAAAGTGGATGTGAAGGTATTTAAAATGGAAAGGGGATGACTGAGAAGAAAAGGAATTCCGGCACAGTCTCCTTTGTATAATCTAAATGCAGTTTGTTGATTTCTTTCGGAAATATTCCCAGAGTTAAATATAATACCATTGTGCCCATTAACAAAACAGGTTTCATATGCACTGAATATGGTTAATGTGGTACATAGTTCGTGCTCAGATGATTTGAACATTTCACCCTGAAAGCTGGGAAATGGAACTCCTCGCCCAATACTAAGCAGTTTAGTAAGCTCTTGTGCTATGCTTGGCTGCTAGGGCCACAGGGCATTTCTGAATAATTGAGTTTAAGCCTAAATAATGATCAGATGCCCCTGAAAACCTACTGACAGACACCAGACTCAACAAAGAAACAGAGGTTTTTCATCTCAGTATTGATTCTGTGCCATGGTAGGCATGTTGTATAAAGTTAGCTGTAAAAGAAGTTAAGTATCTTTTAAAATTTTGCATTGCATTAGGAAAAGTATATTTTTAAAAAATAATTACCTATTGTGGGTCAAATATTTCTGTATATAGCATCTTGACTTGGTAACATGGAAAGTATGTCAATTTTTTAAATCATAGGAATTATTCTTACTTGATTTAATGTTTAAATTTTTATTTTTAGTTTTTTTCTGACTAGCTTACTGTTTTAAGCCTTATACATTGTGTAAATGGCAACTGCTGGCCAGATTCCTTGTTTGTTTTGAGAAATAGAATTATTATTACCTGCTCCCACTTCAGAGGCATTTGAGAAGCTCAATATTTTTCTATCTTCAACTCTCCATTATTAGGGCTAGAGCTGAAGGTTCTAATATGTATTTTGTTTCTGGATTGGGTAATAGAGGGGATAGAAATAGTAAGGTCAAGAAAGAGGGAAAAAAAACTAATTTATTAATAGGTCCATGGAAGATGTAAACAAGACTAAGAAAACAAAAGTATATTTAGATAGAATCTAAAGAAAGATATAGGAGGAGAGGTTGGGGCACATCCTAAGTACGGAACACTGTTAAGCATTTTACAAACATTGTCTATTTTGTTACTTTCACAAGAGAAAAAGCTGAGTTCTAAAGAAGTTAAGTCACTTGACCAAAATCAAATTTTTAATAAATAAAAGATCTGTGGTTTTGACCAAAGTTTCATTAATAGTGTGGACATTAATAGTGTGATGGACTGAATTATGCCTTGTCTCCAAATTTATATGCTGAAGCTCTAACCTCTAATGTGATTGTAGTTGGAGATAGGGCCTTTAAAGAGTTCATTGAGAGGAAAATAAATCATAAGGGTGGGCCCTAATATAATATGACTGATGTCCTTATAAGAAGGGAAAGAGGTACCAGGGATGCAGGTTCACTGAGAAAAAGCTATGAGAGGACAGACACAAGAAGACAGCCATCCACAGCATGGGCAGGAGCCTTAGGAGAAACCAAATCTGCTGACACCTGGCTCTTGGATTTCTAGCCTCCAGAACTGTGAGGAAATAGATTTCTCTTTAAGCCACCCAATCTGTGGTATTTCACTATGGCATCCCAAGTTAAGCCATAAATCTGAACTTTACAAAAAACTTTTTTAGCTTGATCGTTCATAAATGCCATAAGTGCAGGGAAATGAGTATCTGCATTTACCACTCCATCTTCAGAGTCTGACACATAATAGATGCTTAATAATATGCTTTGTTAAGGGAATGAATTAATAAATGAGAACAACTTAATGTGTAGTGATACTTTTCCTGATAAGGATTTACCAAAATCTAAAATGCAATAAAAAAAACCTCCTTTTTGCATTCAGGTCCTGCAATAAATGTATGCTTCAGTGAAGAGCCCTTCTCTCTTCTTGAGTTAGCACCATGCCTACACTTCCAGTCCTTACTTGACTGCATTTGGTGCCCCCTTCGACATATCATCTTGCAACAGTGGCTCTTCACTAAATCATCCATCAATATCTACAGGGTCCCCAGTACCCTGGACCTCTACTGCCTCTACTGCCACGGATCACCGCTGACTCTCATAGACACTTCCCTGCCAGATAACGACTTGCCCAAGGGAGACATACTGCCTAAGACTGAGTCAAGTAGTCAATGACAAACCAATGGGAGTCACATATCTGATCTCTCAAGAAAATGAATTTTTAAAAAACCTATTTTGAAGCCAGATGTGGTGGCACACGCTTGTAATCCCAGCATTTGGGAGGCTGAGACTGGAGGATCCGGGTTCGCGGCCAGCCTCAGCTACCCAGTGAGGCACTCCGCAACGTAGTGAGACCCTGTTTCAAAATAAAGAATAAAAAATAGGTCTGGGGGTATAGCTCGGAGGTAGAATGTCCCTGGGTTCAATCCCCAGTACAATAAAAAAAAAAAAAAAAAAAAAATTTGGGGAAAGTATTGCCACGCAGTCTTGCCATATCTGATCTCCAGAGAGAATAAGAGATCACCTTTCACTTATCACCTTCCTTCACAGGCAAAGAAACTTAGGCCCAGGAAAGTTAAATGATTTGCCTGTTCATAGTTTTACAGGATCTGACCAAAGTGTGGTCCACACATGAGCAGCACTGACATTTCCCAAGTGCTTGTGAGATATGCAGCTTCTTGGGCCCAACACAGACCTGGTGAACTGGACTCTGCACTTTGGAGTTGGAGAGGTATTTTTGGAAGGAGTACGAAGATTTGAGTGCATCATCACTGAGGCTTCTGAAAACAGTGTGCCCCTCAGCATCCTTGATTAGCCCTCCATGGTGCCAGGATTGAAATAGCAGACCATCCATAGGGTAGGTAGTTTAGGTAAGATCTCAGGATTGCTGGGTGGTTCATTTACTCTCTGTAGAACTGGGCCTACTCAGGACTGCCCCATAGAGGGAGCAGTGCCAATTTCCACATACAGCTGCCACTGATAACTTACATCATCACACTTGATTCTCCTTGATTCTCACAATTATGTAATGAGGGAGTCTTGTCTGTCTCTATTTCATAGGTGAAGAAACTGAAGTCTCGATAAGTGAAATAAAAACAGAGCCTTTATATTGCTAGCTGGAGCAAAGGACACATACCACAAAGTCATACAACCACTCGGAAGCAATTCTGTGGTTACTTAGGTGTCAACACTTTAAAACTTCCTGAGGGGTTTCTATAGCTCTGGGTGACTGTCACCTCTTCCTTCTGTAGCATATTGCTGAGAGTCATAATTCTGGGCAGAGAGCCTATCATGTTCTTTCTTGCTCTTCAATCATCCCTTCAGCCTGTAATGATGGCTGTTTTCTATTCTCTCGTGAGATCCAATGTGCCAGCTCCTTGAATGTATGTATTTATTTCACGTTACTTGTTCTGCTGAAAACCTGAGACCCTTGAAACGGAGCTGGGATGGATTTATGATGACAATGGTTGGGGGAACCCACATGCTTCCTTTCTTTTTTTCAACCCTGGGAGGAAGACATGAATGACAGTCCATTCCCTTGGGATCCTTTATAGGTTATAATGCCCACACCTTAGCTTCTTTAGTCATGGTGAGATGAAAAAGGAACAGAACAGCTACAGGGAAGACCTTCAGATTCCAAGTGAAACCATGGATATGATGAATGAATACTGTGACTGATATTCCATATGGAAAGAAGGCGTGAACTATTCACACGGCAGCTGGAGGAGACCAAAGGCATTCGAGTGTGTTAATGCTCTACCACAAACCATTCCCAGTAGGATCCACTGCTTTCTGGAAGCTCCACTGACATTGTATGTGCAATTTCTAGTCACCTTTCATTTCCAAAAGATACCCCTTTGGTATTTACTTGTCAGTAACTGGAAGAAGTGGAGAAATATGTTTGTTCTGGCAAAAGCGCTACATCTTGAGACTCTTAGATTCCTTACTTAAGACACCGGTGAACTCATAGATTCGCCAAGTAATAAACATATTGTTGTGGGTTACATGAACAGTCAAGAAATTTGAGTCCCTATTGTTATTCATAGCTTTAGTGAACTCAGTTCTACCAAGATTAAGTTAGAAAGAGCCAAGTAATACCATTTCAGTCTTTTCCTACTGCTTCTTCACTCAACCCGATGGATATACTACATAACATGCTAACCCAATTATTCACTGGATAGTATATATTAGAGCCACAGTTTTACAGAGAGCAGCTTAATAAAATTACATCTGACTCAGTAGGTATGTTGAATGAGATTCCAACATCTCTGTGGTTTGGTCCCAGACAGATTTTTTTCAGTGTTTTAGATGAGGTTGAAATGCTGTGTACAGATGTGTAATTTTTTTTATCCCAAATTAATGGTGTTTGAGTGCTTGTATGTAACATTTCACAAGTATTTCAGTAAGAAATAGAATGCTCTTGGCAAAAGAAGTGTGCTTTCTTACATCTGGGGCTATTCTCATTTGGGAAGGGGTTACTCACAATCACATGGGGCTGGAATTATGGTGAGTTATAACTGGGCAGTTAAGGGCTTGGGAATAAGGCCATCTCTGCTTGGACACCTATTAACTGTGTGACAGACAAGTCACCTCTCTGAGGCTCAGTTTCCCCTTCTACAGAAAAGTCTTAATTACATCTTTAGCAATGAGATCTCTGGAATTATTGTAGAATTAAAAGATATTATGGTAAGTTATCATTGGAAGTTTCATGTAGAGAATGGGTACTCTTTGCCATGAGGCTGTGAATCAGCCCAGTTTTTTTTTGTTGTTTTGTTTTGTTTTATAACTAATAGGGTATGTTTCTTCATGACATTCTCTATGGTCCTGCTTACTTTAGAGCATCTTACCTGTCCCATTATCCAATGGAAAATCCCATCTTAAAGTGAATGCTCTGGACACCACTAGGATCAAAACTAAAGATTATTATTTTACTCAGATTTTAGAACATAGTCCTAAATAAATTAGTTGATTTTTGTATTGATATGGTTTCACTTAATATTGAGGATACTAAGGAAATATTAGCTTATTATATGAATGTCTATCTGGGTCTACAATTTTTCAGGGTAGAAATATGACAAAGGGAAAAATATTAGTCTTGTTTTATCATGTTAAAATGAAAAGCTAAGCTAGGCCTCAGTTTACCTGTACTTCAGGCTATCACAAGATTCTGTTTTTCTAGATAATCCATTTCCCTGTCTTTTCTAAATTTTTATTTGACCTAAATAAATATCTTTTCTTGACAGACAGAAGTGGCAATCAGTAGATGATTTCATATTCATATTTAGGCAAGTATCTTAATCTCTTAGAGTTTTATTGCATAGAAACATAGGTCTCCTAAGTTAGAAGCTTATAGTTTATCAAATTTGCTTACCTTCAGTAACCATAGTCTAAAATATAATTTCTTCTGTCTCATTGTTTATAATGAAGGCACATAAACAAATGGAGAAATTACAGAGCAGACAAAAATTTTAGAAAAAGTAATTGCAGAAATGGATCTGTTTTCTTCCTCCCTGCTGTCTGGCTATTGAAATTACTTTGATGGACGTACTTTGCGGTGTGTGTGTGTGCGTGTGTGTGTGTGTGTGTGTGTGTGTGTGTGTGTATTGATGGGTGTTGTGATACCAAGAATGTAAAAACCACATGTGTGGATCTTTGATGCTGTATTTTTTTTTTATCCACCTCATTTTGTTGACAACAGAGGAGCTTTCATAGCTTTGTGATACTTATGTTTACTTTAAATAAGAAAATAAGGCATTCTTATTTCAAAATGTATCCTGCTGTGCTTAGCCATAATGTCAAAGCAACTGAAAGAATTTAATCACAGATGGGATGCTACAGCTAAGTGGATTAAGGAGTAAGTTAAGGTTTTCATTTCTAATTTTCCTCTTTCCTGCAATGGACATCAGATGCTTAATGGTTCTACAAAATTTCCCATTATGTAGTAAACACAGAGTAATGTCTATGTGTTTATCTCTGCAGGGAGTGTTGTCTATATCTCTACCACTGTTACTGAGTATACACAACTAGCACAATCTATGCAATACTGGAAACTTCCTTTGTTTTTAGGAAAGAATTTCCTGGCTTATATAATATTTTGTACTATGTTTTCTAAGTCTAGGGCAACATGATCTTTTTATGGAATCTATAGGATGAAACAAAAATCTCAAACAATTTCCTTAAGGCAGCTTATCAGTTGTAGTTTTTCCAGGTGCTGTGGAGTGTTCCGGCTAGCATCATTCACATCAAGTTTGAAGCTAATGAAAATCCAAATAAAATTATGAAGGGGGGGAGGGGGAAAGGAGAGATTCTAAATCAGGGTGGATCCTCTTATTGTGCTGGAGGGAAGAGGACTGGGACACAGCTTTGATAGCAGCAGTGGAGGAAATGAGTCACTGATTGCAAGCCAGGTTTGAGCTGAACATTAATATGAGGGAAATCAACATTATCCTGATTACTGCATGTGAGAAACAGATGCCAACCCCTCCTCTCTCTGCTGATGTAACAAGAAGCACTGTGACTGCTCAGGGTAATTGGGTGGGAATAACGCATGATGACATATAGTTATAATAAAAGAGAGAGATTCCGGAGTCAATATCACAACCTCAGTACCATCCAAAGTTTTGGCATCAAGCACTCTTTTTTGGTCAGGGTAGGGGGAAGACAATTTCTTTATCAATTGGCAACAGCCTGGTGCAATTGTCAATAATATGGTGTCATTATGACCTAATCCTACCTTCATACCCACTCCCCCCTAAACAACTCACACAAACTCAATCATTATTAAGTTCCCTTGAAGATTAGGCTTATGACTTGCATGAGTGACCTCCGTGCCCCTCTATTTCCTTTTCTGTTTGAAAGCCCCTTCCTCGGTGCTCCAACAGCACAATATTTATCCCAGTCTCCTCAATGGGTAGGCCCTGAGCAACTGAGAACAGCAGTCTTGTCTCATTAGTCTACATTCCTACACCTTGCCTAGTCATTGGCAACAAATCTTATCTTACTTTTTCTGCCCTTCATTCTTCATCTAATGGCATATAGATTTTGTCTTCTAAAATATTCCTATTGTTTCAAAGAAGATAATCTCTGTTACTCAGCTTTTTGTTGCTGTGACCAAAATATCTGACATAAACACTTTCAGTAAGGAAAGATTTATTTTGGCTCCTGGTTTCTGAGGTTCCAGCCCATGGTCAGCTGGCTTCATTGCTTTGGTCTTGAGGTGAGGTGGAACATCTTGTGGAAGCATGTGGCAGAGGAAAGCTGCTCAGCTCATGGCAGCCAGGAAGCAGAGAGAGAGAGAGAGGGATATCATGCCAGACACCAGAAATACCATTCCAGGACATGCCATCAGTGACCCACTTCCTCTAACGAGGCCCCACCTCCTGTTAATGTCATCAATTTATCAATCCATCAATGGATTAATTGCTGATAAGATAAGAGCCCTTATGATCCAATCATTTCCTAAACACTCCACCTTGGAACATTTCTGCTTTGGGGGCTAAGCCTTCAACACATAAACCTTTGGGGACATTTCAAACCCAAATTATAACACCATCCTAAATAATAGTAGTAAAATACATTACTGACCAAACCTTTCTATTACATTGAATTTAATTATATGTCCATAGTTTTGGTCATGAAATAAATGTAATTTCTCTAATATTATAATAGAAAAGTCAGAGCAGCCCTTCAAATGGCTTGCAACAGAAAGGTTTCTAAGCATCTATTGTAAATAATAGTTCTAAGTAACCATTGAGAAAATAAATGTAGAGGACCCATGTGGTGTAATAAATAATAAGAATATGAAGGTATAAATGTGGTATAAAAGAACAAAATTTTCTTTCAAATATTATGTATTAAACATCTGGGTACATGTATACACATATTTATAAATTTACATATAAGAGGGAAGAGCTTACATATTAATTTTGACAGGGTGAAAGAAAACCCAAGATATTTCATCTGAATGTGTCTTCTGTAGAGTGAGTATTGTTAGCATGTAACTGCAATGTCTGCAGAAAACCTCAGAGCAATTGAAATGAGCCTTAAACCACACACACGCCCCAACAATCACCTGATCCTTCTCCCCCTCCCCCCAAGTCACAAAAATGACACCCCTAGTTTCCATAAGTATGTTGGATCTAAGTGTAATCAAATAGGTAGTGGGCAAAGTAAAAGTTTGTAATAAAATCTGGCTTTATGTTCACAGACTCAGTGAGTTGCTGCTGGAGAAGGTGCCTGGGTTAAACCTCACAGAGCCTCATTCTTGGCACATCTTCTACCAACAAGGCAGGCCCAGATTCTGCCCTGGCTCTGCAATTCCTCATTCCTCCTATGGAAGTGTTCCACCTCTTCCCAGCTCCTCCTCTTCTAATCAAGGGTCTGACACTGCCCATCGGCCACATTTATTTTTCTGCCTTTTGGCACTGGGAGCTTGTCTGTTGTAGGATAAAAGTGGAATTCTCTGCTGTCTGCAGGGCTTTCCCCAGGGAACAGAGCATGAAACCCAAACTTATATAAAATCATATCCTGTTTGCAAACATCATATTCCCTTTGCTTCTCACTAATCTGGTCCTGTAAACCCCAGCACAGCTTGAGAGCCCATTCCTCATCTAAACAAATGCCATAAGCCCCTTTATACTTTTACAACCATGTCAAAAAATAATATTGCCTGCCAATAGTGATGTGATTGGAGTTGCCTCCTCCAAGCCATAAAAGAAGCGCGGAGTCTGTTATCAATTTCTCTAAGTGTATCAGGGGAATTATGGGTCGATTCAGTTCCAAGTTATAAATGACAACTCAAAAGCCGCAGAAGCGTTTGAAGCTGGGAGCTGATGACGACATTATCATAAAAGCCTGCTCGTCCTTGCTTTTGTGGGTTTTTTTGTGGCCTATCAAGTGAAGAGGGGAAAATAAGGCTGAGAAATGACTTCAAGATTTCTTCACACAGCAGCAGGTCCGATAGCCAAGAAAATGATCACTATTTTTAGTAATATACCCTGAGGAGTGAGAACTAATGTGGTCCTGCACTGCCTTTTGTTTCCAGAGTCCCTTAATTATCAATTTCCTTATATGTTGACCAAGTCCTGGTATTTGGTAAAATGCTCTTTCATCTGCTGCGTTTTCTTGTAGCACAATCACATCATTTAGAACGATCATCGTATAGCTCTAAATAAAATGAGATGCAAAACAAAGGGATTTGGAAACCTTGAAATTGCTCGCAAAATGCAATTCTGGAGAGCACATTTTAAAGCATCTTAAATACCATTTGTCCGTTGGGTTGTTTGACCAATACTCCAATTACCACAAGCAATTTCAGAGGGAATTTTAGTAAGAAGTAGAGGTTTCTAATTTCATAATGTCCCAGGTTGTCTCCTCAAAAGCCAATAAATCAATCAACAATCAGTAGCTATATATTAAAACCATGTAGAATGAAGTTATATATTCTAAGTAACTAGAGTTTACTTTAACAATTGGAAGTCATTGAGTATTTTGGAATTGAAACCAGTGGGTCTATCTTAGTTAATTTGAACCAGAAGAATGTCCTAAGACAAAAGCAACTTCAGTAATTTCCAAGCTCTCCAGAGTACCACCACAATGCCAAACTGGGCTACTCCAAGCTCCTACTGGGTATCTTTTGTATGGTTACTATGTCTGGGATTGTCCTGGAGATGAAAGTTTAGACTGGTTCAAACCCAAAGAACTCAGAGATTCTCTTAGCACTTGTATCAAAACCAAAGATCTGAGGTAGTAAGATGGCTTCTGGGTGACTAAAAATATGATTTGGTTCCTGAAAACAAAAACAAAACCAAAAATCACATCAACACACAAAAAGAGTAAATCAAGCTACTTTGTAAGCGCCATCAATAAGTAGAAGTTTGTGTGCATGCACTTGTATTCTCTCTCTCTCTCCCTCCCTCTCTCCCTCCCTCCCTCCCTCCCTTCCCTCTCCCTCCTTTATCTCTCCCTCTCTCCAGGTCCTACATAAATATCACCAGAAGAAATATAGGCAAATGTTATAAGCAAAGTGCCTTGCTCCAGCCTTCTCCAACTCTGATAGAGCCAACTTAATCCAGGCCTGCTCTTGCTCCTGCACTAGATTTACCCACCACAATGGCCACCACCATCCAGACTATGGTAATATCTGAGGACATTATTAAGGACCCACTCTATGCTTCCTGTGGGTCCTTAATAATGAAAAGCCAGGGCAGCAGTCACTATCATTTTTTGAGTTTAGTAGAGTCATCATGGCTGAAGCATAAGAAGTTACCTTGGTATAGGCTTAGAACACGTGAGCATAGGGGATAGTAAGGAATAAGCACATCCCACGTGAGATTTGGGAGATGAATCCTAGGGAGCTGCCCTCAGGTTCTGCTCTGGGGCATGAATTAAATGGATTATAATGGAGTGGGTTTGATGCCCACCACTCTCAGCAGCTTTGCTTTCCTCCCATTGCTGTTCCTGTGAAGTAGACATTAGCTTTGTTTCATTCTTTGCCTGCTATGCAGGTAAGCAGCCTTAAAATAGCCACATCGGAGATTAGAAAATTAGCACCAAAACAATGAAACCCATTTTGAAAGTCAGTTTATCTTCTTTTCAGAGTGATTTTTCAAGCTCCCAGCTCCATCAGGGGGTTGCTAAAATGAGCAAGGATTAATGTGGGGTGATGATTGTCCTGTGTCAAGGGTCAAAAAACAAAAGTCACTGGTAAGCTGACACAAAGGGGCCCATGCTGCCTTAGCCACTCTGCAGTATTTCTAGGCTGAACAGTTGTGGGAGGGTCATAACACCTATCAAAGGCTTAACTCTTGGAATACCTTCACATGAATATGCACACCACCCCCATTCTTGCAGATTTTTTTTATCCCTTACTGTGTAACTTCAGGAAAACAACTTCTCTGATCATACAATTTCTCTTGGGCAGAATGTGTTACTAATAATAGCTATTTACTGGCTTTATGAAATTTGGTTGTATGTTGACAGACTGTGAAGTCTGAATGGATATTGATTGTAGATGCGATTTGTATTCGAAGAGGGGGCAGAATCACACACAGGTGGAGAAACAGGACACCCCTCATGAAGTCTGGCATCATTAAAATGATAGAATGAACAGAAAATATATGGGATTCCCCTATATAAAATTTAGTTACAGCAAAGAATTGTCTAAAACATGATATATATAAGCAACTAAGTTTGTTCTCTTGCTTCAGTTTCCAAGAAACCTAATTGATTTAAATATCTTGGGAACTTGATTTAGAATTGTGTAGTCCTAACATAGCTTAGCACTTAGTTTTACAGAATGAGAATTTGTTACTGGTAAGGGTTAACTTTAAATAGATTGCAGGTTATAGGGTTTGTTCTAATCATCCACAAAAATGTCGACGTTTTTCTTCCTATGTTACTGGATTCAAACAAATTTGTCCTTGAAATGTGGTATAAATATTCTGGGTCAAAAGGCTTTGTTAATTATCGAAGACAAAAATGGCCTCAAGGGGTTCACAAACAAAATGTCCCATAATGCAAAGCACTTTGTGAAGTTTATGCCATTTTCACCAGGAATATAATGTATGTGCATAATTAGTGTGATTCTATTGAAAATTGAATTCTGCAGAAAAACTGTTAAAACCTCTTGTATTAACTTTTCTCCTATTACATAAAAGTCTAGCAAAGCTGGCTTTGTGAGTCTGTTTGTAGCACAAAAATTTACAGTTCAAAGGACCTCACCCTTGATTTACTTTTATGTTACTACTATCCTGAAATTTTTAATAATTTTAAACAAGGTACTCTGTATTTGGCAATTAGTTTTGCAAATTTTATAGCCAGTCTCTCTCTCTCTTTCTCTCTCCATATGTGTATATATTTATATATATATATATTTTTATAGCCAGTCTATGTATGAAGTCTAGTATAAACTTTACTGAAAAATAATCTTAAGTGGAACTGAATAGATAAATCAAAGGTAATTTTTTTATAAGTTTGTGTTATTTGAAAGCAGTAAACAAATTCATACTTACCCCAAGTCCACCGCAAGGTAATGAGGAAAAATATTTTTGAGAGTCATCACCTATATAGTAAAAAGACATAAAAGATAGGTTGTGAATAAATTATTAATATTAGTTTTCCATGTTTATTAACATATATTATGTCACATGTTATTTATTATATAACTTAGAAGAAAGTCAATAAAATTTCGCTCCTATTCAGTTGAGTTAATTTTCAGAATACCCTGTTCTATCTATATGTTTACACAGGTACGAATTCAAAGCAAATGAGTACAAATGTTATTACACATAGAATCAACTAGCTCACATAAACAAGCACATACTTATCATATTTGAGTAAAAAGATTTTTAAAAATTGATTTACATATCCATGTTATATCTTATAATTTTAAAAAATTATAATTTATGGTAATAGATATTCATTGAATGTATTCCTCCAAAGTGATATTTTGATCCACAAGATTTATGAACCCACACATTGTCATTTTAAAAATATTTCAAATACTAAAGTATCTTCTCAAATATACAGATTTATTCATCACTTTAGAAATGTATAACTATCCTTATAGTAACTAGACAAATCTACTTAAGATATAGCTAAAGTCAGGTATACCATAGACCTCTTCAATACCCACAGTTTAAAAAAAAAATCACTTGAAAAAGGATAATCTCATTTGAGGATCTACATAACATCAATGTAAATATAAAAGTATCTTCTTTTAAAATATAAAACAAAACCTTGTGATTATCACTTGGAACTACTATTTCATGGGAGTTTTAGCAATTATTTTGCTTACTTGCACTTTAATGTTCTCCATTATCAACTTCACGAATAGAGAAAACAATAGTAAATGCTCCTAAATCTCTAATACTAAAATCTGCCTGAGTAGTAGCTAAAGGGAAAGACAGCACACCTTTCTATCTCTTAGTGAAATCGTTTGGAAGTGACTTAGATGGGTCATCCAGCAGATTAGTGGCTGAACCAGTTACAAACCTATCCCATTCACCAATCACATTCATGTGTCCTACTAATGATCAATGACATAAGTACTCAAAATTGAAAACAGGCTTGTGGTGGAATTCACATGCCATGTCAATAAGATTATAAATAGGTAGTACTGCCATAGAAGAAAGTATATTTTGAAAAAAATAAATTGTATGTGTTAATTTTTCAAACGCAGTTACTAGCAGATAGAAAATGATAAGTAAAAATGCATGCACAAATAAACTTCTAGTTATACAGAGAGATCTTCATAGAAAAGGGTCAGGATACAGTTCAGTGGTTGAGTTCAGTGAACAGTTCAGTTCATGCTTGCCTAGCATGTGTGAGAACCAAGGTTCAATCACCAGCATTGCAAAATCAAACAAAAAAAGTAACAAAACAAAACAAATACATCATGGCATAATGTTAAAACTGAAACACTGACACTAGTAAAAGACATTTCAGAAAATTTCTAGATAGCATGCAGAAGGGTAAAGTTTTCTTATATTGTTGCTCTTAACAAGGATATTTCTGTATCCTTGAATATTTTGCAAGAGGGAATCTATATGTTACATATATTTAATATATTTTAATATCTGAACTCTTCATTCATGTTCAGTTAAAAAGAATAAAGATATTACATATAATAAAACGATTTTTAAATTATTAAACCCTAAAGGAATACGGAAAATAAATGATGTGCTCTTGAGAATTTTATGTAATAATTTTACATAATACAAAATACACAAATAATTGATGATTTAAATTTGATAGCATGTTAAATCTTTAATTCAATGCATTGATTGGATTTAATATTAACAAAATTATATCATGTAATCAATGGATTGAAATCTGGCTAGTCATAAGGTAATGGGAACTGGTAACAAGAATGACAGGAATATTAATGCCAAGGAAAACCTTGATCTAGAAATGATTGGAGGGAATGTTTTCAAAGTGTTGCCTAATAGGGCCTAGGGTATTTAAAGAGATAAGTGGTGCCCAGTTTCAAATATAATTATTTTATAATCTATAGATGTCTTTCAAGATACAAAAACTAAGAGGTCTGGTCATACTGAACTTTTAATTAAATCCTTCCTCCTAGCTCTAGAACATAACTATCAAGAGTAGTTATTTAAATATAACTCAGAAATGATACCTCCCATCTGTGTTGAAGGGATTGGGGAAGGTAGTCCTTGCATGAAAGTGAAAGGGAAATATAAAGAGAAAAAAAAAATCTTAATTATGAATTCCTATCCCTTCACACATCATCACTTCAACCTGGCCTTTTAGATATAGATAAAAAGACAAGCTACATTAATCTAAATTTTGCAAAGAACAAAAAAGTAACCTTTTAAGAGAATGATATTACCCACTGAGAGCCAAGATTGAAGACTGTCAGCTAAATTTCTGAATTTAACTTTGACATGTTGTTAACTTTGATCACGAGGCCTCACAGAAAGTGTGTCCCTTTGTCCGGGTGCCCAGGAGGCGGCCTGTGTTGCAAGTGTTGCCCTGATTATTGCTATGAAGTTGTATGTGTGTACAGAATGCTAACTCTAAAATCAACTGTGTGAATGCTATTTCCCATTAAATATTCAAAACTATTAGATATATGGCTAATTTGTTTGGTTTAGAAATTTAAAAACTGAACCATCAATACCAAGTGTTTTTACTATATACATCTATGAAAAAATTCTTTGTCTATGTTCCAAATTGGAACTCATTTTTTGTTGTTGTTGTTGTTGGTGGTGGTGGTGGTGGTGTGTGTGTGTGTGTGTGTGTGTGTGTGGTACTGGGTATTAACCGAAGGACACTCTACTTCTGAGCTACACCTCTAGCCATTTTCATTTTTTGTTTTTGAAATAGAGTTTCACTAGGTTGCTGAGAGCCTGGCAACAGTGCTGAGGCTGTCCTCAGATTTGTGAGCCTCCTGTCTCAGCCTCCCAAGTACTGGAATTACAGATAGGCACAGCTACATCTGACTGGAAATCATTTTTAGATCATCAAAAGTGAAAATAATATATATCTTAAATAGTTCAAGACTAGGTTTGTTCAAATTTGTCAACTTTTTTTTCTTAAAAATGGTATTATATATTTCATAAATAAAAGTTTGATGTTGCCAAAGTTTAAACTTTCTTTCTTTAACAGATATGTCTTTTCTCTCCAAATCTAAAATAATACTTGTTTAGGAACATCTCACAAATACTTATGTGTGTGTGTATGTTGATATTTATCATTTGACTAATCCTAGTCTATTCCAAAAAAGTCCAAGAGTAACCTACACTTATGACTGGGTTGATTTATACTTTGGGACCATAGTAAAAAAGAAAGAAAGAAAGAAAAAAAAAACTGGGGAAGGTTTTCCACTTCTTTCCTGTTAATTTAATTAAAAAATAATCACATGGACACTTTCCTATATTTTTAAATATTTGAGCATTTTGGCCTCATAAAACTATGAAAATTAAAATGTTTGGTTTACATCATCTTTATGGTTAGTTGGGTGGGGTTACTAATTCATATTAAAATAAGAACACTTATTATACAGCATCCACGATAAAAAAAATGTGCTTTAAGTAAAGTATCTCACGTAGAGACTGGTTCCTTCCAAAGAACAAGGAAAACAAGTTTAGAGCATAATGTTTAAACTGAGTTTTTGCATTTATATTAATATTTAATTTTGACTCTACTATATAAATTATTTTTTATCAAAGTCTAGCAATATTCTCTCTAAAAACTGGGTAACCTTTGTGCGGGCTCTTTTCTGCCTATCTCTCCTCAAGTTACCACAGCCCATCCTGATTACACATATATGCAGGAACATACAGTCACCTATATGCCTTGTACAAACATATGCTTGCCAATAATTTTAAAAACCAGTAAGTATAAATGTAATAATGGGTAATTGTTGGTTTCCCCTTATTATTGCTTTCCAAGATGCTTACCTGTTACATGCCATATACTTGCTCTCCAGTTATTAGGGCCAGTTAACACAAACCATTTTGAAATAACATTGAGTTAGGTAAAAGAGTTCAATATTGTGGAACTGACTCAATAGATTTGTTTGAAAGAAAGTGATAAGAAAAAGTCCCCAAATCCTGTTTTAGTTAAAACACTTAAAATATAAGCCTTTCATTATCTATTGCCATGCAGAGTGTTATTATTCAATTATAAAATGTCATTAATAAAATATAATTGTTTCAGCTATGTTTCACTAATTTTCCCCACAATCTATTGTTTCTAGCATTTATGTAAAGTTTATAAAAGGCTTAAATTTTATTTAAAATCTGATGATAATGTTTTGAAAAAACATGCAGACAAAAACTATGCTTAGTAGTTGTTTGTTTCTAACATTTGCTATATTATTTAATAACCACAGGTAAGGCATGCATTAAATATATTACATTGAGACTTTAAATATAATCTTACTATATAATGTAGTTTGCTGGGCACAGTAATAAATTTGTACTTAAAATAAGTTGTACTGTTATCTTTATGTGTTAAGGTCATAAAAAAAAACCTCAAACACACAAAACAAATAGGAAAAGTAAAGATAAACTTGCATACAGAATGAGGAAATGTCTTTTTATCTTTCTATTTAAAAACATAAGCAAACAAATAAAGCAATGCATACATCCCTACATGGAAAAATACAGTAGATAACTGCTATTTAAATAAACATTAATTTTATAGCAAACATCATGAAATATGCATTGTCTTTTTCTAATGCAGGATTTTCTTAGTCTGCATTGGGTTCTATTGTACACAACTCATTCTCAGAGCAGTGCTGTTGGAAAAACTGATTTTTTGTCCCACTGCTTGCCAAGTATTTAGAACTGACACCAGCATTGACTAATGACAGTGCTGGAATGTGCTAGTCTCAGTAGAATGGAGCTTGTACAGACCTAGGAGTATCCTGGGGTCCAGCTTCTGTCCATCCAGGGGGCTGGTGCCATACAACAGTGAGTGATGTTCAGAATGAACAAGCTGTATTTCCTCCAAGCTGGCTTTTCGACCTTGGATTCTCTGAAAGAAAACAGCAGAAACTTACAGTACTCCAACTGAAAACATTCAGAAGAAAATGAGACCCCCAAGTCACATTTAAGATGATTAATAATGGGCTGAGTTTCATCATGCAGGAATGTGACACTGATTTGCTTGGTAAAGTACCATAATAATACTTGAAAAATGAGCAGATGCAAGGTTCATATGCAGTGGATTGCTTGTGCCTATAGGCAACTGACATAAAGCATATTCTTCTTTGGCATAAAAACAAATTTAACAAAGAAATGAATGGTTGGCTCTCTTTCATAGAAGTACCACTTTAAAATGAACAAGGGCTACTGTTTATCTGATTAGTAAATTTATTACCATATTATTTTATTTATTTATTCATTTATTTATTTATTTTGGTGCTAGGAATTGAACCCAGGGGCATTCTACTTCCAAACTATAACTCCAACCCTATTATTTATTTACTTTTTTACTTTTTATTTTTTTTAACTTGGAAACAGGGTCTCACTAAGTTGCTGACAGCCACACTAAGTTGCTGAGGCTATCCTTGAACCTGAGCTCCTCCTGTCTCAGCCTCCCAAGTATTGAGATTACGGGTGTGTGCGACACCACTCGCAGCACATTACCACCTTATTTTACACTCAACTAAAAAAGTTCTTGGGATGAATTACTTATTTTTTTTTCCGAAGGGCGTAAGTAAAATGATTACATTTTAATGTATTTGAGTATCACAAATATGCTAATTGCTTAATGTGAGTACACCTTAACATAGAACTACTGTAGACCAGTGTTACTAAAAGTGTGTCCTGTGGGATCCATACAGTTTGGGATCTGTTTATTAATGGCTTATAATGTGATCAGTACAGAAATTCAGAGTAAATATTTAGAAACTTGTATGGTAATTTGACAGCATTTTTGTGTGTGTGTCTTTTGAATTCAATAAAATCTCGTATGGCCTCAATTTTGATTTCACTCTTATAGTATTTCATTTTTAATGTATTTTATGAAAATATTAGTCTGTGACAGATTAGAAATTAAACAGAAACAAAAACTGTTGTTTAACCAGATCTAATTTGAGACACTCTAGGTTCAGTCAATTTTTTACACTCAGGAAAGGCTGAGACTTTCACTCCTTCTAATGAGGAATGGTTCTTCAACACAGACACAACTGTGCATTTAGTTAAACCTCAATTACCAAAGCACTCAAGATGCAAAGCGTTCTTCCTGGACACATTTCTTATTTCTCATTTCTCGGTTAGCACATCTTGAGCCTGACAGACATCATGCTGGTATATGAAATTAATTAACCTTCACTTTAGGAAATTGCTATGCTTCCTAAAACTACATAAACAGCATCGATATTTTACCTGAAATATACACCACACCAGGCAGTGGTAAGGAAATATTTAAGTACAGAACTCCAGTGAAATTCACTGGCAATCTGTTCAGGGAATGCCGTCCTCCCATGTTCCTGACCAGGGAACTGCCAGTTGATTGGGAAACATCGGGTGACAGGGTGACAACCACATCTCTCCTGGGACCAGGACGATTCCATATTCATTCTCCCTAGCATAAGGTGATGGGGCTACTGGCCGACTCTCCAGTGCTAATGTGTGGCTCACTGAGGGGGCAGGCTAGGAACACTTCTATATACACTGACACTCTGACACTCGGGGTTTACTGGACAGGAGGCAGTTGTGCTTGTCATTGAAAATAAGTGATCAGGTCATTAGAGAGGAATGATGGGGGTCTCCAGGGGTAATGGGAAGAAAGTGATGCAAAGAAGAATCTCCTTAAGATTGCCTTTGCATGCTGAATAAACAAACAAATACGTGTGGGATTTTCTTGTCCATAGCATGGAAGTTCCCTGTTTTCGACACAATTATTCAGCATTGTGTAATCTGATTTATTTTTCTAAAAATATAGAAGTATGTTTTAGATAAATTATTCCCAGGTTGTTAAGATGAGAATTCTAAATGGGGCACGGTGGCCCACACCTGTAATCCCAGTACTTGGGAGGCTGAGACAGAAGGATTGTAGGTTTGAGACCAGCTTCAGCAACCTAGCAAGACCCTGTTTCAAAATAGAAAGTAAAAAAGAGTTGAGGATGTAGCTTAGAGGTAGAATGACCTTGGGTTCAATCCCCAGTACTGCCTCCCCCTCCACACACACAAAGGAAAAAAAAAAAAGATGAGGCCGGGCATGGTGGCGCACGCTTGTAATCCCAGCATTCGGGAGGCTGAGACCTGAGGATCCGGGTTCTCGGCCAGCCTCAGCTACCTAGTGAGGCACTCCACAACTTAGTGAGACTCGGTTTCAAAATAAAGAATAAAAAATAGGGCTTGGGGGTATAGCTCAGAGGTAGAACGCCCCTGAGTTCAACCCCCAGTACCGCAAAAAAAAAAAAAAATGAGAATTCTAATGCTGATGACTAAGGTGAATTTAATGATGGCCTCATTTTCTGGTAAACATGAAACATAAAAAAGTTTAGGGAAGACTACAACAACCAAAAAATTAGAATGACAAGTAGAGAGATAAAATGAGCAAGAGAAAGTTAAAGTCAATATTAAAGGAATACATTTGAACTGAGAGATTTCATGGGTGGAAAATCCCCCAAGATAAATAGTGGTAACGCCATGGTTTCAGTCATCTAAAATTGGAATGAGCAGAGGGCTGGAAAACAGACTGTGACAACCAGCCCTATTGGCATACAAACGAACACCATGAAATAATAGAGCTTCCAAGCTTGCATTTGTACGGGTCTATGAAATCCATAGCCACTAATATTATATATGCTGAGACAGTGAAACATCAAAATCCTAAACACTGTCACTTCTAAAGCTAAGACTCTGAGCCATGTTTTGACTACTGTACTATCATAAACCTTCATCGTTTTCCTCCCTCTCCTTTTCTATTAAGAAATGTGACATGTTTAAGCCATCAAATAAAAGTGAGACAGATCTCTCATATTGAGATCTCCAGCTCAAAGGGTTTTTTTGTTTTTGCCTTTGGCATAACATTAAATATCACTAGTAATAAATATATCTTTATGTTTTCAAGCCCTAGTCATATAAATTTACATACCACACGCTCCATGCTTATTCCAACTCCTTTTCTTGTTCTCCCACAATACCAGGAGCATTCCAGCTGAATGCTTAGTCACACATTTAAATAGTAATCTGCTAACAAGATTCATTGCAGTTTATAGTAGCTGGGAAATCACAGGAGGGCACCTGCCGAACCTCAGTCATCCCCTTGTGTAATCAGGCAACTGGCATTAAGAACAGAGCATCTGGACCAGCTATCTAGCATTTACATACTCTAAGAGTATTTGCTTCTGGTTCATACTATAATCCTTGCCTTACTATTAAAATGTCCAACTGCTCATCAGTTATCACTTTAATTTCTCTTTTTTCCCCATCTTCTTCTAGTTCCTTTTGACTCTTTGAAAGTATTTAATACTGGCTCTTTTTATTATTATAATAAGTAGTCCTGGAAAAACAATGGTATTCAGCATAAACACTCGTTCTTGACAGGTCACCTTGTGCTTGGGAACAACCCCCACAAACATAGTGCACCTTTCCACAGAAGGGCAATAGTGAAAACTAACTCAGTATGAAAAGTATCTCTACCTACAGGAAGGACCTAGAGACAGCACATTATGAGATTTGTATCTCATGGAGACACTACTCTGGGAACTTGATGTATGACTTAGCTAAGAATCCTAGAATAGCATCCACTTGCTTTATGTATGAACATGCGGAATCTCCTAGAGTATCCCATTTAGTTCCATTTTCCCTCACTTTTAGCCAATGCCTTGAATTTGTCACATTAAACTTTCCTCCCACATTGAGATCCCCAACAGTTTCACTTTTAATTTAGCATTTAATTTATTTATGCTTAAATATATTCTCATTTCATCTTTTCTCCAATGTTCTATTTCCAGTGTACCCTTTTTCCTTCATTTCTCTCTCAAGATGCTCTCCAAAGTCAAAGGTCAATAACAGAATGAGTCACGAAGTAGGATAAAGTGCTCTGGTAATCTTAATTTAGGGAAATAGCAGTTTCCGTTCTCAGAGATGTTTGGTTTTCAGGATGTCTATGTAAAGTCATATGTCATACTATGACTAAAATGATTTTTGAGAATTCTAAGCATATTGATACTCTAGATGCATGAGGGATGGAATTCACTGGAGAAGTTGTCACTTCAGATATAAATACAGGTCTTGAATACTTTAATAGACCCAAGAATGAAAGTGTATAGCTCTTATTTCTTAATAAGCTCTGTGGCTAGGAGTGTGTTCATTATTACATAATCATTCTTTGTGACTTGCACTCAATCAGGATTCTCCCTTCACGTAAAAGAGGAGTCAACACCCTGTGAGTTCATATTCTGATCTTGAGAATATGATTGTATTCAGTATAAACCCCTCAATGGTCTTTATTTCAGTTGCAAGTCTGAACAAAGTCATTTAAAATTGCCATATCATTGAGTCTCCCAATACACCGTGGTTCTTTCCTAAAGAAATAGTCTTTCTGAAATAAACTCAGTTAATGCAACCTGATTAAAGAAGGAATGTTCTGAACATGATCTACAAAGTCATACTGTGACAGGGTAAAATGTAGCCTGCCCATACTCACCCACACACAGCGCACACACGGTATAGATTCATAGTTTTTTCTGCCAAGGAGCAGGGAAAAAGGGAAACAGTTCTATTCCTTCCCCTCCTGTGTTCAAAGCCTGGATGGAGGCCAGTGTCCTAATCAGTTCTCATTGGCCCTGGAGGAATCAGAACCTTTTGTAAAATATAATAAAGGGCATAAAATCATGATAAAATGCATGAAAAAGCAGTGCCTTTGGTTAGGGAACTAGAAATAATTTAGCAGAACAGATGGATTGCATTGGTTTGGTATTATTGAGGACATGAAAGGGCTCACTTTGTGGCAGTTCCAAACTAAGAGAAAATGTCCAACTTAAATTTGACAAAGTCAAAGTACCTGCCTCCACTGGGGGAGACTCCATCTTCTTTAATCATTTTCAAAGTAGTGACATATTAGGCAAGAATTTTCTACTGAAATATCTCATTTTCTGAAAATATTTCATGGATTGTTCCAAATATAGGGATGTGCTTTTACTTTTTTTTTCTGCAAAACTCCACAGGCCTGCAAACATTCAGAGTTTTTTTGTTGTTGTTGTTGTTTTGTTTTTTGTTTTTCTTTTTTTTTTTTTTCTTTAGAAGAACCACAATGACTTATTAGTGTCAAAGTTATCTTCTGTTATAAATACCATACTTAATATTTAATAAGTCAATCCATGGTCTATTGATTATTCTTGATACACAATTTTATTTTAAAATAAACACAATAATGTGGTCTCGTTGCTCATGTCCAAGCAAACCTACTGGACTTTTCAAATGCTACGGTCAATTGCTTCTTTGAACATTACATAAAAAATAGTTTCTAACTGCTTGCCTCACACAGCTATATAATCTTTCCTTACAGCCTTCATCATATAATAACCTATCCTCCCAATTTTTTTCATAAAGTGGAATGAAAGAAGGAAGGAGGCAATTAAGTAGGCAGGCAGCCTAACATACTTCTGGTCCTTTCTGTTGATCACATGGAAAGAAAGTGGATTGCAAGCTTCAAGCCTGGAATTCTAATTCTCAGGGGTCTTTATTGTGCCTATAGCCAGTTATGAGACGTCTCAGGCCTTTGACTTCCTCTGTAAACATAAGGAGGGCTGACTAAATTGTTTTGAAGATTCCTTTTAGCCCTAAAGGATAAGATTCTGTGTGGTAAAAAAATAAAAATAAAAACTTATACACAATAAAAATTCAAGAAAAGATGCTTTATTTTATGAATTTGCCTTAGGCAAGCAAATATAATTTCAGAACTGTATTACCACGGTGAGGCAAGAGACCTATGACGATTTTCAAAAGGAGTCCTTCTTTCAAAGGAAGCCAGTTTCTTATAAGCTTAATCACAATTGAAAAATAATGGGATTGTTCAGAGCTTATATTCCTATCTGTAGCAACTCTAAAATAATGAACATGTTCTCCACTTTTTAAATTCTTTTGGGTATGGCACTTCTGGTTTTGTGTTCATGTTTTGTTTTGTGATGCTGAGGGATGAACCCACTATCTTACACACATTAGGCCAGAGCTCTCTGATGAGCTACATCCCCAGCCTACACTTCTGAGTTAGTGCTCCCTTGGTGTCTAAAGTAAAGGCTTACTTCTGCTACCCTCCCATCTCCAAAGATTTGATTCATTTGCTTATTTGTTTCCACCTTGTTAAGCTTATTGTACGATGATGACATGTTTGTGTTGTAGTGATTCTTAACAATGGCCGTATCTTGGAATCTGCTGTGGAAGTTTAAGACACATGGTTGCCTGGGTCCTACCGCCAGGCCTTCTGATTCAGTTTGGGTACATCTGGGCCATCGTACCAAATATTCAGAATTACTCAGTGACTTCTAATGAGCAACCCTGGTCAAGATACACAGGTTAGAAGGAGCAGTCTATTCTTCCTATTCGTGAGTGAATTCAAGATACTAACACTGTACTGAACAACATTAGGAACTATGAAATAGTTAAAATACATTTAAAAAGTTCTTTCTTGTTTTCAAAATATCAAGCATTTTTCATTTGTCGTAATCTTGCTTGTTCACAGCAATTTCTAAAGCACTTCAAATAACCAGCAAATCCAATTCAATAATAAGGGTCTAGATGGTAATAACCATATGCACTAAGTATGTTTTTTAAAGTTTTATTTTAATCCATTTCAAATTGTTATGCTCATCAGAAAGAAAAACTGCCGTAGTTTGCTCAATTTTCACAATTTTAATGCAAGTGAATCTTCTATGTTGTAATTATGTTTTATTTACAAATACATTTTACTAATTCAGTTAAATCAAAGCGCTACTTTTTAAAATAGTAATCATGTATGTTAAAAATTTTAATAAATATTTAGTTTTATTCTGCAATTTTCAAATGAATGAAAAATAAAATATTCATTTTTCTAAATAAAGATTAATGCTAATGTTAAAAATTCCTGCATCATTTTCCAAATGGACTCAAAAAGGCCACCTCTTTTTGTTATTGTAGTTGTTGTTGTTGGTGGTGGTGGTCTATATTAATTCTTCCTTTCTAGCAGATTTTTTTAAACAATTACAAATCAATAAAATTGTTATAAGCTGCAAAGTTAGTTTTGATGTATTAATTGATCTGGGCCCACCCTACTGTGCCATACAAACATTTCTCAGGACGGTGGCATTAGACACTGGTTTATTGATCACAGCCACATCATCTGCCCTGCCCATGTGCCCCCACTGCCACACTCTGCAGAGACCATTCACAGGACTCTCTGTTTGACTTTCTTACTGATTTGTGGTTTGATTCTAAGACACAAATACATTAAATTATTTTTTCTTTGTGCAAACTAAACAGAACAGTAAGCTGTTATGTGCTGCCATCTAGTTAGACTAGTCTATAAAACAAATGTTTAATTGAATTTCCATTAACTTGCAGGATTCAGTGCTTTACAGTCTTGATGTCAGAAAACCTGCACATCTCCAGAAATATTTCTTCACAAAGTAATATACTTCCTTATTTGGATTTGAAAAAAGGTATTTTTAAGTCCTTTGGGTGTTCTGGCACGTGTACTAAGGACCCTGTCCCTGAGCTGCTGGGCATCTTCAGACTTTACACCAAACTTAACTTGCTCTCCACTTTTCTTATGGAACTGCTGGGAAGTCCCAGAAGGGCAACAGTAGCTTGGTTTCATGTCCCAGAATTGTTTGGTAATTACTTTGTGTTGGCACTTGAATAAAAGAGTTAAACTTTTCAGCACAGTATGTTGCTTACGGTTTTTACTTATGAATTAAGCGAAACAAAGTTATTCAATATTAGTCACAAAGAGGCAATGCAAATTCCACATAATGTGTAATCCAACAAAAGCATTATAAAATGTTATTATTCTCAAAACAAATGTGAGAGCAAGCAAATGTCTGTGGGTGGCTTGGTGGGGCTGGGAGACATGAGCACTTCTGGAAAAACAACTGCAAGTGCATTTCTAACAGATGATGGGTCAGTCTCCACAAGTTTTTGGAGCACAGAAGAACACATTCCTTTCTTCAGGGGCACACACACTTTACAAACTCAGCTACCTGATGAAAAAGCTCATTTCTGAACAGGACACTAAATCATCTCCCACCCACCTACCCTCCCCAAGTTTATTTCTCATAGTGCCCAAAGGGCTGCTGTTTTTGCTTTTAGTTCCCAACAGAATCACTAAACTAAGTATGAATGATTCAATAGGGGAAAAAATTAAATGGTATTGGCATGAAGGACTCCTAACCACCTCAACTTTTTTGAAAACAGTGCCACGTCATGCCAAAAGAAGTTAACCCATGTAACCACTGTAATCTAATATAATAAGGACTAATGTTTTCTCTGGCTGCTAATCAGGACTAGTCAGCAAAGCCAATTTACACTATAGCTTACAAACTAAGAGCAAAGTGTTTACCAAAACATCCTAAAAATTTAGTCTGCTCTTAAGCAGAAAAAAATGTCTAAAATGATCTCTTAAGCCATTTTAATTTCACACAACATTAAATCTGGAAGAGATTGTGGCAAATATCCTGTTGAATACTCTCATCAATACATGAGAAAATAAAAAAAAAATCAGCAAGGTGAAATGACAAAAAGTACACAGATGATCAAAACGGCAGAACTATGGTTAAATCTACTGTTGAGCAATCTCCTTGGAAGGAATCCATTTTATTAATTGACTACATTACTATATGAATTAATATTTATAAAAGTTTGATTTGGGGATCAGTCGACTGTTTTCAAATGAAGGAGCCTTTTAATGTTTTTGAAATGCCATTTTTTTCTATCATTTTATTGTTATTTCACTAATGGAAAACTAAATCCTCCACCAGCTGAGGAAAGCTGACTTTTCTTTGTATGTCAGCAGAGTTGAGACTCCTTATCTTTTGTCCCAGGGAAACAGGAACCCCAATAAACAAAGGAACTTGAAAAAGGAAAGAAAGAGGGCAAGTCACTCAAAATAAGGCCTGGGATACATTCTCCTTCACATTCTGATATATAGCATCACCTCATTCTCTCTCTCTTGCTCACATATACCCTCTGATGCTGTCAAGACTATGAGGGTAGTTGACGATAGTCTTTCTCCTTTTATTTCTTTTCTAAGCCAAATCAATAAGAACCTCCAAAATCAGCAAGTAAAACTAGTGGCTCAAAACCTCTTGGGAATTAATAATTATATATTTAACCCTATGGTTGTTTGACCAATATCTGCTGACCTACCAAATAATAACCTCCTCGAAGATAGGGAATGCATTTTTTCTTCTCAGTATATCTCCTGCTCCCAACAGAGATGTCTGGAAAGCTCAAATTCTTGGTAAACACCATTGAGTGGATATTTCACTGTTTTTGAGATGTGGTGACTAGACCTGCAATATCAGGATAATCTAGAAATGTGCTAATAATACAAATTCTTAAACCTCACTCCAGAACTACTGAATCAGAAACTCTGGGATTGGAGCTAAACCATCTATGTTTGAACATAACTCTAGAGAATCGTGAGATTTTCTTCTTTGGAAGCACAGATTGATTCCTTTTCTTTTCTTTCTTATATTTTTCCCTTTTCTGGGATTGAACCTAGGGACATTCTACCTGTGAGCTATACTCCCCAACCCTTTTTATTTTGAAACAGTGTCTCACTAAATTGCTGAGAGTCTTGCTATGTTGCAGGGACTGATCTCAAACCTGTGATCATCCTGACTCAGCCTCCCAAGTACTGGGATTGCAGGCATGTCCTACTGTACCCAGTAACACAGGTTGATTTCTAACCACGGGTGGCTACACAGACCTAGAGGGAAAATAGTATCCAAAGATGACAGATCACTATCTGGATATTGGGAAACAATGCATGACCCAGCCAGTATGCATTCCTATTTGATTATATCCTTTTCTGTGGAATCTAATAAATTCTTTCTCTTATGAAACAGTTGTATTCTTATTTCCCACAATCAAGAGAGGACATTGTCCAGACAGCTTAGGAAAGTGATATCCAGACACCAGGCCTGGTACTGAAATCCCCGGAGAAGCAGCCAGTGGAGATCGTACCTCTCTTGTTCATGAAAGTTAGACATAATCAGGCAAGGGGGCTAGAGTTTAACTTCCTGATTGCCCCTCCTAGCCACGTGAGGAAAATGGCTTTGATTCTTTTCATCAGAGTCTTTGGGTGTCTTGGTAAATAAGTCATTCCCATCAGAGCATCAATCCCATTTCCTCTCCTAAGTTAGTGAACTCCAGGGGGCAGATGCTGCCATTGTCTTTGATTCATTTAAGAGTCTCAGAAACGCCAACCAGGAAGACTTGTATGGTAGAATCCTTCTTCCCCAATTAGCCAAAGTCTCCCCGTTCGGAGAAGTAGCTCTGTAAGATCATTTGCCTCTGGTGATGGGTTTTTCCCCGAACATTAAATTCCTAGGTATCTTAAAGTGAACTATCTTTTAGTGGTTTTAGAAATTCCATTTCATGTTTTTATTTAGGTTACCATCTCATGAAGTCAAAGAGCATATAAATTCATATGGACAAAAATTTATTCACTTAAGAAAATAAACATTGCCAGGCATGGTGGCATGCTTGTAATCCTAGTACTTGGGAGGCTAAGACAGGAGGATCGCAGGTTCAAGGACAGTCTCAGCAAGTAGTGAGATTCTCATCAATCTCATGAGACTCTGTTTCCAAAAAAAATATAAAAAATAGGACTGGGGCTGTAGCTCGGAGTTAGAATGCCCCTGGATTTAATCCCCAGACACACACACACACACACACACACACACGTGTTTTCTGTTTTCATTATCATGAAGTTTTTTTTATAAGACATTTGTGGTTGGTCTTCACTAAAGAGTTAATCCACTGATCTGAGCTCATATATGTATTATTTGTTAATTTTGTGATTAAGTGGTACCTGAACATTCCTGTTCATTTCACTAGGCTGGGAATAGCATAACTATTCTCACCAATCCTATAGTCCATCTGACAATTCACCATGTAGCTGATATCACATCAGTCGGTGCTATATAAATTGACTTGTATGTTTTGAAATAATACAGGACTAAAATAAAGTGACATATGAGGAATTGAAAAAGATTAACCAGAAAGAGATAATAATAGACTTTAAAATTTTGAGACCAGTGTGAACTTACATTCCATTTATTTCCATATTCCCCTCTTTTTATAAACAATTTTCCTGAAGGTATTAGATTTCAGGAAAACCAATGTCTAATGATGTATTCGAAGACTGTGATCAGCCACTGCCAATTTGGAGGTTGGGTGCAGGCCAGCTGCTGCAGGATATAACAAAGGCCTGAATATGGAAAATGTAAGCAGCAACACTCCGGCTGAAAAAATTACCAAATAATTGCTGAGCAGGAAAACATAATAGCAGATACAAAGGTGAGACAGGAAAGTTCATATAAATGTATTTTGCCCACTGAGATCAGTCTATCACCAATAAGTCTCCTTGCTCCTCTACTTTATATACTCCATGTGGGATTTTGTAGGAAAGAGAATGAACGGTTTGGTCTCCAAATTGCATTATCAAAAACATGAAATTCTTAAAAATAATCTCCAAATTAACCAAAGATGGAATCCTCCTGCCATAGAATGCAGATGCCATTGTCAAAAGATGAATGAATGACTTTCACTCAGCAAAGAACCAGAGAAATAAATCTGGCTCATTTTCTTTCACTTGGATGTTTTTAGGTGAAATATATACTATAAACTATAAATAGAAAAAACTATAAATATAAAAAATGTTTGTTTAATAATTCCATCATAAATATATCATAAAACTTGTGAGATCAGTGCTCTGGTATATTCATCCACGATTCCAACTGCTGAATGACCCACAGACAATATTAATAATCTGATGCAAAAAAATTAGTATTCCTGTAAGATGGAATGTTATCCACCTATTTCACATTTTAAAGGGAAAATCTATAAAGAAAAAATATTTATTCTTAGAAATGAATAAACGGAACAAATGGCTTTGAAAATTCAAAAGGCAATGATTTTTACTAGTTTGATGAGAAGAAACAGACTGATATAACTCACACCATCCAATACAGGCAAGTGAACTTGAACTTTAGTAGCATCTCATCTCCTTTGGCATTTCTATTTCAACAAAAATATTTTACAGGCCCACTGTAAACTACATTAAATTTGAATAGGAATTTTGATGACTGCATTTTTGGTTGCTAAAAATAATATAGTCCAGAAAGTTTTCCAAGATGTTCTATGAATTGATGTCAACTACATAAACAATTATATAATCAGCACACTTAGATGCCTGACCTTAGAACTTATATAATATACAAATAGTCATAAGCAATTTGCATATAACCTGAAAACTACTCATTATTATACTAAGGCATGGTGAATTGAATATGGTCCTGATATATCAGTTTTCTTATGCCATAACTATAGTCAAAATATTCATTTAGAGCCGGGCATGGTGGTGCACGCTTGTAATCCCAGCATTTGGGAGACTGAGACCTGAGGATCCGGGTTCGTGGCCAGCCTCTGCAATTTAGTGAGACCCTGTTTCAAAAAATAAAAAGAATAAAAGATAGGTCTGGGGGTGTAGCTCGGAGGTAGAATGCCACTGAGTTCAATTCCCAGTAACGCAAAAAAAAAAAAAAAAAAAAAAAAAAAAAAAATATATATATATATATATATATATATATATATATATATATTCATTTGATTTTTTTTCCCCAGGCAAGTGAGAACTATGCTAAATTCCCTTCACTGATTGGACAACAGGACCAAATAGCAACATTTTAAAATGTCAGTCTGTGAAATCAGGACCCTTAGCTATCATATAAAACTTGTGATTCAGTGCCTAAGACTCATCTAGAATACTGATGAGTATTCTATTTTTTACTGACCCAGTAAAAAATTTAATTAATAAATCATAAAAGAAAAAGAAAATGTATAAGGGACATTTTTCTTTGAATAAATGCTTTATACTCAAATGGAGGTTACTGGATTTTAGACACCAATGAACATTATTATAAACTAAATCAAACAGTTGCTGGTTGTTACATATTTTTTTTCAAACTTGACAATGGGAGCTTTTCTGAATTGCTATCACTTTTGTTTTTAAGCATTGAAAACCTAAAGAAAAAAATTTTTTAAAATGAAAATCAGGTCAGGTATGATGGTGCATGCCTGCAATCCCTGTACTTGGAAGGTTGAAACAGAAGGATTACAGGTTCAGTAGCACCCCATCTCCTTTGGCATTTCTATTTCAACAAAAATATTTTACAGGTCCACTGTAAACTACATTAAATTTGAATAGGAATTTTCAACTTAGTGAGATGGTCACATCAAGAAAATTATACACCATGACCAAGTCGGGTTCATCCCAGGGATGCAAGGCTGGTTCAACATTCGAAAAACAATACACGTAATTCACCACATAAACAGACTCAAAGACAAAAATCACATGATCATCTCAATTGACACTGAAAAAGCATTTGACAAGATCCAACACCCATTCATGCTAAAAGCACTACAGAGAATCGGAATAGAAGGAACATACCTCAAAATCATAGAGGCAATATACAATAGGCC
>PVLC010000489.1:0-44166 GCA_004027655.1 Graphiurus murinus
CCCTGTGGTGGCAGCTCTGCCTGACACTCAGCCTTGTTGGGTACCCGGTCCTTACTCCTGCCTCTGGTCGCCTCCACCTGAGCAGAGTCCAGAGAGCAGCACATGCACATTTTGGAGCCGGTTTCCAGTGCATCCCTTCAGTGGAGCGCTACTCTGAGAGTGGCCCGGTCTGTGGGGGCACGACCCACTGTGCCCGCTGTGGGAGGCTCAGCCCTCTGTGGTGGGCCTGCTCACTTCTTCTGGGCTCCCCGCCAGCACCAGCAGTGCTGCTTGATCTCCTGGATGTCTGCTCTGAGTGAGGCGAGCTAGCTGAGTGTCTGCCAGGAGCAGGGGAGTTGTAGGGGGCTGGACTTTGGAGAAGACCAGCCAAATCCACTTGGCTGTTTTTTTTTTCCCCCTTCTCATCCTGGCAGGTCCCTGGATGGCCGGCTGCAGGTGTCCCATCGGAAGGGGCTCCCCCACGTCATCTACTGCCGCCTATGGCGGTGGCCCGACCTGCACAGCCACCATGAGCTGCGGGCCATGGAGCTGTGTGAGTTCGCCTTCAACATGAAGAAGGACGAGGTCTGTGTGAACCCCTACCACTATCAGAGAGTAGAGACGCCAGGTATGCCACCATGGCTTGCCCTGGGGCAGGGGGTCTGAGGTGCACCTGGGGACATGGGACTTCAGTGTGGGCCTGGCCTCAGTGCTGAGCTGCCTCTGCTGTCTCCTCCGGACAGTTCTACCTCCCGTGTTGGTGCCACGGCACACGGAGATCCCGGCCGAGTTCCCCCCGCTGGATGACTACAGCCATTCCATCCCTGAAAACACCAACTTCCCTGCTGGCATCGAGCCCCAGAGCAATATTCCAGGTACCACACCGGATGGGGTGCCAGGGTGGTCCCAGCCCCGCTCTCGGTCCCCCTTTCTGAGCCCCTGACTCAGACTCTTGTCCTTACTGGGAGAGAACCTCAGCTCCCTGCTCGCTAATGATGCTTTTCTTGGCATTTATTTTGGAAGCGGAAATAGCAGCGCTGTGTTTCTCTGCCGCCCTTGCGCAGGCCCGCAGACCCGCAGGCCCTGCAGGCCCTCAGGCAGGATCCCCGATGGATGGGACAGACGGGCTGGGGGCGCCCAGCGGGCCCTGTGAGTAGCCTGGGCTTCAGACCCGGAAGAGGTCATAGCTGGGGAGGGAGACTTTGAGTTTTTACTCTGCAAGAAGAAATTGGCGCCACTGTGGGAGAGTGCGAATGTTTGTAGAAGCCCCTCATTTATATGCAAATAAAGTGTGAATCACCACTCTCCTGGAGGCCTGGGGAGCAGAGCTGGGCCACACTGGGCCAGTCACAGGGACTTCTGCCTGCTAGGGCAGTAATCCAGCTGTGTTCCTTTTAGAGCGTTCTAATTTGGACGTGGCTTGCTTTAGCTCTGGCTTAGTTCGCTGGCTGAGGCTGGCTCTGGCCTGCATGCTTGGGTCACAGCATGACGGAGGGACTCCCTGTCCACCCATGCAGGTCCTTGCAGGTAGCGCTGATCTCAGGGGGTAAGTCATCTGCTCTCTGATCAAGTGGCAGACCACAGTGGGCTCAGGCAGGGTCTGGGGTGTGTGGAGAGCCACCACTCAACTGCAACCTCAACTGGGGCGCTAAGCCACATCCCCAGAGACAACATGTAATAACATGGCAGCAGGTCTGTGCAGGAAAAGAGCGGGGTCCATGAGGTGGGCTCCAGGCTGTAGCTCTGCAGGGGACAGAGACCCTGAGGCTGGGGTGAGGCCAGGAGCTTCCTGAGGGCCTGGGGTTTACCTACCCTTGAAGGGCAGGGAGAAGTTAGTCTGCAGCAGTTCTAGAAGCAGTCATTTCAGACTGGGGACCTGGGTCTGCGCTGCGATCCAGGTGAGGAGCGGTGGGAGGTGGGCCGGCAGGGTGTAGTAGAAGGTTGGAGCTGCCCTTCACTCCAAGGCCTAGCTCCCTATTCCGGTAGGTAGCAGTGTGAACAGGTGACACCGTGTGTTTTCAAAAGGAGTCCCAGGGCTGAGCCAGGCAGATCTTTCAATGGACTGTCTGCCTCTGATTCCCAGAAACCCCACCCCCTGGCTACCTGAGTGAAGATGGAGAGACCAGTGACCACCAGATGAACCACAGCATGGACGCAGGTGGGTCTGGCGTGCCTGCCCTTTATCCTTTCCCCTCCACTCCACCCACCCTCCTTCCTATCTCTATCCAGAGTTTATAGAACAACCACTACATGCCTGAGTTGTCTTGGCATTACACAGGTGTAGCCAAACTGCTCTGGTAAGCAAGGATGTGCCGGGCAGAGTGGTGGGGCCTGGGCAGGAGAGCCCGGTGTGTCTGAAGTCCAGGAGTGTCCAGCTCAGGTTGCTCAGTCTGGCCAGGGCACGCCCTTCAGACCTTCTAGCCAGGCACAGCTCATGGTCTTTGGGCTACTGCAGGCCTTGGGTGCGTCTGACCCAGCGAACCTTGGTGGCAGTGGGGAAGTGAAGCTCAGGACCTGAAGTTCAGGGCAGAATCAAGGAAAGAATCCGAGGGGAGAAAAGGCCTTTCACAGTGGCCAGCACAGGCCCCAGAAGCAGTCACTGTTGTATAGTGGCCACATGATCGGCATACTCCTACCCAGGGGGACCTGGCATCGTGCTCCCCGCCACATCTCCAGATGTTTCCCACGTCATTTGTTATGGAACCAAATTGGCTCCAAACCAGCAGCTTCTTGAACGGAACCCCAGCTGCCACATAGAATATGGGCTGCGTTGTGTGTGGCTGGGTGAGGAGGAGGGGGCCGAGCAGATGTTCCACCCTGATGAGGCAGCCTGCCTCTTATACACAGAGCTGCTAGACATGGCGGAGCCACCTGCCCCAAGCATGGCTTAGAAGAGGTTACACGGTTCCTGAAAGGGGCTGGTATTCCCACTGTAAACAGTTGCTGAGATCCAGCTTGGGTGTCGCGGCACTTTCAGGCCAAGTGCTGCCCCTCAAACTTGCCCACCCGAGTGAGTCCTGGCAGCGCAGACCCAGCTGGAACGCATCGAGGACCTTCCTGCATTCGATGCCAAGTGACCGCTGCAGGCTTGCAGCTATTAAATGCTGTCATGGGACCAGGGCCAGTGGAGCAGCGTTTCTCCAGCTGCTAGATTTCTTGTTGCCTGTTTCCCCACCCCCACCCCCTTGCTGCTCTTGTATCTGCAGAGTGATTACCACTATAAACACACAGAGCAGAGGAGGGGGCAGTGCATGGGAAAGCAGCCATGTTCTCACCTCTGGTTTCTTCTCTCTCCTCTCTGCCCCAGCTTTCTGTGTCCCCCCTTCCTCTCTTCCTCTTGTCTGCCTGCAGGCTCTGTTGTGAGCATTAGTGATTTATCTAAGGGGGAGCTTAAGTTTCCTGGACCCCAGCCAGCCCACGCCTGGGTGGGTGAAGGTCTCCTGTTTATTTTTCTCTGTTCTTCTTCATTGTCCATTTGGATCCTGGGCCAGAGTAACCCTCTGGTTCATGCCTGCGTTTCCCTTCACAGGCCTATGTGCCCGTTCAGAGCAGTGAGAGGGTCCTATAGCCTTCCTATGTCCCCATGATTCAGGCTACCACACAATTGGAAACAAACATTGATTAAGTGCCTACTATGCGCCAGTCATGGCATAAGCACTTTTATATGCATGATCTCACTTAATATTTACATATAGATATCATTCCCACTTTATACACGGGGAAAGATGAAGGCCCAAAAAGGTTCAGGGAAGCCAGGCATGGTGGTGCACACCTGTAGTCCCAGTACTTGGGAGGCTATGACAGAGAATTGCAGGTTCGAGGCCAGCCTCAGCAACTTAGCAAGATTTAAAAAAAAAAAAAAAAAAAAACAGCTGGAAGTGTAGCTCAGAGGTAGAATGCCCAGAACTAAACAAACAAACAAATAGATTTCAAGGACTTTGCCAAAGTCACACAGCTGTCTAACCCTGTGACTGATGCTGAAACCGTGTCCTTCCCCTGGCTATTCCATTTCCCCTTGGATTAGGCACTTCTGGGGAGAAGAAACCTGTGGCTCATCCCTTGCCCGTAAGGAGGTTACAGCTCCCTTGGATTGAAATAACCGACCCTGAGCAGCAGCTCGAGTGCAAGGCCAGGTGTAGGGCCCAGCTTCAAGAAGCGGTAGATTTCAGGGAGTGGAAACCTACCCTCCAGGGCTATGAGTACATAAATGACCCTCCTGTGGCCTCAACTGTACAGGAACAAAGTGGGGATATGCAGGAGGTGGCTCTGTGGCCAGGCAGCGACTGACTTTCTTTGAAGGCTAATGCTGTGTGGTATATTTTCTCTTTTTTCTGGGGGCTGAGGGGTGGAGAGAAGATCACAGAGTAAGAACTAGATGAACTGGTGCACCCATGTGCACCCTCCTGTCTTGCATGGTTTGTCAATCTGGTTGCTGAGGTGAGGGATTTCCGAGGCCGGCCTGTGAGTTTTCTGAGATAGGTGTTTCCAGGTACTGGAGCTGCTGCAGCATCCAGCTGAGCACCAGAACTAGGGGCGTCAGGGCCACCTGTGAGGGCTCCAGCCACAGGACACCAGCAGCAGGGCTTCACTTTCCCTAGGGCAGAGTTAGCAGGACAGGTAGTATGAGCTGAAGAAAACAGTGTCACCTACCCTAGTTCAGCAGCCAGCAGCCTGCAGTTAGGAGCCTAAAGCCATCAAGTGTGGAAGAGCCCTCTGGGGTCACCACTCCATCCATAGATGGAGACACCGGCCAAAGGAGGGTAAGGAGGGGCCAGGTGTGAGGTTAGGCCTCCTCCCAGGACCTGGGGGCTTGGTCCTGGCTCCCCCTACAAGGATCTTTTATGATGACTCACGGTTATGTCTCGCCTCGCAGGTTCTCCAAACCTGTCCCCGAATCCGATGTCCCCAGCACACAATAACTTGGGTAAGTATCCTCGTCCCCAGCTGGAGCCCCTCCTAGTTGCAGTGCTGGTTGAGGGCACTAAAGGTGAGGCTCCCCACCCCCACCATCAGCCCAGTGTGGCCCATCAGGCTTCTGGTTACAGTGATTCTGGGGTCACCCCAGAACGGGGAAACCTGAGAACAGAGGCAGCAGGAAAGGCAGCCATGTGCTGGGCTTGTGTTTCGCCTGGGCCGTGGTCAGACGTGAGTGAATGAAAATCCCCAGCCTGCGGCCCAGGAGACGGCCGTGCTGAGCCGGGCACACGCGTGTGGTTCAATGCAAAGCTACAGCTGCTGTGCAGGCTTTAGGCCCCGACTTTCATAGATGTGTTTTACATACTTTTATTTGTATTTTATCTCATTATTTCATCTTAAAAGAATTTGATTTTTATTAAACGGCAATATATAAGGAATTTGGGGGGGGGAAATCCAGTGTACCCATAATCCCACTCCCTAGCACAACTATCTTTACCATGGTCTTTCTGATCATTGTTGATCTAGCATATATATTGTGCCTTGCCCCATTGGGAATATTGTGTGTATCTGATTTTTCCTCTTTTTTTTTTTTGTTATTGGTTTTGGAAAAAACAGAGAGACAGACACACACACACACTAGGAATGGAACCCAGGGATGTTCTACCACTAAACAATACCCCCATCCCTATTTTACTTTATTTTATTTTTATCTTGAAAGAGTTGGCTAAAGTGCCGTGCGCTGGCTTCAAACCTGCGATCCTCCTATCTTGGCCTCCTAAGTATCGGGATCACAGGCATGTGCCACCGCGCCAGGTCTCTGTTATTTTGTAAACATGCTTCCAAGCTCGGACACCTTGCTCCCCATTTGGTGTTATCTCGTGATGTTTTGGAGCAGCTGCCCCCTTGTTTCCATGGCACCCCTCAGTTGTTGGATTTCTAGGTCAGTGTTTCTGAGGGTCACTCTGCCCGCCTGGAGTGTCCTTCAGCTCTCTGGTGTGGGACAGGCTTTGTGGAGTCCTTGTGGCTTCGGCGTGGAGCCTGCCGAGGGACTCAAAACAAGTGACATGTCTGTGTTGTTTTTATTGTGGGGCATTTTTGCCCTTCTGGTCTGATAGTGTTAGGAAATGTGAGTTTGGTTTTGTTTGGGGCTTTATTGCTGGAATGTAGTTCATGGCTCAGGAAAAGCATGTTCATGTCCCATCATGGGAATGAGAGAGGACTGGACTGGCTCTTGTGCCCGCTTGCTTCCAGACCTTGACTGAGAGTGTCAGATAGAACTCATCCTTTGGCACATCGGAAGATGCTTGAAAACCCTTTAAGACAGGCTGCTGCGTGGGAGGTGAAATGTGCCTTTGGGGCATCTGTGTTAGCGTCTTTGTAATCGTACTGAGTGCCAGGCTTTGCAGAGGGAAGGCCACGTTCCTGATACAAAAGGCCTGAGTTCCTAAAAACAAACTCTGAAGGTCAGAAGTTGTGGGAACACTTGAGAAATTACAGGCTGGGATTGTGAGCTTGACTCTGGCTTTTAGCTTTGGAATGGCTGGTTCGCTTTTTGAGCTTTTCCCCCTACTGTGGCGTAGGCAGCACACTTAGTCAACAGACTTTGAGATAGGCACTTACCTTTGTAACCGTAGAGGTCATGGGCCAACTTAGGGGTGGTCACTGCCCAACTTGGTGTCAGGCCTGCAGGCTGTCCCACATGTGGGTGGCAGGGAGTCCCCCTCCAGAGCATGGGGGTCTATGATGATGGGTGTTGGAGCTTGGACCCAAGGCACAAGCTCTCCCTCCCTGCAGCTCCTTTCTCCAGTGTTTTTGTTTGTTTATTTTGTGTGTGTGTGTGTGTGTGTGTGTGTGTGTGTGTGTGTGTGTGTGTGTAGTACTAGGGATTAAACTCGGGGGCATTCTACCTCCAAGCCACACCCCCAGCTCTATTTTATTTTTTTATTTTGGAACAGGGTCTCATTAAGTTGCTGAGGGGCTTGCTAAGTTTCTGAGGTTGGCTGTGAACCTGTGATCCTCCTGTCTACTGGGATTACAGTGTGCACCCCCACGCCCAGCTTCTCTAGTGGCTTTTCTGAAAGTGGATAATTCTGAGGCCATTTCTGACAAAGGCAGGACCCCCCTGAGCCTGGCCAGCAGCGGGGGGACGCCACTTGCTCCAGTCTAGTTACACCTCTGCTGGGAAGGGTTGAATCGGGACGAGTCAGCCAGCGAGTCAGGATCAGGACTCAGGCCGAGGTGCCAGGGCAGGCCCTGCTTCCTCTCCCCCTCACCATGCCACACCTCAGACTCCTGGTGAGGAGGGAGATGCCAGTGGCAGACATTTCCTGAGAACTTAGTTTACTGTGATTCAGAGGCCTCATGACTGTTCATCTTCATAACTTTATAAGTGGGAAGCATTGTAATTTTTCATTTTATAGGTTAGGAAACCAAGGAATAGACTGGAGAACTCATTCATCTCCAATCACACAGATGTAAATGGAGAACCTGGCTTTGAACTCAGGCCTCCTGGATCACAGCAGGACACTGCCCTGCTAGGCCATTGAGACCACTGGCCCCGCCTGCCCCAAACAGAAGACAAGGCTCCGGACGGACATTTATTCCTTTTCAGATGGGGACAGATCGCAGGATGTGACCCCTGGGGGGAGCCCTGCACTGGCCCGTCTTCCTCCCTCATTCATTCCCTGGGAACATTCCTCCTGGTCAACACGTACCCTCCAGGAGGGGTGACTGGAGGAGAAGCCACAGACCTCCCCTGATCAATGTCCGTGGCCTTGTAGGGTAAGATTGGATCATAATTATAAAACAAGAAGTAGGTGCAGGTGAAGTCCTCTGAGGGTTCAGAGGAGGAAACAAGGGCCTTCCACTGGGGACCTGCGGGCATGCTGGGTGACACCACTGAATTCACTGTTTGCTGAGTTCCTACTATGTCCTGATGCCAGGGCCAAAGGCAGGAGAACAGTTGGGCATCCACAGCCTGCTGAGTGGCTGGGGTGTCCATGTCCTCCTGAGATGCCAGGTGCCTGGGTAGCAAACACAGAAGATGGGGACCACACATGCCCGGGAGGAAAACATGGATGGGCTTGGGACATGGGCGACACATGTAAGCAGGGCCTTGAAGGACAGATGGGGCTGTAAGAGGCAGCTAGGGAGGAGGGGACACTCAGATGGAAGGGGGGTAAGCTCCAAGGACCACTGGCACTGTACTTGGTGGCATATTGGGAAGGATGAAGGGGAAGATGAGGCTGAAAGGGCTGATGTGGCTGAGAAAAGATCTCAGAATGCCATATCATACCTCTTACCTACAGAATAAAGTTGTTGGTGGCTTCTGAGTAGTGAGAGGGTCTACCCGATGATAGGTTCAGAGTGACTGATCTGGCCACTGTGCAGAACATACATCTTTAGGGACATTACTGGACTAAAGGCAAAAGCAAACCTGCTTTCGGCAGCTGCTGCAAGTGAGGCTGCAATGAGCTATGTCTGGTGAAACGGCAGCGGGGCTGGGCCCAAGTGTATGGGATTTGCTGGTCAGGTTGACCTGGGACAAGGCGAGGCCTCTTGCTCAAGGCAGGAGGTGGGATGGGTCTGGGGTGAAGACAGTGGTGAGGGGCTTGTGCTTACCTGGGTAAGAAGCAGCTGAAAAGTCAGGGAGTAGGCCGGGCTGGAGATGTAGGGTGGGAAACTGTTGACACATGAGTCTTTCCTGCCATGGGGTCCTGGGGTGCAGGAGGAGGGGGTTTCCAATTGAATGCTTGGGAAGCCTGGCCTGCAGGCCCTCTGGGCGGAGCTGGTGTTGGCCTGACAAGGCCTCTGAACAGCCCAAGAAAGGAGGCTGGTGCTCGGTACTGCTTTCCTGAACTGACCACCCCAGAGCACTTCTGCCCTTTCACTCCGCTCACCATCCGTAGATCCACTTTGGAAACACTGGTGAAGGTTCAGCTGAAATCATACCGGCAAAGTTGGTGGAGAGGTACAGCCTGTTACTGAAGGAGAGGCAGAGACAGACGTGAAGGGCCCTGGGGTGGAAGCCGAGGTCAGGTGGAGGACGGGCCCCAGAAGCTGGAGGGGAGGGAGCCCCCAAAGGATGAAGGTTCACCACTGGGTGGGTTCTGCGGAAATGGAAAAAGAAGAGTCAGAAGAGCCCTCAAGTTCAAGATCGGGGGTTGAAAGGCAGCCCTCACAGAACTGTGCGTGGGAGAAGTGGGGCTGGAGTCAGGTGGCAGAGGGCCGAAGGGCAAATCCAAGGTGGGGAAGTGGAGACAGTGAGCAGCGGCCTCTACACTACTTCTTGGTGACCAGTGTGTCCCAAATCATAGGATGGAGACATCTCAAGATATCCAAGTATGTCTTTTGAAGAAATTAGGAATTATTTTTTGGCGCTAAGGATCAAACCTAGGGACATTCTACCTCTGAGCTATAACCCAGCCCTTTTTATTTTTCATTTTGAAACAGGGTCTTGCTCAGTTACTAAGGGTCTCGCTAAGTTGCTGAGGCTGGTCTCTAACCTGTGATCCTTCTGTTAGTCTCCCAAGTTCTGGAATTACAGGCACATGCCGAAGCACCCAGAGAAACTATATGAGGTTGTTATACAAAAAAGAATAAAGAGTGGGACATCTGGGTTTTTTCTTCTTTTCCTCACACTGCAAGCCCTGGGGTTCAGGTCTGGGGAGGGGTGAGTGTTCTGCCGCTATCCAGCCAACTTCTGGTAAGGAGCAGTGACTTGGTGTCTTGGGGAAGAGCCCCCAGGCCTGGCAGAGGCCCAGCTGGCCGACTTGCCTGCTCTGGCGCCCCGGCACTTCTGTTTTGCTTGGGAAGGGGATGTGAGCGGGTGACGTTTCTGTTATTACACACTGTGCTTGGGTGAGTCACCTGGAGTTTCCTCAGCATGCCAGTGGGGCAGATGGAGAGAAGGGGGAGGCAGGTGAGGAAAGAGGAAAAGGTAACGGGCTGGATCCTGCCGGTGAGTAAGTTGTTCCCTGCTTTCAAGTGAGATGCAAGGGAAAAGGGAGCGAAGGGAGCAGCGGGGCTGGGGATGGTGAATTCCCAGGGAGTGTCCTGGGCACTGGGTGAGCTGGAATTTCAGGTGATGGGTTCCCAGGGTGCCTCAGGCAGAAGGGGCCTTCCTCTCTGCCAGGAGAGAGGTGGGTGGCAGGACAGCCAGGAGGTGGAAGATCACCAGGCCGGAGAGAGGACTTGGTGCTGATGTTTTCATGCTGCTGCACAAGGCACTTTTCGAAGTGAGAAAAGTGGCTCTAATTTCATGAGAAGCTCCTGAGATCCCAGGCAGACGACATGATGACAGGAAGTGGGCCGCAAGCCGTGCCCTTCCCCTTGCAGGGGTCGGCTCTAGGATTTTCCACTGCTCTTGGTTGTAGTGAGCTGGTCTTAGGCTGAAAGGGCACCAGGTTTTTTCTATGCACCGCTTGGATTGTTGCTTTACTCCTTGGAGAGATAGGTGAGAATTAGTGCCCTGATGCTGGGGACACCGCTGGCCTTGGCCTGCAGAGAGCTGGCCCTCCAGAGCAGGGCATTCACACAGGTGGCTGGGACGCGAAGTAATTCTGCATGGTGGGGAGATGGGTGAGGGGAGGTTTCCGGGTGACAGGTTGGGTCCCTGCAGATGAGGGACAAGGACAGTCCAGGGACCTGGGAACTAGAGTGTGGAATCTCTGAGACGGAGGCAGGTGAGGAGAGCCAGACACAGGGAGCCTTGTGTTTTGACCTTTAGCCTGCAGCCTGCGCTCCTGGCCCTTGCCCGTTCCCTGCTTTCCACTATAATAGAAAGTTAATTTCCCCCTCTTGCCTCCCCACCTTTTCCTTTACCGGATTTGAATCTTTTGCACATGTTTTTAATAGGCATCCCTTAATCCAAGCGTTGCCTTCTGGGTTTTATTCTGTTTTCTTTTCCTTAAACAAAACAGAAAGTCTGTGCCAGCTTGGAACAAGGCTTAAGACTGAAGCCAGCCAATGTGTTGGGCTGGCTGGGGGCCAGCAGAGAATTAAGTGCCCCATGCCACTCGAAGTCTGGCCGACAGCTCAGTGGTGGGGGCGGGGCCCAGGACGGCTGGAGCTGGAGCTTCCTGCGTCTCCAGCACCTCTGCTCTACTCTGCTGTGGGGAGGGAGATTAGCAGTCTGGCTCAGAGCAGGGCTATTCGAAGGCAAGGCTTTGGTGTGTGCCATTGTCTACCACTCCAGGTGTGCAGAATTGGCCTGGAGAAGCAAAACTGCTCTCCCTTAGGACACATCACCTCACCCCCTGCATACTCATCCTCCCAGAGGACTCTCTGAATGACGTGTCTTCTGTCCTTTTCAAACACCAACCTTATATATAAGCCAGATATGGTGGCACACACCTGTAATCCCAGGACTTGGAAGGCTGAGACAGGAGGATGGCAGGTTCCAGGCCAGCGCCTGGTAACTTAGTGCGATCTTGTTTCAAATTAAAAACAAAAAGAGTTGGGGTGTACCCCTTGGGTTCAGTCCCCAGTAAAAAAAAAAAAAGCAACTTTACATAAAACTGCTTCTGCAGCTGTTGGTAACTCTTGAAACCAAACCTGCTAGCTTGCTTGCTTGACCAATGTGGAGACCTGGGATAAACTGGAGGAGTACTTAACTTGACTCTGAGCTTCCTAGCAGACAAAGCAAAAAGAGAACAGTTTATCCCAGGTATAGCCTTTTCCTTTCCAGAGTCTTGACTTTTTATTTCTCCTGTACCTATTATGATATGGGTAAAGCCTTTGGTGGGAAAAAATAAGGGCATATGTCCAGTTTTTTATTGTTTACTTATTTGTTTTTAAAGGAAGAATCTGGAGGCGGTGGTATCCCTACTTTTCGGTCTGCAGCTCCTCTTGCAGACATGCCTTCAGCAAGCAGCAGAGGCTGCTGGGAGGGGGAGGTGGAAGGCAGGGTACCGCTCTGGCTCAGTCCTGCTTCTCCATACAAGGCAGCTCATCCAAACAGCACTCTCTGAGATGACAGCCTTCAAACCTTGCCACTGGCCTGATGACACTGTTCCCCAAACTAGCATCTCCCTAATGATGTGTCAGGCTCCGTGTCCAGTGTGGTGTGTGTCTGTGAGTTGCAGGGTGTTTGGAGAAAGGCTCAGATCAGCCTGGGAGGGCCTCTTGGATCAGGACTCTTTGAAGCCCACGCTTTCCCCAGAGCATGGTTCCCGCACCGTGTCACACAGTGGGTGGCCCACTGGCCCTTAGTTTTTCTCTGGTGGTGTGTCACTGTTCCTGGGAGCCTTGCTTGCTCGCTCTCTTTCCTGGACTAAGCCCAGGGAATTCTGTGCAGGGCTTTGATTTTGGGGTGGGGGCTGTGTTCTGTTCTACATGTGCTGAGTAAGCCAGGGCCAGTGTGGAACAGCTAAAGCTTCTGACCTGTGCCAGAAGCCTAGTGACCTAGAGAGTTTGCTTTAGATGTCTTCTAGTACACCCATCATTGTACAGACTAGGAAACGGAGGCCAGAGGAGGTCGTGTCCCCAAGGTCACACAGCAAGGTCAGCAAAGCCTGCACCTGGGCAGTGGCAGCCAGTAGCCCCATAGGCCTCCTGACCACTTGGAATTGCCTGGATTGCATTTGAATTTCTTTTTTCTCTTTTTAAGTTTCCAAAGCAACATAGCTTACATTTTAGTGACCACATTGTTTAGAATATAGCTTATCTCACTGGAATGCTGAGGCGTCGAGCGAAGCCAGAGCCGGACGTGGCTGACATGGCTCAGCCAAGCCTGCGGAGCCAGGGCACAGGCCACAGCTGTTCCTGCCACCGCTCCTCCCTGCCCGGGAAAGTGGCCTGGATGCCCTGCCCTCGGCCTGTTCTTCTTGATCTACCCTGACCAGAGGAAAGGGGAAGGGATGCTTTGCTTTGCTAGAGGTAGAGAGATTGTCACCACACACACCCGCCCTTATGTGAGCTAGTGCGGGGCTCCCGCTGATGGCACCAGCGGAGAACACCCCACACCCAGCTGAAGGTGACACTCGGTGTGACTGCCTTGTGCTGTGACCCGGCTCAACAATGAGGGCAGTGGCTTCCAAGCGGGAGCAGTTTTACCCCCGATGAAAGACATCTGGCAGGTTCTGGGGACATTTTATTGTCACCACCTGGGAGGGAACAGTGGATGCATGCTATTGTCATCAGGGGTCCTGCCCAACACCCTATAAAATATGGAGCCCCCTTTCCTCCAAATAATGGTCTGACCTCAAATGTCAGTGGCACTGCACTGGATTGAGAAACCCGATCTGGGGTGCCCTGATCCTGTGGCTGGCATTTCCTGGCATTGTGTGCAGGGTGTCAGCAACCGTACCCCTCTTCACCTCTCTACCCTCTCTGCAAGGATCTTGCACCTAGCGACCGGGCCACTCTGTTGGCAGGGGTCACCCAGCCTTCCTGTGGCAGCACAGCTTGATTTTTCTCTCCTGGGCCTGGCACACTTTTCAAGGTCTGGCGAGCAGGTCCCTGGCGGTTCTTTTTCCTAGCACTGCCTGGCACGCAGTGGGCAGGGTCTTGGTGGTTCTGAGACCTGGGCACCACTAGGCCTTCCCACCCCTCTCTCCTCAGAGCCCCAAGGGAAGGGATCAAGCAGGGGAGAGAGGGCTCTGTGACCCCGTGAGCAGGTTGCATAGTTGGCATGCTTATGGACATCAGGTTGCATAGAGACGTACCCCGAATGACCAGGGGGCTCCCAGAACTGTGGAGTCTGGGAGCTGCTGACCCAGGAGGCCCCCCATCTCCACAGAACTGCAGCCAGTTACCTACTGTGAGCCGGCCTTTTGGTGCTCCATCTCCTACTATGAGCTGAACCAGCGCGTCGGGGAGACCTTCCACGCCTCGCAGCCCTCCATGACGGTGGACGGCTTCACTGACCCGTCCAACTCGGAGCGCTTCTGCCTCGGCCTGCTGTCCAACGTCAACAGGAATGCGGCGGTAGAGCTCACGCGGAGGCACATTGGTAATGGGGTGCCCCTGGGTGCCCCTCTGCTCCCACTCCTGGCCCAGAGTGGCTTCTGCATAGAGCCCCCAGCTGTGCTCAGCCTCATGATGGGATTTGGGAAGGGGATTTACTCCCCCAAACTGGCCCCCAAATTCTGTTGCATATTTAGGGGCCAGACAGGTAGAGTTTGGATTGCTTGGTCATTTCTACCCAGAGATATAATCTCTGAAAATTTGGAAGCCACAAAGGAAAATGCCTCATTTAAGGAGATGAGGAAGGGAAGTCAAAGGAAAGGGTAACATGAAATTCTTTAATAAAGATACCCTCAAAGTACAGATAGGTTGATAAGTAGGTAGTCATAATTGGAGGGGTGTTCTTTTATTTGTTCATTTCATACGTGAGCATTCTAGACAACTTAGAAAAGGCAGTAAGGCAAGAATTGCCCACTCTCTAAATTCCACAGCTCCTAACGTGCTGCATCCCTGCACCCAAAGAAAAAGTGGCTTTGTTGGTTTAGGGAAGATGGGCTGTGTCATGTGTCTTGGGTTGCTCATAAAGCTGCACTAAGGAGAGTCATGATTTTACTGTCCGGAATCCCAGACTGCTGGAGCTCACAGACGCTGTAGAGATGATGTGGAGGGACATTCTCAGATGTCATCCCAGAGCCCTAAGAGTGGCCAAAGGCTCTAGGGGCAAGCTGTGGGGCTGGGTGGGCAGCAGGGGGGACCTGGCCCCACATGAACCAGAGCCCCCTCCTCTTGCTGGCTTGCTCCCTGGGCTCTCACTGAAGGGTTCTTCAGAAGAGAGGATTCTAGAGTCAAGAGAAGAAATGTCTGGAGGCTGTAGACCTGTGGCAGGGCGCTCTTGTGGTCTGGGTCTTTCTACCCCCACCTCTGTCTCCACTCTTGCTCTTCCTTGTGGGCTCCAAGCCCCCAGCATCAAGTCCTGGAGGACCCTGATGGGAAGAAAGGGAGTGCTGCAGCAGGGACCGGAGGCAGGGAAGGGGACATCCAGGGGTCCATAAGTCGGTCACCTGGCTTCCACCCACTTGACTTTGGGCCTGGAAAGTCTGGTTCTATTTCAGCCCTCTGGGCCTCCTCCCCAGGAAAGGAACAGAGACTCTCCCGTGCAGAAGGGAACATCCCCTGGCTGAGCAGAGAGCTCCCTGTCAGAGTGTTTACATAACTGCTGGAATTGCAGAGCCAATTTAAGAATAATTTCTGTCCATCTGGAGTGGATTTAGTGAAGGAGAAGTAAATGGTATAAACCTCTGGTCTACTTTAGAAGCGTGCATCAAGGGGCAGCCCTGCACCAACCTTGCAGCAAAGGCTCCCAGAGTGTCTGCTACCCTGCAGCTGGGCCCCGCAGGCTCAGGGAGCAAACTGAACCTCTGAATCTTGAGGTGGGAAGGGGCTGCCAAGCACTTCTGTGTGTCACAGCAGCTGCTTGGGAGGTGTCACTGCTGTTCTGTAGGAGCCCAGGGCCTACAGGCTGGGGCAGAGGCTGTTCCTGAAGCTTGTCATGGGCTTCTCTCATCATTTGTGCCCTGGCTTTAGAAATCCAGTGCTGAGCCGGGCGTGGTGGCGCACGCTTGTAATCCCAGTACTTGGGAAGCTAAGGATCCAGGTTTGTGGCCAGCCTCAGCTACTTAAGCTCTCTGCAACTTAGTGAATTTCAAAATAAAGAATAAAAAATAGGGCTGAGGTGTAGCTCGGAGGTAGAATGCCCCTGGGCTCAATCTCCAGTACTTTAAAAAAAAAAAAAAATTCAGTGCTGGCAGGGAGAGGCTGGCAGGGGGCATTCCCTTAGAGCTGAGGCTGCAGCTCTGCCCTGCCACTGACCATGGCTGGCCCTGGAGCCCCAGCGTGTGGGCAACGGCCCCTGATCTTGTTTAACCCTGACCCCTCCAGGAAGAGGTGTGCGGCTCTACTACATCGGAGGGGAGGTCTTCGCAGAATGCCTCAGTGACAGCGCTATTTTTGTCCAGTCTCCCAACTGTAACCAGCGGTATGGCTGGCATCCGGCCACTGTCTGCAAGATCCCACCAGGTAAGCTTCCCATGCCCACGTCTGTGCGGAGGTCCTCGCCCTCATGCCGGGGACACAGGAGAGCAACTGTGTCCATTTTTCCCATGTTTCCTCCTCATGGGTGTTTGCATGGTCAAGCTGGTGGCAGTTCCATTGGGGTTCTCTCTGTCCAGCTGTCTTGCTGAGCCTCCAGGAGCAGGTGCTTCTGATGGATCTGGTACCTGCCAGGGCCCTGGCTAGATGCTCAGGCAGTATGGCTTACTCCCTCCATTCACTCCTTCCCCAAACACACACAGCACATGGGGTCTGTGCTGGAGGTGGATTGGACCTGTCCACACTAGACCTGTGGGATGCATAAGACAGAGACACATGAGTCCAGCACAGGGAGTGTGCGAGGCACCTGGCAAGCAGCACAGACAGGGAGAAGGCACATTTATCTGTTGCAATGAATCAGGGAGGGCTTCCTGGAGATGGGTGCTCAGGCTGTGAAGAATGGGACGGCAGCAGCATGAGGGGATGGTGTGGTAGATCCCACAAGGACATTCTGTGCGGAGGGGACAGTATGGCAAAAGCGCAGCTCTGGCTGGAGGAGGGGCCATGTAAAAGGGGAAGTGTTTGTAAAGCGTGATGGGACCAGGCCATGGGAGGACATCAAAGCTTTGGTTTTATCCTGGGGACCTGTCAAGGGTTTTCTGAGTGAGGCTGATGAATCCACCTGGACCCCAAGAAGGCATGTAGGCGGTACCCCAGAAGATGGTTTGGACAGGGCTGGACCTGGATAGCAAGATCAGGCAGTAGGCTGATCCCATCTAAGGCCCCTTTACTTTAGAAATCTAGGCAGAAAGCCAGCCAGAGACGTGGTGTCTACCCGCAGCGGGGCCAGTGCCTGGCTGCTAGAGCATGTGGCCTGGGTAGGGCCACTGCCCAAGGCACGTGTATGACTTGGCCTTTCCTGCTGGCTGAGTAATGTTAGTGGCATGGTGGACCGTGGGCAGGGGACACTTAAGGATGCAGGAAGTCTGAAATGGTAACAGTGGTCCACATTTCTAGAGCATTTTGTGGTTGCATTTATAGAGAATGTTTATATCTTTGATCTCATTTAGTTTTCTCTTGTTACTCTGGCTCTATAAGTAAGAAAGTTAAAGAAACAGGTTCAGAGAGGATAAGCCACTTGCCCAAGGACACGCCCTACTAAGTGACCAAGCCAGGATGGAGCCTAGGGCTAACTGATTCTAATCTAGTGGTCTTCTGTTTCTTGGCCTTGCTGGGGGCCAGAGCAGTTTCAGCCCTGCCCATGATACTGCCCCTTGCAAGGAGGAAGCTCTGCAGCCTTCTACCCATTCCCTTCCCCAGCCCCACCCCCACCTCTCTGGTGAGGGCTGAGTTGACTTTGGTGGGGTTTGTCAGCTCACAGGACATCAGACAGGGATGGCCTGTGAGGCCAACCTATCGTTTCAGAGGAGAAACTGGATCACAAAGAAGTGACCGGCCTGACGCACAGCAAGATCGGGAGCTGGTGTTGGCTGTTCATAAACATCACCTCATCTCACCTTTCGGTTGCTCTGGCACAGGCTTTTGTCTTTATTTTTCTGGTTGACATATTCCTGGCACTCAGGCAGCAGGGCTGCAAAGGAGAGGTTTATTTTAAACTTTATTTGTGCCTGTCTCCAGTTTTACTGTCTGGAGAATTAGATGCACACCTCCACTTTGCTGTGAATGTTACCTCGACCCAGCTTTGTGCCCAGGAGCCAAAAATCCAGCCCCAGATCTCCCCCTCCTGGCCCCAGCATGAGGCGGATTCCTCAGAGGAGCCTCTGTGGAGCTTTCTACTAGAACATCAGGCCCCGTACCTTTCGGCTGGCCTCTCTACCAGCACGCCCTGCTACCCGAGGCCGGCAAGAGCTGCTATTCCCAGGGGGTGGTCACACTGAGGACAGCCTGGGCATCGAGATCAGGTCCTTTCTTGTCTCTGTTCCCTCAACTATCTTGGCCCCTTTGCCCAGGGCAAGGGCTGCCCCTCCACACCATCTTCTGCACCCTGGGTGGTCCCCTTCGGTCTTCCTTCTCAGCACCCCCCTCCCCCCACTGGAGGTGGTTGAGCCTGTGAGCCAGCCTCTACTTTCCCTCTCACACACATCAGCTGCACATCCTCAGTGAGGTGGTAACAGACCCACGAGCAGGGACCGAGCAGGTCTGTCCCTCACATGGAGTACGTGGCTAAGGCATGCAACGACCGTGTGCCCCTCAAGCTGGAGGATCCAGGGACTGCTTCTGCCAGGAGGGAGCAGCACAGGTGTTCACGCTTCTGGCCTCACCGGCGCTGTCTGTTTTGCGGGCAGGATGCAACCTGAAGATCTTCAACAACCAGGAGTTCGCCGCCCTCCTGGCTCAGTCCGTCAACCAGGGCTTCGAGGCCGTCTACCAGCTGACACGCATGTGCACCATCCGCATGAGCTTCGTCAAAGGCTGGGGAGCAGAGTACAGGTACACCCCCAGGCTGAGGCCACAGGAGGGGCCGGGTCAGCCCCCGGGGACCAGGAAGAGCAGAACAGTGCTCACCCAGCACTGGGCAGTTTCTCAGGCACTGTCAACATACATGTCCCATTTTATTCTCACCGCAACCCTGGGTGGGGACACTGCCATTATCCCTGTTGTACAGATGAGAGAAAGTGGTTTGCCTTAAGTCACTTTGTTAGTGAAAAAATTGGGCCTAGAACCATGCTCTCTGAGCTACTTCCTCCCTTTCTTTGGAGTGGATGGTTTCAGTGCACCCCTCGCCTTCACCTGACAGTCCCCTGCCCCTGTGGCTCCATCTCTGACTTGGGGATCTGGTGACCCTGAGCATCTAGGATACTAACACCGAGAATCAAGGAGAGAAGACGAGGATTTGGGTAGTCATAAAGGAATACAGTATATTTACACAGTTTTGTTTTTTTTCTTTTATACTTCTAGGTAAGGGTTTAAATGTGGCATTGATAGTAGGTCTGCCCAGTCTGCTTCGTTGAATCCCTCAGACCTTTCTGGATTTGGTTGAGAATCCAGTCCCTTTTTTTCCACACACGGAAAGGAGTCTCCTGAGGGGTGGAGCTGTGTGCCCCCTCCTCCTGCCCCGCACCCCCTAGCTCCTGTAGCAGACACGCAGAGGTACCCACACATCAGCCAGAGCCAGCGCCTTGCAAGTTACTCTCCCCTTCCCTTCACTTTTCCAGATGTTTGGAACCTATTTTGTTTTGCAGTCATTCTGCACCCCGGCCAAACCCATTTCAGAGTTGGCTCTGGGCCACGGTTTATAATGAAATCCCGATGAGCATGACTTATGGAAAGTCATATTCTCATTAGAGGATTTGGGTCTGCAAAATCCTCCTCCGTTTACGGTGTTCTAGCTGCTGCTCCTTTGTGCTGTCCCTGTAGAACCGGGAACACAGCACCTTGGTCCCTGGTGTCTTTCTGAAATCCAGGAAACGACTAACCAAGCAAAGTAGTCAGCTCTCAAGAGTGCTTACAACCATGTTATGACAACCTGAAGAGATTAGCCCAGACCCAAAAGTCCAGCTGGAGAAACGTTCTAGCCAACCTTTTAGCCTTGGCTTAGGTCACTTAGGGAACAAGAGTGAAAGGTTAGAAAATTAGTATTTTTGGTAGGAAAGGGAAATACTTAAATATGGACCCTGATGGGAAGGAGCCAGGGTAAGTCCATGGACTCTTCTTACACCCAGACTCTAGTCAGGGGGCCACACTCAGGCTCCCCCCCGTCCCCCGAGCCAAGTCAGCGGGCCCATTTCTGAACCTCACCCCACTCCAGTGAAGCACAGGACAAGCAAGTTTGGCCCTTGGGACAGCAGACCAGGATGCGGTGAGGCACCCTGGCCCTCCAGCTCCGAGATCTGGGGAGAGTCTTCGTGGTGGCAGAAGCCTTTCCCTGGGGGCACTGTGTCAGCGTGCAGGACATTCCACCAGCACACCCAGTCCTGTGCGGCCCACTGCGTCACTGCCGCCTGGCAGCACAGCAAGCGGCCTAATGGACGGGTGCGGTCCCTCCCAGAACAGTCTAGTCCTCCTCCTGCCTGGTGGGCCAAGCAGAGTAAGGATTCAGCCCTCCTGTGAGGAGGCCGAGGCCGAGGCTGAGGCCGGGCCCAGGCGCCTCACCTCCAGCTGGCTCCAAGACTCCAGCCTCAGCAGATAGCCTCTGCTCGAGGAGGCCTCTGGGAGCTTGCCTGCGAGCTGCGTCATCGGCCAGCCCGAATTTAGACAAAGTGCTTTGGGGAAAAGAAACGTGTGGTGTGCCTTGGTTTTTTCCAGTAATTGTTTCATGGCTAGTTCTACTCGTAAGATTTTCCAAAATAAAGCCGTAGATGGGAATTATATCAGCACATTGGGAACCAAAGGCATGTAGATTCTGTCAGCGCTTTGTAAAAAATACCTCTCCATCAGACAGACACACGTCATCGCAGCCTGTTGGGGCCAGGCCTGGGTCTGGGTCTGGGGAACTTCAGGTGCCCATTTGGTACAGTTGGGAGCCAGGAAGACCTTGACTCAGAAAGTGGGAGGTCCTCCATTGGGGGGCTTATCATGGCAACTGATAGGACTCTGGGGTACCCAGGAATTGACTGTTAGCTCTTTAAGGCATTCCTCTTTTCCCCTCAAGAGAACCTGATTTATTCAAAGTCCTCCCTGGTAGGAGGACCTTGGACCAAGTTATAGGGCAGCATGTTATGAACTAGGATGTATCCCCAACTTTGGAGAAAAGACTGTCACCAAAGCAGAAAACAGTGTTGACTTGTCTGTCTCTGTATATCTGCTAAGTCCCTACTTTCCCTGTTTTTGCAGGAGACAGACAGTGACCAGCACCCCCTGCTGGATCGAGCTGCACCTGAATGGGCCTTTGCAGTGGCTTGACAAGGTCCTCACCCAGATGGGCTCCCCGAGTATCCGCTGTTCCAGTGTGTCTTAGAGACGCTGGGGGTGAAGGGGAGGGTGGGGAGGGCAAGCTTGAGGAAAATGGCCATGGAGGAGATCAGAACTCTACTCAGCCCATTCTTGTCAAGGAAGACATTTTTCTCCCTCAACTAAGGTGGTACTGACCTGTTTCCTAAAACACAGAAGCACACCTAGAGATGGATTTTATCAACAACTGAGTCTGCTGAACACATCTGCCCTTGGCCCCAGTTTGAAGGGTAAGAAATGGCTTCTGTGCTGGTGGCTTAAGTGAACAGGTAGTGTTTCATCACCTGCTCCCTCCTACCCCCGACTCCTTTTTAAATGACAGAGATCTGAGATGTCACAGTTCAACAAGGAAGGTCCCTCTCTGTCCAGGACTGGAGTGTGGAATTCACCTTGGAAGGGTGTTCTAGCTCTGGCACTTTTGACAAACACCCCTTCAACTGAGCATTCCCAGAGGAGCCCACTACACCACAGAGTGAGCGTGCCCTGTGACTGACTGGGGGTGGGGAGGACTCGTCTGGCTCGCTCCCCTCTCAGAACATGCTGACTGGTGTGAGCAAGGTGCTGAGCAGAACGTGTACACAGGACGGTGGGGAAAGCCGGTGACAGCCATCTCTTCTTTAAAAACTCTCCATTGACCTTTCTCACTTGGAAAAGTTGGAAGGAGGCTCAGTGCGTATGCAATGTATAGTTTCTGTTACCACATTAATCTCAAAGAGATTTGGTTGACGTTGTGTTCATGTGAAGTGAGGGCAGCTGGGGTGTGAGGGCGCTCGGGCGGAGGCAGCACCACACCGAGTCTCCGGTTGCCTGGAAGAGCTTGCTCTGCATTCTGATGCACACGGCTATGTTAGTTTATGTAGTCAGTTGCATTAATTAAATCAGTTTTATCATGTGCTCTTTTAAATGTTTGTTTAATATTAAAAAGATTCCTGGGTAGGCATACTGACTGGGAAACCAGAGTGGGACCCAGCAACGATCTCCCCCCCCCCCCCCGTTAAGCTTTTCTAGGTTCTGTTGAGGAGACACCTGCCAGCATTTGTGGATGCTAAAATTTACAGAACCAAATTCACCAGAAGGGAAAAATCTCAGGCCAACACTGGCAAATGAAAAGGGCTATTAATTTTTTTACACCTTTGAAAAATTGCAGGCTTGGTGCAAAGAGGTCTGTCATCTTCACCCTGGGATGTAAGATTACGCTCACGGCAGAGGATCTACAGCGGTGACATTGTATAAGTACTGCACCCAGCCACAGTTAGAAAACTTGTATGAATTATTTCAACTGGAAAAAAAGAAAGCTCTCCTCTTTTACTGGCCTTTTGCAGAATACAGCAGACAAGATTGCCACCTGCAATTGGTACTTGATTCTTTGCTGCTGTTTTTGTATGAAATAACTTATCCCACATTTTTGCATGGATTTATACTGGGAAAAATAAAGGGATTTCCTATGGAAGTCTCATCTTATTCCAGGTGAAGGGAAGAAAGTGTACGCTTTTGGCAGGTTACAAACCTCAAATGTGATGAAATTCCTGATGTTCTAAGAAGACAACTGTTGGGGCTTCCTGGTGCCTCACCTGTGGGATTTTGTGCCCTGAAACTCTAGCCCTGAGATTTCCAGGTAGGAGAGCTGCTCTCCAAACCTCCTTGAGGACACAGGAAGAGCTGGAAGGAGCTTCTTGCCATCCTGTGTGAGTCTTCCCACAAGGGTTTTGACACGAAACCCAGAGACAACACAAACCCCCTCACATCCTCTGTGAGAGGGCCCAAAGCTGTGGGTATGAGGCCTGTGGCTCGCTGGCTGGAAATAGTCCATGGACTGCTTCTTAAAAACACAGGAGGCCTGGAACCTCCTGTATGTACCTTCATGTTCCCAGTCAGCCCCAAGACCCAGGGCAGGAATAGTCCATTCTGACCTCGGCTGGAGCAATCATAGTTACTCTCCTGAAAGCCATGGGTGGTGGTTTCTGAAGGCCTGTTGTTCTTCACCTGCAACATAAGGGCTTCCTGAGGCCCACACTTGTTCTCCAGGTACTTGGGAACTAGTCTCAGGTAGATCCCAATTTTGGCAATCCAGGGTCACATCTGGTTGCTTTGGATGGTGTCTAAGAACCCTCAATGCTCAGATCTGATGGCTGCTTCTCAGAAGCACAGAGCTTGACGTTTGTGTCTTTCCAAAGGTTATTTCCTTGGCTCCTTTTCTTTATAGGCCTTTGCAGGAGGACATGTGAAGAACTGTAAGCAAGCCCTCCTTTGGCATCACTGAAAATCAATCTGGTTGTCCTCGGAGGTTAGGGGGTGGCACCTTTCCCATCATGGAGCACAGATAGGTCCTTTGGGCATGTGTAATATTAGTGTCCTTTAAGTCACAAAACTAGTTTTCTTAGCTTTTAAACCTTGCATAAATAGCATTTATACATTTAACAACTATTAAATTGGAAGGGGCAAGAGGAAAATTACGTGTAGTTTGCTTGGGCCCTGTGACCAGGTGTACTGTGTCCTGGCCCTCCGTCCTCAGCCCTGCGGTTTGTGCTGGCCCACATAGCTAGAACTGGGGCAGAGATCCTTGTCGTCAGCACCTCCCGAGGAGCCCACTTTTTAGTCCCTCTCCTCCACTAGTCCCTTCTTCCCAACTTAGTAACTTAGACCCTTCCAGCGCATATGCAGGTAGCTGCCCGGCTGGCTTGGATTACAGGCCTGTGTTGGCATATCATCTCAGTTGGCTACTTCCTTGGCAAGCTGTAGAAAACCTGACCTATGAGACAAGCCTAGAGTCAGGAGCAGGGACTCTGACTCTTAAGAAGCACACACATGAGGGCAGTGCTGCTGGCAGACTGTTCCATTGTTCTGATGTGGTCTGTTCTTTTATTATTATTATTATTGACCATGGTGATTATTTTTTTTTTAAAACGTTGTTAATGTATTGAAATGGGCTACAGCCATTTCATGTGCTTAGTTTGTTTTGTTTTTATCCATTTCCCCTTGGCTTCCTAGATTTTGGACATATTCCAGGGCTAAATGCTTTTACTCAAATCACAGAAAGGGTTTAAGTAGTGTGAGTGGGTTATGCACATACATGAGTTGTCTAGGGAGAAGAAAAACATCTGATTTCATCCTTAGCCCCAAGCTGCCATTTCTGAGGCTCCATGATTGTGTCCTTTAGTCCTTAAAAGGAAAGACTAGGAAAGGAATTTGTAGGCTACTCATAGGACTGTTTACCAAGGGGGCTACTAGCAGCCACATATGGGCCCATGTTTAGCTCTGGACACTGTTGTGTGACTTTTAGTGGGTAGTTGGGAGTTTTCCCAAAATATACATGTGCCTCCTTTACTAGAAGAAAATCTTAGCACAGCTAGTTGTACCATTTTCTTTTTGTGGCTTCAATGTTCCCTCGAAGGATCCCTTCAAGTTAGTCTTTATAATGTCCACACCCCTCTTAAGGAAGTATCAGACACTTCTCTAGTGGGCAGAAAGCAGAAAAACATGCAAGAAGATGTGCCTCGACAATGAAGATGATGCATACTTATGAGGTGTCAGTCAACGGGGGTGATTTGGTACATAGGCACCTCTTCAGAAACACAGCTATCATGGAAAAGAAACTCGCCTCTTGGGCAAACTGGATTGAGAAATTCTCAGTGATTCTGTAATTGATCTTTTTTTTTAAAATAAATGCAGAAGTAATGTATATTCTAGCATTCTGGTGTTTTTATATTTATGTAATAATTTCTTAATACCAGATAACTATTTAATTTTTGAAGAGATGGAAAGGCTCTCCTCCCCAGGTCAGTGGCTGGAATTATTGGCACAGTGGTTCTGAATGCTGGGGGAGGGCATAGTGGATTTTTTTTGGCTCAACATCCAGAAAAGCAAACCAGGCTTGCTCAACAAGTGGCAGCATGTAAAATCAGGCAGCCGAAATCTGGATCTTCAGAACCAAGGTCCCCTCCCTTTTGGGGGGGGGGGGATGTGTTTGTGAAAACTTCTTGCAGAGAGATGGAGCATCTTTATCCAGGAGGCCTGCCCTCCTGTTGTCACAAACAGGCTGTTTTGGACTCTTGGAGTGTACTGGGGACTAGAATGTGGAGGATATCGGTGACCTTCACTATTCAGCCAGCCTGACCTTTTAATATCTTTGTAAAAAGCATGTATGTATTTATAGTGTTTTAGATTTTTCTAAGTTTTGTATCTTAAAAGCAGAGCACCTGTTTAAGCATTGTACCCTATTGTTAAAGATTTGTGTCCTCTTTCCCCTTCTCTCCTTCTTGTAAGAGCCCTTCTAATAAACTTTTCATTGAAAAGCTCCTAGGCCAGGAGCTCGGCCTGATTCTTGCTGCTCTCTCTGGGTGGAGAGATTTAAAAGGGAGCCCAAAGAAGCCCCGGGGGCTCCAGAGAGAAATGTCTGCAAACCCAGATGTACTTTGACTAATGATGTGCCAGGCCATCCTCTGCCACAGTCCCCCCTGTAATACCAGCTGCCCGCATTCACTCACCGAGGGCAGCTGCAACACCACCTAGTCATTCAGAGACAGCAGGAGGCCCTGCGTCATCCACACAAGGGCCCACAGTTTCTCAGCTCGTGCTATCTCTGCAATGTCATTTGCATTCGTGTGCTCTGTCCTTGAGGGCCCCGGCAATGGCTAGACCTCCACCCTGCACTTCTGCTCTTAGCCTGCCTCTTCTGTACCGTTATTGTCTCAAATGCCACCAAGTTAGTCTTCCCACTGGCACAGCGGTAGCCTTACATCCACAAGTATACTTTCTAGCTCAGATGACTGTTAGCTCCTGTGCAAATTCTGAATTCCACACTCCCAGTGGGAAAGAGACCTCAAAAATCTCGTCCTTGGCTGAATCTTACACTGATCTCAGAAGCTACGGATTAAGATGATCAAAATGTTTTCAAGAGTTTGTGGAAGCAACAGAATTTGGGGGCTAGAATCATCCTTCAGTGCCATCCCTTCTGCAGTGGTCCTCTTCCTGAGGCCCTCACCAGGAGTGCTAGCTTCCACCAACTGCACCAAGTGCCTGCTTTGCAATTATTCCTTGGCCAGTTCAGCCACCCTCTTGCCTCCAAAAGGCTTCCTCAGGCTTTATGTAATGTATAAGTATCAACAGTTGACTCCCAAACTGTCACCTTTAGCTGAGCTGGACGGCTTTAAATTTCAGCCACCTTTTAGATCTTTTAGATGTGACTCGAAACATGCACCCCCCCCCCCTACACACACACACAAACAGAACTATCTTCCACATTACTGGTGCCAGTTCCCCTCCAGGTCCTTGGCAGCCAGGTGAATTTCTTTTCCTTGCTCCCTATCACCTCCTTGCTAAGGCTGTGCGGGCTGAGCAAACTTCCCTTCTGGAAAGGCCCTATTGCCAGCTCCCCTTTACCTCACACACAATTTTCTCTTTCTTGGACCTGTATCTTTTCTGCCGCCTCCTTGGTCTGGGGTTCCCAGACCACTCTATGTGCCTCTGACACTTCTCCCCAAGTAAGCTCATCAACCCTTATGATTTCAAGTCACATAAAGGCTAAAATCAGTACCCTGAGCCCAAACCCCAACCAACCCCAAGCTACTGATGCAAGTAATACAAGGACCTCAAACTCACAATGAAAAGGAATTAATTTCTCTTGTAAAACCATCTCTGTTCTCTAGCCTTCAGCTCCATTTTTGGCATAACCATTTAGCTGACCCATACCCCTGGAATCACACTGTTCTATACCGCAAGTCTCTAGTACCTGACAGTAGCACTAGCTTCCTCTCTGATCTCCTAGCCTCTAGCCTGCATTCCTATAAATTCACACTGTCTATACCTGCTTTCTTTTAGTGGAGCAAAATACCTGAGATAACAAGGGAAAAGATTTACCTTGGTTTTGACTCAGTTTCAGGGGTTCCAGTCTATGCACTTGGCCCTGTTGCTTTGGACCTGTGGTGGCACAGTACATCATGGCAGGAGTACATGGTGGGAGGAGCTATTTACTTCATGGTGGCCCAAAGGCAGAGAGACAAGGAAGGGATCAGGGTCCCAATATCACCTTTAAGGGCATGCATCCAATGACCTAACTTCCATTAGACCCAAGCTCTTAAAGGTTCTACCACCTTCATCATGAACTGGGGACCAAGCCTTTAATAAACATGGGCCTTTTCATAACCAAATTATTAACATTGCCCCCAGTAATATCTCACCCACACCCACACCGACTCTAAGGCCTTTACCATGGAACACTAGGCCTTGCTCCTCTGCCCTGTCCAGCTCTCAGTGCTCCCTGTCTTATCTCTACGGCCTAGAAACTCATAGTTCTTACGCATCATCCTTGTCTCCATGACTGCTCATGGTCTTCCCTTTGCTTAGAACATCAACCTCTTCCCCAGCCTCCACCTCCTGCTCCCCAGCCTAATACACACCACCAGTTCAGCCTTTTACTAGTGCTTTGTGATTCCATTCAAATATCTCCAGAAAGCCTTTCACGAGCATTTCTATCACCACAGTCTCTTCTACTATGTGATGTGTCTGTCTTCTCTAAGCTGTGAGTTTCTTAAGAGCAGAGTTTACATTTTTTGGTTTTTTTTTTTTTTTGTATTCCTGGCTTCTTTGGGCCACATATTTTTGCTAAATAAATGAATCGACCAAGCAGGTGTGGTGGCCCACACTTGTAATCCCAGTATTTGGAAGGTTGAGACAGGAGGATCACAGGTTCATGGCCAGCCTCACTGTTTAGTGAGACCCTCTGCAACTTAGTGAAACTCTATTATGCAAATAAAAAGAAAAATAGGGTTGGGAGTGTAGCCTGGAGGTAGAATGCCCCTGAGTTCAACCCCCAGTACCACACAACACACACACACACACACACACACACACACACACACACACACGAATCAACCAGTAGTACATTCTAGCTTAGCAGTATCTTTTGCATCTGTTTCCGTTGTGCTGCTCTATTAAGAATAGACTGAAGGAGCTACGTGTGGTGATGCATGTCTGTAATCTCAGTACTTAGGAAGTTGAGACAGGAGGATTGTAGGTTTGAGGTTAAGCTTCACCAATTTGGCTAGTCCCTGTTTCAAAAAAAAGTGAAAAGGGCTGGTGATGTAGCTCGGAAGTAGAATACTCCTGAGTTAAATCCCCAATACCAAAAAGACTGAAAGAATGTCATCAAAATATGGTTTCTGATGACCTTTTATTACAGCTACTCCAAAACTCAAATTTGTCTCCCTCTAAGCCGGGTGTGGTGGCGCACGCTTGTAATCCCAGCATTTGGGAGGCTGAGACCGGAGGACCCGGGTACTTAGGGCCTCAGCTACTTAGTGAGACCCTCCACAACTTAGTGAGACTCGATTTCAAAATAAAGAATTAAAAATAGGGCTGGGAATATAGCTCAGAGGTAGAATGCCCTTGAGTCCAATCCGCAGTACCGCAAAAAAAAAAAAAAAAAAAAAAAAAAAAAAAAAAAAAAAAAAAAAAAATTGTGTCCCTCTAATCTAGGGGTAGCAAGTATGTGGCAAAGTTATTAACCACCATTCTCTGTACCTCTATCCATGACAAAACCCACTAATCAAAGTGCTACATCCATTCATCCATTCTCATCCTCAGACTCCTTCTCAAGACAGATAACCAATTAGGCAGAGAGTGACAAGACTGCTACCAGACTTTCCTGAAATGTAATTATAATTGGACAAACCTTTTCTGTTCAAAAACCTTTGGTTCCCTCAGTCAACGCCTGTCACAGGGTTGTATTCCAAGGCCCATCACTCCAACCTCATTGACTACCATTTCTCTTAACTGGTCGATCTGGATTTTCCTGATATATCCTCTCCATACCTCTATCCATGCCATAACTTACACTAAGAATGTCACTGCCTCTGCTGAACCTATCTGCCCAAACTTCTCATCCTTTTAGTTCAATTCAAGCAAAACTTCCCCTAGGTCAGTAGTTCTCAGAGCATCTCAGCAGGAACGACAGCAGCATCACCTGGGACATTGGAAATGAAAATCCTCAGGCCCCATCCCAGACCAACTGAATCAGAAACTCTAGGGTGAGGCCTTCCTGGCAATTCCCTGTGGTGAATGCTTGAGAACCACTGCTCTAAGATATACTCTATGCCCTACTCACCCCGCTCCACTGCTCTTTCCCACAGCAAGTAGGTGGGTTAAGGCAGTGTTCCTGTTCTGCCCTTGGTGACCTTGTCTTGCCCTCTACTCCGTCTAAGTTGGACTCTGACCTCCTAGAAAAGAGAAGCTACATCCTTCCTCAAGTCTGAATCCTCTGACAGGCCGGCCTGACTATAGACCTGGCATGAACAAGGCTCACCATCAGTATTCCAGCCCTCACCAGGAGAGAACTAACAAGTTTGAGGCCATCTAAATTGCACTAGTAATGACTTCCTGAGAATTTTCTGGGGTGGCACAATTGGTACAGAACAAGTCTTTATACTTCAGATTAAAACAATCTTCAAAACTACATGGATGTTTCCATAAAATACCAACAGCAGGGCTTGCTTAGCCCATTTTTGAAGCACTAAACCCACCTGGTTATAACAAAAAGGACAGACAAGCTGCAGGTGATACACAATTGTAATCCCAGTACTTGGGAGGCTAAGATAGAGAATCACAGGTTTGAAGTCAGTCTCAGCAATTTAGCAAGACCTTGTTTCCAAATAAGAAAATCAGGCTGGGGGTATACCTGGAGGTAGAATGCCTCTGGGTTCAATCCCAAGTACCAAGAGAAAATGGAGAGACAATGATTGGTCACTTCATAAGACTAGGGAGGCTCTCCCATTAGCAAACTGAACATGAACGTCTTCATGTGACCTGCTTATTTATACCTTCCAGATTTATAGTTACTGGGAGGGAGTGTCTGGGCCTATCAACAGATACAAACAAAAGGGTTTCAGAAGAAGGCTTTTTTTTTCCCCGCAGTCCTGGGGATTGAACTCAGGGGCATTCTACCTCTGAGCTATACCACCAGCCCTATTTCTTATTTATTTTGAAAGTCTCACTAAGTTGCAGAGTGCCTCACTAGGTAGCTGAAGCTGGCTGTAAACCCGGATCCTCCGGTCTCAGCTTCCCAAATGCTGGGATTGCAAGCGTGCGCCACCACGCCCGGCTAGAAGGCATTTTTATTCTTTTTTTTCCCCCTAAGCCTGTGTTCCAAAGAGGAAGTAATAACCATTAAGGTCAGGTTTTGAGTGAATACTTTTCCAAAAGGAAACAAAGTAGATCTAAACTTTACTAAAGAGCTGGAGTGGGGCAGAGTAGTGTTCTGAGAAAAGGTGCACACTATCACTATTACTTCTTGTTAATTTTTCATTCTGTGTATTAGAGAAACAACTTAGAATCAAGCAAGAAACTTCAATAGGAACTGTGGTTCAAATAAAGATGTCTAAAGAAAGGCAAGACCTGTGATGTTGGTAACAAGGCCAAAGTATGAAACTCAGAGACCCCCAAGACCCATTCTGTAAGACCTCATATGCCAAAGGTGCAAACTAAACCCCATGAGGAATCTCAAATCAAAACCTAGATTTTGCCATGCATAATCAGCATTTTTTTAATGAAACATACAAATTATGGGAAAGTTGTTTTCAAACTGAGCTTGTACTAAAGGCAGTACTAGGTTTAGTACTCTTGACCAGATTTCTCAAACTTTACAACTATTTGATTTGACATTTAATGATAGATGCTGTAGCTAAACTGCCTGTTGTAAATTGTGTGTTGGGGGGGAGGGGGTTGAGGAGCAAATCTAACTCATCATTCACTGAAACTGTCTCCATTTATCAGAACTTCCAGTGATTAGAACCCCTGACCAAACTAGACACATGCTCACTAAATTTAGCTTTGCATCAGCAAACACTCAAGCTCAGAATAGTTCCTGGAGGTCTCATCTTACCCTTCAACAGTGATTCTCCTACGAATGTTTTCCATGGCAGGCCAAGGCAGGGCAAGGGGCACTCATGTGCTCTCTCAATGACCATTGTTAAGAGAGGGCCCAAAGCTAGAGGAATTCCACAAGCTGTGGCAAAAATGCCACCCCCCCCCACCTCTCCACAATGAGAAGGAACATGAACTCAGCCACGTATCAGATTTCACGTTATAAGTAGTTTGCAGGAATGGCCTGATGTACTCTGTGGTCCTTGAACCACATCCCATATTACTCAGCCATCTAAGTCTAGCTTCTCTGAATCTCTTGCTTCTCTGAATCAGATGTGGCCAAGTTCTATAAATAGAGAGCAAGCAAACTGTTTCTGTCAATCTTCTCATACTCTGGCAAGGAAAGCATATTTTAAAATTATAAAAATATCTTATGTCTTCATCACTCCAAAATTATTATATAATATGAATTTCTTAGGGGAAAAATTTTTGTCTCTCCCTTCTTCCAATACTCTTGGATCTTCAAACTTTGTGATCATATTCATTCACCAAGCATGAACCATACTAACTAAAAAGTGAGGGCCTACTATGTGCCAAGCACTGTGCTACACAAATAGAGAAATGTTGAAGGAAAAAAAACCCAGCTTCTAAATTTGAACCAGGTAGTCTATAACTTGTGGCAGCAGGCACAGGTCACTGGCATAGACTGCATCTGTAATTGTAGTATTAGCTCATGATCACTCTGCTGAACATGGACCATTAGTAGATACAAGACAGCTTTACCCTGCATGTCCCTTAGAAGGGGTCAATACCCCCCAGATACTTGAGGTCTAAAACAAATCAGTAGGTATTATACACAGTATATAGCAGGCTCCAAAGTAATGAGCTTGACAAACTCAGGCTCTTCACTATATATGTCTAACACAAAGGACATACAGCTTCCCTGCTCACACCCCTACTGAAAAACAAGTGATAATAAAACACATGAGCAGACTTTACATATAAATCACATTTTAATTACTTGGCTTTGTTTAATCCACAAAACCAAGTCCACAGCTTTTTCTGTTTTCGATCACCATGTGGCTTAATATATTTTCTTAAATCTTCCATGTTTTAAGAAAAACATATTCCATCTTCTGGCAACCACAGACCTACTTCCCTTACATTCTTTCTTTTTTTGGTACTGGGGATTGAACGTAGGGACATTCTACCTCTGAGCTATACCCCCAGTCCCATTTTTTATTCTTTATTTTGAAACAGGGTCTCACTAAGTTGTGAAGAGCCTCACTAAGTAGCTGAGGCTGGCCGTGAACCTGGATCCTCTGGTCTCAGCCTCTCAAGTACTGGGATTACAAGCATGCGCCACATGCCCGGCTTCCCTTACATTCTTAATGGCTAATGCAGTCACTTCAAAGAAACATCAGTCCCACTGATGAGCTAGTGGAGAACCACAGAATCAAAGACCTCCAGAACAGTTACACACACACACACACACACACACACACACACACACACACACGAACCACAGAATCAAAGACCTTCAGAACAGTTACATACACACACATACACGAACCACAGAATCAAAGACCTTCAGAACACACACACACACACACACACACACACACACACACACACAGAGCAAGACAGCTTCCATTGTTCCCTGAACGCTCCAGCCACCAAGATGTCTCCTCCCTATGGCTATGGCCGCTCTGGCCTGGTCCCCGTGGCATCCCATTCCTGTGCCATCTGTTTCAGGCCGAACAGTGCTTATAAAGTGGTGCCAGGGCAGGTGTGAACCTCATTGCTGCTTGTGATCTAGCCTGTTTCTTCCATGTGGTATGAATGGGTTCAGAGGCCACACTGGTCTAGAGCTAGCTCTCAGTATGTGTGCCGGCACCATGTGTGCACAGTGTTGCGCCAGTTTAGAGCCATGGCACTAACTACCACGAGAAGGCTAATGACATTTATTACAAAAAGTGTCTACAAAAATGAGGAATTTTATTTGCTTTACTTTGTACTCTTCCTTCGATGAAACTTTCAGTGATCAGTTCCTCTGCAGCTGACCCACTCAAACATGACACAGGATAAAGAACAAAGGGTATTCCATAGGGCTGCAGCCCTGGAAGGCACAGAGGAGCCATCAATCCTGGGAATAAAACAAAGTGCTCAGGAACATACTGCCTGCTAATTCACGTCCTCACCCCTACTTAGAGTTGCTACTTTGGCAGTGATGTCTACTTGGCCTTCAAAGAGAATGAAGGGCACATTTGCCTTGTTTTGAAGGTTTAAAGAGTGACGGCACAGCGCTGGCATCTCAAGTAGCAGTGGTGAGCACTAAGGCAGAGTGTCTTCAACATGATGCCAACATCACAGTCTCAGAAAGATCATGCACTGTTTCCATGGCCCACACAGGGAATCCTTAAAATTCTCCCTCTCAGACCCCCAAACTTCAGTGGAGGGTTTGTTTTATCCTCACCAGAGTGGGAAACCTTTGCCTCATTTCTTATAGTCTAAAAATACACACTGGATTTACAATTTTTTTGTAGCATGAACTCAAACACTATGCCTCAAAAAGTGCCCAGAAGTACTTTTGTAGTTAAAGACAAGTGGGCCACTGACTCTGCCTGCACTCCCATGTTATAGCACAAATCACACCTGGAGATGCCTCCCTTCCTCCCCCAAAAGCTTCATAGCTCAGAGCTGCAAACTCCTTGAATGAGGAAAATTCACAACACCCAGGAAAAATGCCGCTCCTGATCTATGACAATTAAATGTGAATGTGGGGAATGCCACATAAAAGGCTGAGCGGCTTTCTTCTTTAACTAGAGTAAGTTGCACAGGTCTCTGAGACTCATTCTACCCCTATTCCAAGAACAAAAAGGCATATATGAGAAATTCTCATTCATTATTATCACTGTACTCCTCATTCCCTTACACTGAAGAAGAAAAGATTTCAGCTTAACTCCCTACTAAAAACTAAAATTAATGAGACCCTAAAAATAAGCCAAGCAGCCAACATGATAAGGTGAATCTCAGCAAAATATAACTGGATTGAGTAGGGAAGTATCTCAGGTGGAGCATCTTTGCTAGTCAACTCTAATAGGAATAACTTAGTGTTCTTCATCAGAAGAAAGGCCTTCAATTTCATCTCTGTCTCCGCCAATTGCCATCCAGAATGCCTTGGCCACCTGTGGAGAAAAGCATGCAACAAGTTTTAGGCAACAGCTAAATTTCAGCTCATTTCATATGTCATACCTTGAACTGGAGCCTACAATTCTATACTTCGCCCTCCAGCCCTCCAGCAACATACATCAAAATCCTTGAATACTCTTTGATCCAGGACTTCTATATCTAGGAATTTATGCTAAGGATATGATCAGAGCTGCAAACAAAGGTGATGTATATACAAAGGATATGCAGTTTTATTTACAGAAGCAAAAAATGCACATACTTTTGGCTTACACGTCCCCAAACTGGGTAAATAAATCTTGACACATTCATATAATGGAATATCATCATCTATATATGTTTCCTGTCGAGAGCATGTGTTGCGTTGGTAATAACGACCAAAACAACTGTTTTCTAGTCCAAAGATTAGAAGGCAAACATCCTGTGTTTCAATAATGGTTCCATGTCACTCAACATATATTTGAGAAATCTTAGTTTGACTTCAGTAACTATATTACTATTATATAAATATTATCTAGTACAGTAACTATACTACATTTAACTTCAGTAACTATATTACTATTATATATTTAGCTGGTTGTAAGTTTGAAAGGCTCACACTAAGACCCTTTAGAAGTACAGAAATGTGATATATAACAGCACTAGACCTTTTGTAGGTACTCAATAAATACGTGACTGATTGTCTCACCTTTTCTGCATGCAACTTTCTTTGCTCATGAGGAAGCGTCGCCGCCTTGTCTAGGGGGAAAATATATCTTAAGAAATTTGTCTAATAGCATAGGAAAATCTGGAGTGTATGGATAGTCTAACACTAGAAGATGGAAGATGGGTTTCAGAAACATATGTTTATGGTGTAATCATTACAGCTATTAGGAGGTTTAAGTCTTCCAAATTTTCCAGATGGGAATGATGAGAGGAAACTGGTGGGGATCTTATAGATGCCATGTTAATGAGACACACTGAATGAAACAGGCACAAGAAGAAGGGAAAGAGGTAAAAGAATGAAGGGAAGTTTTCCCAGGGAATTTTTATCAACAGAATAACACAGTTCCCACGGTAGCTGAGACCACATCAGAATCCAGTCAGCAGTTACAAAATGAAGTCCTACTACCTAACAGATGAAGATCAGTATGGGAATACATTAGACACAATGGAGCTGATTACCTTTCATTTCCTTTAACTTTGAAAATAGTCTTTCAAAGTTCTCCAAATCTCCTCCTCCAGTAGTAAGACTGGCTAATTCTTGAATATCCAGATCTAACATGGGATCTGAAATGAGGATTTGTCGTGTGTTAGTTATGTATGTGTTAAGTACAGACTCCTGAGGTGTTCAGCGCTGGCTTTAATGAATGCCGCCGATGACTGTATGTCCAATGTGTACCAGCTTTACAGTTCACAGCACCTTACTTGGCTGCTGAAGGCACCCACAAATGAATAGTAACTTACTTTATACTTACAATGCTGTAATGAGGCAAGGAATACTATTTTCATATTAGAGATAAGAAAGTTAAGCCAGGCGTGGTGGCGCACACTTGTAATCCCAGCATTCGGGAGGCTGAGACTGGAGGATCCGGGTTCATGGCCAGCCTCAGCTACCTAGTGAGGCACTCCGCAACTTAGTGAGACCCTGTTTCAAAATAAAGAATAAAAAATAGGGCTGAGGGTATAGCTCGGAGGTAGAATGCCCCTGAGTTCAATCCCCAGTACGGCAAAAAAAAAAAAAAAAGAAAGAAAGTTAAAGCTGAAGAGTTGAAGTGACTTGCTCAAGGTCACAGCTAGTAAGTGGATTGAGACTTAGGGGATTCTAACTCTGAAGGCCTCACTCACTCCAAAGCACACTGATCCAACAACAATGACTACAATTGATGCCAACAAATAATTTAACATCTACTACTGAAAACAACTGTATAAGCTCATTAGGATAGATGTCATCATCCAAAACTTATAGATGAAAAAGTCATATTTAAAAATGAACTCACCTAAATTACAGCTAGCTATTCAGGGACAGAGCTGATTTAAGTTCGTATTTTCTTATTACAAATGTTTTATAATTTCTACCTCAGCACTTTCCTTCTTTATCAGTTTGTTTTTAGTCAGAATTTTAACTCATTCTCCACTCCTGTCCCACCACCTTTAGAGCATCTTCCCAGTTCCCAGGTCTCCTTCCTTAGAATTCTTTTTATGACGCTATTTATAGAGCAGCTGCAATGCTTGCAGCATATGCCACTCTGTACTCTACCACTTCTCCACTGCTGTAATAAATACTCCAAAGTACCTGAGAGAGCTTCCTTTGTGCATGCACCAACAAGTGCTTCAACTCCAATGAGTCCACTACATCTTTGCAACAGCCCTGTGATGAAAGATTTGTTATCCCTATTTTATAGAAGAGGAAATTGAGGCCAGAGGTTAAATGATCCGTTCAAGGTCATATCACTAATAGTGGTAGAGCCATGATTTGACTCTAATTTCCAAAGCCCATGACCTTGACCTTTACCAGTGCAGATATCTGGACTGTATGCTCTTTTAAGATAAAGACGATGGCATCATTCTTTGCATCTACCACACTACCACACAATCTGGTGTATTTTGGTTAATAAGTTTGGTTTAGTTCAATGGGCATGTCATGTAGGCAGTTGGTATAAAGGGTTGAAGATAAAAATTTATAGTTTATCTGTGTACATATGGTAATTGAGCTGCAGAAATGGACAGAATTGCTTTGTGCTTAAAATTGAATTTGGGAGAGGAGTTTAGATGGAACACTGATGAAGGCAATATATAAAGTCTGGGTAAAGAAGGCTAATCTACCAAAGAAATGGGAATAACTAAAGAAGAAAACCAGTAGATGTCCTGTTGAGTAGATAAGATACTGCTGCAGTGAGTCCATAACCCCGAATGCTGCAGAGAGGTCAAGCTGAAGACTGGGAAATACCCATTAGATTTAGTGGCATGGAGGTCACTGGTAGCCTTTGCACAGAACTGTTGCAGGGCTTCATGGAGATAAAAGCTAGATGAGAATTGAGAAGTGAATGGGAGGTGAGGAATGAAAATAGGTCTAGTAAAGAAATATGGCATGGAGGTGAGGAAGGGTTTGTTTTTGTTGGTTTAGTTTTGTTTTTATTTATTTAGTGTGGGGGGGGCGGTTTACTGGGGATTGAACCCAGGGGCATTCTACCTCTGAGCTACACTGCCCCTCCAGCCCTATTCTATTTTTTATTTGGAAATAGGCTCTCACACTAAGTTGCTGAGGTTGGCTGCGAACCTGCAATCCTCCTGTCTCATCCTCCCAAGTACTGGAATTATAAGCATGTGCCACCATGCTTGGTTCTATTTTTTTTTTTTTTTAATTAGTCTTACAAAAAAAGTTTCCAAAGTAGTACAGTATTCTCATAAGCCTTTTAACCACCTTACCTTACTGTAACATCTTAGTGTGTGTGTGTGGGGGGGGGGGTGCTGAGGATTGAACCCAGGGGCATTTTACCATGGTACAAGTATAAAAATCAAGAATTTAATATTGATTCAATGCTATTAAACTAAACAACTGACTTTTTTCAGATTTCATCAATTTTTCCACTCATATCCTTTTTCTGGTCCTGGATCCTACACAGAATTTAGCTATCAAATCTCATTATTTCTCTCCAATTTGTTCTTTAGTCTTTCCTTGTCTTTCGTAACTTTGACACTTTTGAAGGGGACTGGTGTTATTTTGTATTACTGTCCCTCAAAATGGGCTTGTCTGATGTTTTCTTACTACATTTTTGGCAAGATTACCACAGAAGAGATGTGCCCTTCTCAGTGCATGCCATCGGGGGGACCTGACGTCAGTGTGTCTTACATGGTGATAGTAACCTTCATATCTAACGTGGCTGGTATCTGCTGGATTTCTCCAGCATATGGTTATTAGTTTCTCCTTTGTAATAAATGAATACCTTGGGGAAGATACTTCTAGACTATGCAAATATCTTATTTCTACTCAAACTTTAATCCACTAATTTTAACCTCCTTGAGTGGATCTTGCCTGTACCAAGTATTACTATAGTGTGTGTAAATGGGTGGTATTCTATTTTCCTTATCCCTTCTAAATTTATTAATTGGAATTCTTCTGTAAAGAGAGGAGACCTTTCTTTACCATTTACTTATTTATATTAGGATAGACTCATGGATATTTATTTTATTCTATGAACTATAACCCAATAATGTATTGATTGTGCTAAACTATTCTAGCTTTAGCCATTGGAGTTCTCTCAAGTTGGTTCCTGTGTCCTTCCAACGTTTCCCCATTCTTTTTTGACCTCTTCCTGACCATCTGGCCACATGATATGCTCCTACCTCAGCCTTGGAATCCATCACTTCTTAAGGAGCCCTAGTTTCCTTTACTAGAGAATGGCACTTAGAAACGACCCGCTAATAGTGTCTTGACCCTCCCAGTGGCTAGAGCTAGGAAACACACACACACACACACACACACACACACACACACACACACACACACACACACACACCCTTCCTTTATTTTCCCATTGACATTACTGTAAGTTTATTTTTAAAAATCATGAGTTCATACTGGCATGTTAAAGTCTGACCCAACACCAAAGGGTTCCTTTAGTCTTCTCCTTTCTTCATTTGTAAATTCTTTCTCTGACAGTAAAAAACTTAGCTCTCATTATCTAGAACACATTTTTTCAACCCTAACTATATATAATTTGAGAGCTGCTAACCAACCCCTGCCCCAGTGAGAAACACGTTTAGGAAGGAGAGTCCAGCATTCACGTTCCGCCCCTTTGTTTCACTGCTGTTGCCACAGGTACTCAGGCTCCTTCTCATCTTCCCCACCATCTTCTGTGTGATTAATGGTTTAATGGCAGAAACTTAAGCAGGTTTAGGAAGGATTCAATTGAAGAGGACAAGGTTGAATAAACTCTGAAGAAGGAAAGATGATTATACATATTCTTCTTTTTTTTTTGTGGTACTACGGATTGAACCTAGGGCCATTTACCTCCAAGCTATATGCCCAGCCCTTTTTACTTTTTGTTTTAGAAACAAGGTTTTACTAGGTACTGAGAGTCTTGCTAAGTAGCTGAGGCTGGCCTCAAACCTGCAATCCTCCTGTCTTAGCCTCCCACGTACTGGAATTACAGGTGTGCACCACCACAGCCATCTAATATTTTTTCTTCTTAATATGTTTCTATAACCAAACACTTGTTTTGTGTGGATTATCTTATAATCAGAAAACATAGTTTTAAAAAGTTATTACTGCACATGAGCCCTTGGCAGCATAAGGACAAAGTGAGAATATCAGTAGCTGTTCAACAAAAGAACACAGTTATTGTCAACTAAGCTCCCTGGCCTTTGGACAGTAGACTAGATTCCAGTTTCAGTTCCAGGTGCTATATATGTCCTTGGACAAGTTATGAAACTTCTCTAAACTTCAACTTAATCTCCCTAAAACAACTTCTTCACCAAACTTGATTACCAAATGAGAAAGTGGACATAAAAGAAGTATAAGAGGGTATCAAAGAGTTTATAAAATTATATTATTCTTGCCACCATTAATTAAAACTACTGTTGAATACCATGAAAATACTGTGGAATACAGAACTGTAAAACCATTTTAACATCTGGTTCTGTCTTAGCTAAGATCATCTGAATCAAGATCCTGCTAAGTAAAACTGGGTGTGGTTGGACGTGCCTGTAACTCCAATACTTGAGAGGCTGAGACAGGAAGATTGCAGGTTTGAGGCCAGCCTCAGCAACTTAGTGAGGCCCTCTGTAGCTTAGTGAGGCCTTTTTTCAAAATAAAAAAGGGTTGGGAGTATAGCTCTGGAATAGAATGCCCCCTGGGTTCCATCCTCAGTATGACACACACAACACACAAAAAAGATCTTGCTAGCCAGGCGTGGTGGTGCACATTTGTAATCTCAGTAGTTAGGAGGCTAAGACAGGAGGATTGCAGGTTCGCATCAAGTCTCAGCTACTTAGTGAGGCCTTCCGCAACTTGGTGAGACCCTGTTTCAAAATAAAGAATAAAAAACAGGGCTAAGGGTGTAGCTTGGAGGTAGAATGCCCCTGGATTCAATCCCCAGTACCATGCACACATACAAAAAAGATCCTGCTAAGTGAATCAAAGCGGAAATGGTACCCACATATCTCTTAGTACCCATATATCTGTTATATATTTATTCTTCTCTTTTTATTTCCTTTTCTTTTTCTTTTGTATGTGTGGTATAAGGGATCAAACCTCAGGGGCATTCTGCGTCCAAGCTACACCCCTAGTCTTACTATTTTATAACAGGGTCTAAGTTGCTGCGGCTGGTCTCCATCCTATGATCCTCCTGGCTCCATCTCCCACTGGACTCCTTCCCCCCTTTTCTGACAGCCCTAGGAAAGACTCACATTCATTTGGGGGTATATCATCTATTTTCTTCCTTCTCCATGTTTAAAGTCAATTTCTTCCTCAATGATTTCTGCCTAGATACCTACTCCAAGTTCCATGGAGCTATCTCTTGGTAGTAAAGGAGGAACTTACCCACAATGCTGTCAACCTGGGCATCTGTTGTGTTAGATGCACCATCTGGGTGGTCCGGGAGAGATTCTGTCCTATCCGCTGCTGATGAATGGGGCTGCTGTTCAGGAAAATACACATCAGTAACAATTTTATAGTAGGCTATCTCAGAGATAAATCCAAAAGGCTTACACATTCACACTCCCTGGCTGGCCACCGAGAAACAGTAACAGAGCTAGAGACAAGGAAAGAAAGAAGGAGCAAGAGCCCACTTAACCATAAAAGGCTACAAACTCACTAACCCAGGAGTATTTCCCCTCAAGAAAAAACTAGAAAGTGTTATCATTTGCTATAGGCTATTAAAACATGTTTTTGTTTGCATCATTTAAGATCCATGGCATATTCAAAATGTGAAAATTATAACAAACTCAGCTCCAAGGCTGGTAATAAGATCCTCAGAAGTACACTGTGGCACTGTATCACTTGCTCTTGGTTCCAGAATGCTGACCAAGGTAAACTTGGAACAAAGTGCTTGAGGACCGAGGGCTGAAACTGGATTTTCAGCTCATTCGGGGCAGGGCCCTCGCCTCAGATTTGTACAGGGCCGTTTACACAGGAAGTATACAAGAACATCAGTTTTATTTTTGATTTAAAGATCTGGAGGTAAATTGATGTCTCAATGAAATCCTAGCATATTTCAGAAAGCGCTATGGCAAAAAAGCATGCATACAGCCCAAGCTGCAAACGCTTTGAAAGGGCTGACAGCGTTCACAGGGGCTAAATTAGTCTTCTTTCTACAGGTGCCAGGCATCACAGGGCTATTTTAGATTCTCCTTTCATCTATTTTTAATATTCTCTGTCATTTCTTCAGCGGGAAAGAAATTATTTAAAGATTCATAATGACAAAGAGAAATTAAAGCCAAAGAGCAGAAAAGATCCAAGAAAACTCTTTACCTCTGAGTGACCGGCCTCTGCTGGTCCAATACTACAGTTTGCTCCAGCCAATGAGTTGAGAAGGCTAAAGCTTTGGTTCCTATCTGAAAAGATACAATCACTGAAATTTTCACTTACATTTTAAATTGCTAAAATGACTGTGATGATGAAACAAAGGCTATTCCCTCATTATCAAAGTTCTAACTATAAAAAGTTATTGTCAATCACCATACTGCTAGAGTTTGGACCTAGAATGTCCCCCAAAGGCCCCATGTTAAAAGCTTAGTCCCTGGCTGCTGGTGCTACTGGGAGGTGGTGGAACCTTTAGGAGGTGGGGTCTAGTTGAAGGAAGTGAAGACAATGGGGACAGGTCCTTGAAGAGGATATTGGGATCCTGGCCCTTCCTCTCTTTTTGCTTCCCAGCTGCCATGAGGTGAACAGATCTTCTTCACCCCGCACTCCCACCATGACATGCTGCTTTGCCAGAGCCTGAAGCAACAGGGCCAAGAGACCAGGGACCGAAACCTCTGAAACCATGAGCTGAAAGAAATGTTTCCTCCTTATAGGTTGATTACCTCAGGTACTTTGTGACAGTAATGGAAGGCTGACTAACATATATACTCTTCTCCATTCTAAATAAGATATTTATTATTTTTCAGTGGTACTGGGGATTGAACCCAGGGGCATTCTACTTCTGAGCTAAACCCCCAGCCCAATTTTATTTTTTATTTTGAAACAGGATCTCACTAGGTTGATGAGAGTCTCACTACTTGCCAAGGTTGTCCTTGAATCTGCAATCTTCCTGTCTCAGCCTCCAAGTATTAGGATTACAGGTGTGTGCCACCACGCACGGCTTGAATAAAATTTTTAAAATCACAGAATATTAGTCTAGGCCAAAAATAATGGTTGTAATAAAGGCATTACAACCAAGAAAAGGACACTCTGTGGTTCTAATTTGCAGAGTAATAGCACTGATGTTTTAACAATTGGTATGAATATTCCAATGTTTTAAGCAATCAGTAACATTTTTTTAAAAATCCAAAGGCATTATTATCAGGTAAAAAAGAACATACACACTTTTTGAAATAAAGTTCAAATCTTGGTATTAATGAGCACTCTGCATTAAGGCTCCTTGTACCCTTGACATTTGTATTATAATGGAGGATAAATCTGGAGCTAATAAAAATGTAAGCACCAGCCCTAATCCAGCACTCTTCCCCAGAAGTCCCTGGAGCATGTATTAAAACTACCCCAGATTCAAAGACTCTACTTGACAGAGGTCAAGGAATCTCAATGTTTAGCAAGTACTTCAGGAGACACTCAGGATCAGACAAGTGTGGAAAACACTGCTTTAGTATAGAATATGAAACCACAATCCAAGAGTCTCCCTGCAGAGAAGTCAAAGAACTGCTCTCTCAACACACAACTTCTCCCCACCTTAGCCACTCCCCTCCCTACTACTCTAAGCCACCTACAACTTCCTACATGGTTTCCTCTGCAGCTGAAACCTGGTGTTAGCTACTCAGCTCACTCACAGGTATCCAAGAAGTGTTTTCCTTCTTCCTTTCACTTGGTGAGATGTGCCTTTTAAGCTGGATGAATTCCCAAACTGTGGCCTGCCAGGCATTAGCCTGCAGCTTTTCTGAGTCCGACCTTTCATCCTAGGCAGTGGCACTCAGGTATTAAGCCAGTACTTCTGCTGATAAGGCCACCAGGGGCTGGGCAGCATTAAGAGGCACTGCTGCCCACTGCTTTTCAAGCCACACAACCTCATTGGTGGCAGCAGGACCACAGGTACACGTGTATTCCTATAACCCCCTTTCCCTCCTCATCCAAAGGTATGGGTGTGCCCAATCCAAGGACAAGGCATTAAGGCTTCCCAGGCTCACAGACCTGAAAGCAGCAGACCCACACTGTGTCCTACACTGACAGCTCCAGAGCCAGACATGTTTATTCAAACATCAACATAGTTCTTTCTTCCAGCCAATGTGCTATTAATTCTAAAGCAGTTGTGTGCCGTTATGCAAGACTTAGGGATTTTACTTGTCATGAGGATACATGAGAGCTCTTATACTTTAGGCTATCAGTACAAAAGGCACAATCTACGTAATAAACCACTGCTGTAAGAGAACCCTCCCTTCTATTACTGGAAATAACGTAGACTTTGGGTAATTTTCAAATCCAATTCATAAATCTGTCCATATTCCAATTCCTCTATTGGGCATCCCTAAACTTGGCAGGCTAGAATGCAACTCATGAAGAAAAATGCAATACAGCATCAGCTTGTTATTAGACCAAAACAGTTTAGTCAGGAGCAGGAGCTGAACTCAGCACTCTATACTTTCATTCCATGTTCATGCATTATTCATTTACATGATTTTTTAAATTGAATGATTTTATGCTATGTATATTTTACCACAATAAAAATGGTGAAAATGTTTAATGTCCCAATCCTAAGGGATAAAATTATAAAAAAGAATAGCGAGAAGCAAACTGGGTTAGTGGTCAGAAAGCTGAATTTCATTCATGGTTACACCTACCCATATGTTCTTAGACAAATTAATAATCTCTCTCTGACTCAATTTTCTGATCTATAAAATGAGGTGGCTGCTAAATATGGTTATGGTCCCTTTAACTCTAGATATTTGTGATTTTATAGAGAAGCTTTATTTACCCTCTCTTAATAGTAACTTGGAATTAGTGGGGTTTAAATATTTTTTCCAATTACTTTTCAAAATATACTTTTAATGATACACTGTAGTCTCACATCATGATGTGGTTCAAAGTGATAAGGACATACATACACAGAGCACTTGGTGAACTTCCTCCAGCTCCCTCCCCACTCCCCTCTCCTTCCTCCTACATGATACTGAGATTGGCATTAGCAA
>PVLC010000489.1:44266-128918 GCA_004027655.1 Graphiurus murinus
GCGGTACTGGGAATTGAACTCAGGGGCATTCTACCTCCGAGCTACACCCCCAGCCCTATTTTTATTCTTTATTTTGAAACCGAGTCTCACTAAGTTGCGAGTGCCTCACTAGGTAGCTGAGGCTGGCCGCGAACCCGGATCCTCCGGTCTCAGCCTCCCGAATGCTGGGATTACAAGCGTGCGCCACCACGCCCGGCTCGCATTAGCAATTTTATATATGTACACAACATCAAAGGAAGTGTTCCCTTCTCCCTCACCCTACCGTCAACCTCCCCTAAACCCCCTCCATTACTCCATTGGGGTTTCTCCTCCTTTATCTGAAGTGCCTCTTGTATCCTTATTACTCCCTAGCTTCTACATATGAGAGGAAACATATGACCCCTCACTTTCTGTGACTGGCTAATCTCACTTAACATAATGTTCTCCAGGTCCATTCATTTTCCTACAAATAATATAATTTTGTTTTTCTTACTGCTGAATAGAATTCCATTGTGTATATATTCCATAATTCTGTAACCCATTCATCTGTTGATGGATACCTAGGTTGGTTCCATGATTTGGCTATTGTGAGTTGTGCTGCTATAAACACGGATATGCATGTGTCACTATAATATTCTGATTACAATACCTTTGGAAAGATATCCAGGAGTGGTATAACTGGACTGTATGGTGGATTCATTCCCAGTTTTCTGAGGAATCTCCACACTAATCTCCATAGTGGCTGCACCAATTTGCAATCTCACCAACAGTGTTTAAGAAATACTATTTCCCCACATCCTCGCCTATTTACTGTTATTTGTATTCTTGATGATTGCTATTCTAACTGGGGTTAAATGGAATCTCAGGGTGGTTTTGATTTGCATCTGCCTGATTTCTAATGATGTTGAACATCTTTCATATATTTATTGGCCATTTTTATTTCTTCTTCTTCTTTTTTTTTTTTTTTGCTGTACTGGGGATTGAACTCAGGGGCATTCTACCTCCGAGTTACACCCCCAGCCCTATTTTTTTATTCTTTATTTTGAAACAGGGTCTCGCTAAGTTGCGGAATGCCTCACTAGGTAGCTGAGGCTGGCTGCGAACCCGGATCCTCCGGTCTCAGCCTCCCAAATGCTGGGATTACAAGCGTGCGCCACCTCGCTGGCTATTTCTTCTTTGGTTTAGTGTCTATTTAGTTCAATTTCTTGATTGGGTTATTTGTTGTTTTAGCGTTATGTTTTTCAAGCTCTTTATATATTCTAGATATTAGTCCTCTATCAGAGGAAAAGATAGTATTTCAACAAATAAGTGTTGGGAAAACTGGTTATCCATTTGCAGAAAAATGGAATGAAACCCCAACCTCTCACCGTGCACTAGAGTCAATAGACCAGAGACTCTGAAATTACTAGAGGAGGGCATAGGTCCAACACCCCAACATACAGTCACTGGCAGAAATTTCCTTAATAAGACCCCCGAAGCTCAGGAGATTAAAACAAGAATTAATAAATGGGATGGTATTAGTTTTTGTGCAGCAAAGGAAACCATTCAGAGTCTAAAAAGAGAGCCTATAGAATGGGGGAAGATCTTTTTTCCATTTACTTAATAAGGATAAAAATAAGAACCTTAAAAGACTTATAGATAGACTGAGTTTATAATCAGGTTTCAGGCTAATTATTATCAGCTTATCATAAGCTGGAAAGACTTTTGCTCAGTATTTTCTTATAAACAATGGAAGAATTCAGTCAACTAACAAGAGAGTTCATTATGTTCCACTGCTTATATTTTAAGGAAGTTAGAAACATACCAACTTATACAAATAGGAAAATAATTCATTTTTGTTTATCCAAAGCACACTGCTTGCACATTAATGTTGCTCAAAAGTCTTGGATGATACTTTATACACAATGACTTTAAAGAAACTCTGTTTTTCTTGGTTCAATGTTTCTTAAAATTCTGCCCATGTGTACCCACCACACAACTATTCTTTTCATAAAAAAAGAATTACATAAATATTTTCTTTTTCGCTAGATTTTTCTGTCCCAGGACTCAGGGCATCAAAATATCATCCCTGTTAAGAAGGATTTATTCCTTTATCAGATAGTTGTTGAAAATGGCTCTGGCATCTATGGCTTTATTGATGCCACAAAATACTAGAGTAGGAAGGGATAAATTAATTTACCTATCCAACTGATTTTTCTGGAACATTAGGTATCCAAAAAGGGGATGCTATTATGTAAACTAAATTATTCTTGAAGGCATAATAAAAACAGTAGTCTTCCCTCATCTACAAGAGAGATGTACCAAGACCCCTAGCAGATGATTAAAACCATCAATAGTATCAAACACTATTTATATATTTTTTTCCTATATAGGTTGAACATCTCAATCCAAAAACCCAAAATGCTCCAAAATCCAAAGCTTTTTGAACACCAAGATGATGTCACAGGTGGAAAATTCCACATCTTACTTCATGTAACAGGTGGAGGTAAAAATGTAGGTGTAGTATAAATACTGTAGAAGATTACCTTCAGGCTAAGTATAAGATGTCTATGAGACATAAATGTATACTGTGTTCAAACTCAGATCCTATCCTGATGATACCTCATTATGTATATGTAAATATTCCAAATTTTTTTTAAAATTTATTAATTTTTTCAGCACAGATTTTTTTATACATTTCTTGAGTACGACAGGGTTACATAGACATTTATGACATATCAATCATTGTCAGATCACAAATAGCACCACTTCTTCATTTTACACATATAGCCCACATTCTTAACATAGCCTGGTAAAGCAAACTTTCTAGAGTCATAAAATCATACTCCTTTAGGGTCATATATTTACTTTTTAAGAAGTAGGAGGGTCTTTCATCTACACATCCTAGGGGCAATCTCCAGACTTCAAGACGCCAATGTAGCCATAGCAGAAGAGTCAGTATAATTGCTCATATATGCAAATATAAGAAAAACTTTTGGTCCCAAGAGTTTTAGATCAGATATACTCAAGATATGTGTGTGTGTGTCTATGATAGTTTAATTTATAAATTAGATACTAAGATTAGTCTAAGAGATTAATAATTATAATAAAATAGAACAATTATAAAAATATACTATAAAAAAGTTATGTGACTATGATTACTCTCTCAAAATATCTTATACTAAACTCACCCTTCCTTCTTCTTGTGCCAAACTGTCAGTACTTTGGGGCCGTTATTAAGTGAAATAGGGGTTACTTGAACACAAACACTGAAATACCTCAACAGTCATTTGGGCAAGCAAAATGGCTACTAAGTAACTAATAGGCAAGTAGTATACAGTCTAGAAACACTGGACAATGGGGTAATTCACAGAGTGGGCAGGATGGAGTGAGGCTATGCGAGATTTCATCATCTTCCTCACAAAGAATACAACTGAAAACATGAGTTATTTCTGGACTGTGGTGTCTTTTTCTTATTTTTTTTTTTTTTGTGGCACTGGGGATTGAACCCAGGAGCATTCTACCTCCAAGCTAAACCCCCAGCTCTATTTTTAATTCTTTATTTTGAAACAAGGTCTCACTAAGTGGCGGAGGACCTCACTAAGTAGCTGAGGCTGGCTGAGAACCTGCGATCCTTCAGCCTCCCAAGTACTGGGATTACAAGCATTTGCCACCATGCTTGGCCCTGGGCTATGGTTTCTACAGATAAGTGAGGCCATGGGTAAGTAGAGACTACTACAGATTAAATTCTGTCCTAAAAGCATCTGGCTCAAGTTTTAGTGGTCTAGTATGCTAGCACCAGTGAAATAATTAAATCACCTTTGGCTGAGAACCACTAACACAGATCTACTATATCAGGAAATTTTAAAAATACTCAATTCTGAGGATTTTAGCCATGCAAGTCATTTCTGGAAAACATTTTCAATAAAAAAAGAAGACATTTGAAAGATTCAATCATCCCTTCTTGTCAGCATTCTAGAATTATCCTCTCCCTACTCTGGAAAACTTTTCCAGGTGACTTTAGGCCATAATCACTTTTATCTCAGTGCCATTTACTTTTGTTTTTTCTTACTAATGAAGCAGCCCCCTTTGGAGAACATATTAGTGTAAATACTTGTCTTGAGTCTATCTGCCGTCCTCAGCTGTATCAGAGACTCCTTCCAGACATGGACAACAGCTAATGGCCCACCTGCACTCCACAGCTCCAGGCACAGTGCTAAGAATACAGGAGGGATGCTGAACCACCTATGGGTCCCTGGCATGACTACAAGACAGGCTGCAAGCATTAGCTACACAGACAAGTTTCACTTTACATCTTTATACGCTACTTAAGTGTTAAGAATTTCCATGACCACACCCCCCAAAACCTCTCACATGACATGTTATTTTCTATGCTTGCTGTTTCTTCCTTAAAGTAGTAATTATTTGACATCATCTTAAGAAGTTCAATTACTTTCCATATTTTAACTTTTCTTTACATCTTCTTCCACTTCACACAAAATCCTTTCCTTTTATCATAAAGGATAAACATAAACCTGCTATAACCACAACTAAGATATTTCAATTTACAAAGAGAAGTCAGATCTATTTTTGAGTAATAGTTTTAAAGCACATCATCTTATTTGGGTTAAAAATTCTTTAAGTATTCCATAAAAAATCATGTCACTAGTATAAGGAAAATAAACCTACACTTTTGTATTATATTCCATTTCTGCTTGGCAAACTGAAATGTCTTTGAAAATCACAAAAGAGTTAGAAAAAATAATTTATTCTCATGCACTAAACTACCGCTTTAAAAGGGCAAAACTTTGATGTACATTATTAAAAACAGCACAGACACATGTCTCAGCACTGTATCTGGCTCCAACTTTGGCTTCAGATTCAGAAAAGTCAATCTCTGCTCTCCCTATGATACCTGGGATGCCTGCTCGTAAGTAAGAACTGTTTCTGCTAGATGTGGTAGAACACACCTGTAATCCCAGTACTTGGGAAGCAAGCAGGTTTGAGGCCAGTGCATGGTAACTTAGACTCTGTTTTAAAAAAAAGGGGGAGGGGGGCCGGTATTGGGGGTATAGCTCAGTAGTTAAGTGCCCCTGTATTCAATCCCCAGAATCCCCAGTATAAAACACACATACACACACACCCCAAAACAAATTACTTTTGGATTTTTAAACAGATAATGAACATAACCAATATTATGAGCAATATATTATTGCAGAAAATAGAGAAAAGTATGAAGAAGAAAATTAAAACACCAAAGATATTGATTCTTTAGTAAATGTCTTCCTGGTCATTGTTGTGCACAATGCACACAAAGTCTCCCAAACTGAACTCACCATCAGAATGAGTGCTGTCTTTCCCAAAGTTAGAAAGGAAAGCTATCCACTGACTCCAATAATGGTTTCATTGTAAAGTCCTATCTCCAGAGTCTGAAGCACACTCCTAAAAATCCTCAAAAGACTGTTTAGAACCAAGTGAAAAATCATTCAGAACCAAGTGTGGGAAACAGTAAAGAAACAATTTTACCATGAAGAAAAAGATTCTTAAATGGTTCTTAACTAGCTCTAAAAATAAGTCCAAAGGAAGAGTACTAAACTGCTTTTGCAAGGTGGCAGCAGAAGAGCAGCGTTTCTGGGGTGACTGATCAGAAGAGATTTCCCATTATTTATCTGCTTATGGATAATTCTGAACGTAATACTTTAATCAGTCTCATCATTTTACTTATACAATGTTTTGTCCTATCTTCTCTAATTTCTCACTAATATCTCTTCCTCTTTTTTTCTTATAACAAACATCAAATTATGGCTTCTATAACCACACAAATAGAAATCTACATTAACATCTACATTATTCCTTTTACTTTTTACCACAACATTCAGAGGCGATAGAATATTCAAATAATTTCTTTGGTTTCACAATGTTAAGATACTGGGTTAAAAGGGGGACCAGCTAGGGCCAGGAATGTGGCTCGATGGTAGAGCACTTACCCAGCACGCATGATAACCTTGAAGGCAGGCAGGGTGGGAGAGAAGAAAGAGGAACAACTCACTTTGATTCAAGGAGCTGTTTCGCAGAATATCATGTTAGTTTCTACACTGTCCTAGAGTTCTACACATTTCAGAGATAATCAAGTTGGGATCCAGAGACGTGACGCCAGGCTCTCCAGATCACACTGGCAGAGATAGACTTAATTAGAACCCTCTTCACTAACCATTCTTCCTCTCACTAATTGGCAGTTTCATTTTCTATAATATTAGATTCTATTTTTCATTTGATCATTTTTACCTCTTAAAAAATGTATATAAGCCAGGCATGGTGGCTCACGCTTGTAATCCCAGTACTTGGAAGGCTGAGACAGGAGGATCTGGGTTCATGGCCAGCCTCAGCTACTTAGTAAGGCCCTTCTAAACTTAGTGAGAACTTATTTCAAAATAAAGAGTAAGAAATATTTTTTTTTTGGTCACTTACTTCTTTAACCTTCTCTCCTCAGACAGGGTGAGCCCCTTGAAACTCCTCAAACACATCAGGCATGCTCTGGCCTGAATGCTTCTGCTATAGCTGTTCCCTCTGCCAGGTATGCTCTTTCTCTAGATATCAACATGAATACTTTACCCCCTTCCTCAAATCTCAAGCTGTCAAGACTTACCTTGACCATCCTATTTAATATTGCAATCTACCCAGAAATCTCAACATCCCAAACTCTGCTTTTTTTTTTTTTACTATTACTTAGCACTTCTAACATATTATGTAACTTACTAATTATACTATTTATTGACTATAGTCTGCCATCAGAATAAAAGCTCCACTGATGTATCTCAAACACACAGACCAGTAAGTATTCAAAAATATATGTATGTGTATATTATTATTATTTTTGTTGTTGTTGTTGGTACTGGAGATTGAATCCGGAGGTGTTCTACCTTTGAGCTACACTCCAGTCCTTTCTATTTTTTATTTCGAAACAGCGTCTCCCTAAGTTGTTGTCACTAGGCTGGAACCTGAAATCCTCCTATTTCAGCCTCCTAAGTACTGGGATTACATGTGTTCGCCACCACACCTGGCCAATTTTTTTTTTTTTTTTTTTTTTTGCAGTACTAGAGATTGAACTCAGGGGCTCCGAGCTATACCCTCAGCCCTATTTTTTATTCTTTATTTTGAAACCGAGTCTCACTAAGTTGCAGAGTGCCTCACTAGGTAGCTGAGGCTGGCCGTGAACCTGGATCCTCCGGTCTCAGCCTCCCGAATGCTGGGATTACAAGCGTGCGTCACCACGCCCAGCTATTTTTTTTTTTTTTTAAATGAATGAATTCTTGAAACCAAAACCTGAACTGTGGACCAAGGAGAAACTTGAAGCCAACAGGAGAAAATTCCAATGGCCAAATATACAGAGTCTAGATTATGCCTCTGGACTATTAACTACTGATAAAGACTACTTAGTACAAGCACTGGCAATCTTTACATGATACTAAACCATATCAGAAACAGGTACAGAGGAAGAATGGAGGAGAGGACTCACTAGGTTCACCTTCCCCTCTAGGGACTCTGTATTGGGCACTGTCTTGTCTTCTTCCTCAAGCTTTGCAAGTCTTGATTTTGGAATGGGAAAAAGCAGATCAGCCAAAGGGCCAATGGCAGCTTTTGAAGTGCCAAATGTACTAAGGAGAGACTCTTGCAAGACTGAACTAGATGACTATCATTTATGTGGGTGGTTCCCAACTATGGCTACATATATGAATGCTTTACTACAGTGGCCCCTCCCTTATAAGTGGTCTTGATGAAGTCCAGTTAGTTCATCAAGCTTCCCAAATGATTTCAATGTACAGCCAAGGCTAGAAGTCACTGGTAAAGATCAATATAATTTTACATATTAAAAATAAAGTCCAGAAAATATGAAATCTGCCTAACGTCACACAGCTGGACAGTGTTAGGACTGGAAATTGTCTCTTGACTTTTCGAAGAATCTTCCTTACAATATAATAATTTACAAATGTGATAGTATTCAAATGCACAAAGTTCAAAATTATAAAGATCTAAGTTCAAATCAGGGCTCTGATAATTAAAACATCTCTATGCCCGGGACTCACCCCACACCAACTAATTCAGAATCTCTAGGAAGGAGATCTAGACATCAGTACTTCTTAAAGTTCCCCAGGTAATTCTAATATGCAAACAAGTTTCTGAATTGATAAGTTATATGACCTTGGTGAAATTACTGGAATGCTTTGAGCCTAGTTCATATTGGATATTGTGAGTATTAAATAAAATGGATGTTTGCAGGAAGCTATTAGTATGATTACCACCACCACTTCTTCTACCATTACCATCATCATCATCATCATCAATGGTATTATTTCCTTCCTTTACTTTTATTGAGATATCACTCACAAATCAAAATCACCCTTTTAAAGTCTACAATTCAGTGGTTTTTAGTATATTCAAAACTGTGCAATGATCATCACCATCTAATGCTAAAACATTTTCATCACCTGATAATGAAGTTTCATATATCCTTAGCAATCTTTCCTCCTAGTGCCGAGAACCACTAATCTACTTTCTGTTCTATGAATTCAACTATTCTTGATATTTCATATAAATGCAACCATAAAATATGTATGTGGCTTTTGTCACTTAGCATAATGGTTTTGAAGCTTATCCATGTTGTAGCATGTATCCACGCTTCACTCCTTTTTACAGCTGAACAATAGTCCACTGAATGGATATACCATATTTTGTTTTCACTCTTTGAGATATTATGAATAACACTGCTATAAGCATTAGTATACAATTTTTTTGTGTGTGTGAACATATTTTCAACTTCTATTGAGTATACCCAAAAGTGGAATTGCTTGGTCATATGGTAATTTTGTTTAATTTTTTTGAACAATTACTGGTTTTCCAAAGTGGCTACAGCACCATTTTATACTCCCACCAGCAATATATGAGGGTTGTAATGTCTCTGCATCCTCACCAACACTATTCTTATCTTTTTGATTCTAGTCATACTAGTGGATATGAAGTGATACCTCATTATAGATGTAATTTGTATTTCCTTGATGTTAAATATATTTCATGTGCTTAATAGCCATTTGTGTATCTTTGGAGAACCATCCAAATTCCTTGTCACTTAACTCAGTTATTTTTCTTTTATTAGAGTTATAAGAGTTCTTTATAAATTCCAGATAATAGATCCTTATCAGACACAGGTTGAATATCCCTATTCTAGAAATCTGAAACTTGAAATACTAAAAAAAAAAAAAAAAAAAAAAAAAAAAAAAAAAAAAAAAAAAAAAAAAGATAAAATTTAAAAAAGCAAGCATGCTGAGGAGGGCATAGTTTGCTGGACACTGATAGACAGACATCAGAAAATTAAGGTTCTGCAAAGAGGACAGGAGGTAAGTACCCTGGAAGGGATAATATGATCCAGCACATAATCACATAGGGCTCTCTCCCTAAAGATAGATGTGCGGCTACGCAAGGATATCTTTACTTCTTAAGTCCTGAGTTGCATCCAAATAAAATTGTATTTCCATTTTCAGGGCTCTTCCTACGAAGAAGACAGTTTCCTTTATACTACATAGGCTTAGGGTCTTCTTATACACAGAATTAAGCTAATGTCAATATTTTGGGTTTTGGTTAACAACAAACCAATGTCCCAAAGAGAAAAGAAGAAAGCAAAGATACTTCAGGGCAAAGAATCATGAAAAACCCACAATATGCCTCTTTGCTTTGCAATTCTTTTAAGAATATTTTTTAGTGTCTAGAACAAGTAGAATGCCTTTTTTTTTTTTTTAAAGAAAATATCTTTGCCCATACTTTTAAAGTAATAACGCATTCAGTGCAGCTTCTAAATTTACATATGTCCAGGACCAGCAAGGATACCAAAATCCATGGATGCTCAAGTCCCTTTCATAAAATATTATAGTATTTGCATATAACCTATGCATATTCTCTCATAAATCTCTAGCTTACTTATAATACCTAATAAAATGTAAATGCTAGTAACTAGTTCCTTACTATATTGTTTAGGGAACAAGAAAAAAGGTCTACATATTCAGCAGAAACACATCTTTCCAAATATTTTCAGTTTGTGGTTGGTTGAATCCAAGGATACAGAACCTATAAATATGGAGGGCTGACTGTACAGTCATAAATGTAAATTATAAGGCATACTTCTTTCATGTATGAACTCGGGGGTCAGATTTTTCAAAAAACAATTGAAGCCAATTAAGATTTTCCTGAAACTAGTTCTATAAATATAACAAGCACCACTGAATGTAATTTTATTCTAAATTGATCCAGTTTATGTACCATATCTTAAACTGATTTTTATAGTATAGACAGTCTAGAGCAATGCCTCACTATGGTAAATGCTCAAAAGGGATTTGAGGAAGGGAAGCAGGGAGGGCGGGCCTTAATTTGAACTTGTTTTGGAAACGGGGATGATATCATAGGCTTCTTCTTTCTAGATCTATCAGGATGTTGTTTTGATTGTTACAGCAATAAAGTACAATCTAACATCTTTGCAAGTCACTGTAACAGAGATGTCAGATTCTCCCTAGAGAGAAAAAAAAGGCAGGGGGAGAAGGAAGGAAAGAAGAGAAGCAAAGGAGAGGAAGGAGTACCTTATGCCAGAAGGAGCTTCTCCAACAGTGACAAAGATTAGATTAGATATAAGGCAAGTTAAGGGTTACAATATCACTTAACATTCTGTCTATGAAAAATTGAGATGAAATATTCTGTTTCTAGAAAACTAGTCATCCACTTGACCCTTTATCTCAAGGAAGATGGCACAGGCTTACTGTAAAATATGATTTTTCTCATTCCTTTCTGTAATGCTTTAGCTAACATTTGAATACCTGTTGAGGGAACCAAGTGCTACACAAGAGAAACACACTACAGAGAAAGCAATTCCCAACAACTATATTATGGATTGAATTCTATCTCCCCAAGATTGAAGTCTTAACCTCAAGTACCTCAGAATGTGACCGTACTTGCAGACAGGGTCATTACAGATATAATTAATTTAAATGGAATCATAATGCAGTAGGGTAGACCCTAATTCAATATGACTACTGGCCTTATAGAAAAGGAAATTTAAAACTGGAGTTATAGGTGGTCACGGTGGTGCATGCTTGTAATCCCAGTACTCTGGAGGCTGAGACAGGAGGATCTGAGTTCGCGGCCAGCCTCAACTACTTAATGAGGCACTCTGCAACTTAGCAAGACCCTGTTTCAAAATAAAGAATAAAAATTAGGCTGGGGGTGTAGCTCAGAGGTAGAATGCCCCTGGGTTCAATCTCCAGTACTGCAAAAACAAAACAAAACAAAACAAAAAAAAACCTGGAGTTATGCTACCACAAACCAAGGAGCTAACAGAAGCTAGAAGACCTAGAATGAATCCTTCCCCAGCACTTTCAGAGGGAGCATGGCCTTCCCAATACATTGATTTCAGACTTCTGACCTCTGAAACTGTGAAGCAATAAATTCTTGTTATTCTAAGCCATCCAGTTTGTGGTACCTGATACTGCAGCGCCAGCAAACTAATGCAGACTAAAACAGCTACTGTGGGCCAACTAGCCTACTCCTTTCAGACTACATTTCAGATCCAGCCTTCCAGCCCTGGCCATGGCCAAATCAGCACAGGTCCCAACACCTCTCCCTTGAACTGCTGCAACAGCTATGGTCTCCCTGACTTCAGATTCTACTTCCATGTTCTTCAGCTGCCAACCTCGTGCACAACACCATAACATTAATCTTTCAAAGACGCTGACTCTACATCACTCCCTTATTAAAAACTCTCCAGTGACTCGTCATCTACTACAGGAAAAAGCTCAAATTCTCCTGTCTAGCATTCAGGCCTCTAAGTCAGTTCCAACTGCTAGGTGAGAGTTTCCTAGTGACCTGAGAATGTACAACCATCATTCCTGATGCCAGGCTTCCTCTCTTGCTCATCTCTCTCCGCTTTCACCAAGCCAAATCTTGACCACCCTATGAAGAATGATGTCAGGATTCATTGTTCTTGACGCTCTCTGTACCCACATTGAATGCAACAGCCACATCTGACTCTATGCACCTGCTGCCTACATCGTCACTCTGTGCTCATTACAGACTGCCTTGCATGCCGACCTGGCGTCTGAAAAGTGCACACTGGAATTCCACCCCTGAACTAGGAGCTCCTTAAGGAGAGAGTCCTTGCCTTACAATTTTAGGTAGTTCTTAAAGGCAAAGACAATGCTAGCTATATTATAGGTAATCTCTAAATTCTTACTGAAATTAACATATTTTAAATTCCCAGAAATGACATTTTTGGCTCTTCCTTCAATTCAAGAGTTGCGAATTGGAAATTTACAGAGTTTATATAATCCTAATGGGTTCACATATATCCAAATAATTAAAAATTTATAACAAATGTGTGCATGTAGGGGGGTACTTTTAAGCCCAATTTACTTACCATTCTTCATCACTACATTGGACCAGACATTGGCATTCAAAGCTTGCACAATTCGCTTTACTCCTGTAGATTCAGGGAAGTCATCTAATCAGGGAAAGAAATACCTACATATTTATACACACACTTACACAAACATTTATATATAGAGAGATAGATTGGTAAGATACCCCTGAAGTCATATTTTCAAATTAACTGTGGATTAATTATCTTGCTTATTTAGTTACTCTACACTGTAATTTATGTATTGAAAGAAGTAAAGCAAATACAGGGCTTCAAATTGCTGATAGGAATACTCTACAAAGTAAAATAACTAAGTAAACACATAATATATGAAGATAATATAACAAAATCATTCCCATTGCTTCACTAATGAAATCCACTCATATTCTCCTAAAAATAAGTTTCCATTATTTACACAATCCTGGCATAGTATTAAGATACTAATCTTGGGTATCTATAGAAAACAAGTTTCCTGAAGGCAGGACAGAGCTTTCAATACACTATAGCATGCTATAAATGCTATCTTCCACTGGGAACCATAGAATAATAACTGTTTTCTATTCTAAGATATCTAGAGAAGAACTTCTTGGTCAGAGTTAAGTGTGAAAAGTGAATTTACTATATCCTAAGTGTAAGAGGCAGGCAAAGGGTTATTTTTTAAAAGTCCAACAACTTAGTTTAATTTGGCATTAGTATCATTCTGCTTCTAGAATAACTGATTCTACTCAATAATATAGTGGTATTGTTAGCAATGAGTTAGTTATCATTGTGTACAAAGGAAACAAAAATCCCTCAAATACTGAGGATTATAAGACTGCATATGAAAAATAATGGCAGAAATAGTTTTCATGTTGTTGAAAGAAAAAGAGTTTATAGAACATAGTCCACAAAGAATCATCTCCATGGCCCTGGGCTGGCCCTGTGAGGTTTAACAGGAAGATCATATAATCAGAAGATATGAATTTGAACCAGGCCCTGTCACTTGTTAGCTTACACTATTCTCAAAGAAAAATACAATGACACCACCCTGTGCACGCCTTTCCTAGAGGAAAGATGCAATGGAACTGAGGATTCACGGGTGTAACTTCTCTCCTGGACTAGAGACGCCTTGAAGGTAGAATATGTTTTATTGGGTTCATTATGCCCATTCCTAACAGTGCCTGAAAGATAGCAGGCACTCATCAACTATTTGATCGGCTAATGAATACCAAACTACCACCCTATAGCAAGATAGTAAATTAAACAGAAAATACTCTATAAAGATGAGTGTAAGACGGGCATGGTGGCATACACTTGTAATCCCAGTACTTGGGAGGTTGAGACAGGAGGATCGCAGGTTCACAGCCAGCCTCAGCAACTTAGTGAGACCCTGTTTCAAAATAAAGAATAAAAAAATAGAGCTGGGGGTGTAGCTCGGAGACAGAATGCCCCTGGGTTCAATTCCCAGTACCGCAAAAAATAAAATAAAATAAATTTATTGCCATTAATGTTCAGATGAAGACAAAAGAGGCATGTTTATCTTAACTATAAATGGCTCAATTCTTGGAAGACTAACACTTTAGATGTTGCATCTAGGAAACAAAAATGTGGCCTGAAATGAAGAGCTAGAACCAGTAAGATAAAATTTAACACAAATGAGCATAAAGCCCCATATGGACATGGAATGGTATATGCAAATACAGGACAAGGAATGTGGCTTAGGAACAGTTTACATTTAAAAATTCTGGGAAGGTTTTTGTTACCATTACCTAAAGATGACATGTATAAGAATTTTAAGATTAAGCTAAATTAATACAAGAAAGTTTTTCAGGCAAAGAGAAGAAAGTAAGATAAAGAAGCAAAGATTCCAAAATGGGAGCAGTCAAATATTGTTTCCAAACAATAGGAAGAACATTCTAGTGCCAAAAATAAACAATTACATATGTTTACATACATGAAGTCAGGCATAAATTTTAAGGGACCTAAAAAAGTGGGAGAAGAAATTATGCTTGCTATTTTTAAATATTCTTAAAAATGCATAGGAATGCCAGGTGTGGTGGTATATGCTTGTAATCCTCCATACTTGGGAGGATTACAAGATCATAGCCAGCCTGGGAAATTTAGTGAGACCCTGTTTCAAAGTAAAAAATAAAATAGGGCTGGGGGTATAGCTCAGAGGTAGAATTCCCCAGAACTCAAACTCTATTACTGCCCCCCCCCCCAGAATGTACAGAAATAAAAATATATCTTTTTATTTCATTTTTGTTCTCTTCTTCTCTGGCAGGATTTTGTTCCCAAAGGAAATAGTCATTTTGGAAAAATTCAAACTAAGCCAGAATATAGAAAGATATTTAATTTTTTTAAAAATCAGGATTTTGGAACTGGGGGTGTAGCTAAGTGATAGAGTATTTGCCAAGCACAAGGGAGGCTGTGGAGTCAATCTCTGGCACTCAAAAAAGATTTCACGTAAAGACTGCTTACGTCCATCTATGTGCTTTAACTGATATTGACTGCTTCTGCTGGAATGTCTTTTGGAATAACTGGCATTTTCTCAATGCCAGCTCCCCAGTAGTCCTCTAACCACAAGCCCAGTAACTTTCCACTTCCTCCCCATGGAACAGCTGACACAGTTCATGGCACCAACAACTATTCTCTGAATCTCTAAACAGAAATAGTTTCTATTATCTCTGAATACCATAGAACCAGTATTTTTTTTCTTAGTATCTATAACATTCCAGTTGGGAATTCAATTATTTTTATATACATTTTATCTTTGGTATCAGCTTAGAAGGTTTTGATGGGTCAAAATCTGTCTTATCTGGGTAGATCCCACAACAAGTACAGTTGGAAAGAGAAAGATTAAAAAAGAAATAAGATAGAAAGAAGTAGAAGGTCCAGATAGCAGAAGGCAGTAATGCACACCTATCCTGAGGGAAGTGGGTATTCTGGGTTTACTTTTGGTTTTAAGTCTCCCAAAGACATACAAATAAGTCTGTCATGCCCCCTGAGGTTCCTGGGAATTTGGACTTAGCTTATTATGAATTCTAAAGAAGAAACACAAGCTCTAACAATCTATGAGTATAGGTCTAACCCTCCTTGTTTGTCAGTGGGGAAAAGATAAGAAATTGGGGAAATAAGATTTCAGTTAGAAATCCTTTAGTGTCATCCATTTTAAATAGAAAAAAACCCAGCAAGGCACAGTGGTACACACATGTAATCCCAGTACTTGGGAGGCTGAGACAGGAGGAACACAAGTTCACAACCAGTCTCAGCCATTTAGTGAGGCCCTCACAACTTAGCAAGATCCTGCTTAAAAATAAAAACAGGGTGTAATTCAGAGGCAGAATGCACCTGGGTTCAATCCCCAGTACCACAGGGAAAAAAAAAAAAAAGAAAGAAAAAAACCAAAAGACATTTCAAGGTCTTAAAATAGTTGGTAAAACCAAATACTAGTAAAACCACATTAATGGATTTTGCTCAAATCTCTTCAAATAGCTGGGTTAAGATAGTGTTCCTTAGATTTTATGGCGATTCTTCTTCTGTGGATTAAACTAATCTTTCACATCTCAATCCAATGCCATGATTTCTACCAACACATCAACGCTTACCATCCTCTTCAGGTAATTCCTCTGGGCTAAGTTCAACCAGTTCAAAGCCATGTTTGATGCACCACTCTTGAGCTTTTTGTCGATTTACTCCTAATATGCAAAAGAATCTTTTTAAGTAAAAATAAAACAAAACATGAATATCCTGCAATACTCTCCACAAATCTCAAATGTTTTCTCTTTAATGTCAATGTTTTCCTAAAGGCATCCATCTAAAATAAAAGTAATATAAAGAAAATGATTTATCAGGCCCCAAAGTATCTATTTTTTTAAACAATATAAAAATTGTAAAATAATAGTCACATGAAATGTACAGTTCTAAGCTGGGAAGACAGATGTACTCTGTCTTCAAGGAATGCCAAACGTATGTACCAAGTGCCATCCCAGATAAGGGCCTTACCATCTTCAGACACTCTGTCACAGACCAAGATCATCACCTCAGGTAACCATGCCTCTGCCAATGGAAGCCATGAGGAGACACTGTCAAGACCAGACTTCTGGAAGGAGCAAAAATATAAACAAAAACAGAAAAAGAGACATTGAGAGAACTCATAGTAATTGTGGAGGAAAAAAAGAAAGCAGATGATACGATAATTTCTTCTTCAAGGCTCCACAAAAAACAAAAAAGTCTTACTTGTGTGCTGTCAAAATAAACTACAAATGCCTGGACAGACTCTGCAATCTCTGCAGTGACAAGAAATTTGTTCGGCACCACACATAGATTGATATCCGCGGAGTAGTACTTATTATCAATGGTCCAAGGATAAAATCTCACAGTATCATTGGAAGTTGCTTCCACAAGAAGATCTTCTGTTCCAAGGATATCTAAATAAATGACACAATATTAGCAATGAAAAGTGTAGAACCAATACATACTGCTTGATGGCCCTGGTGAGATAAGGATTAATCTGGTACTTTGGCTGCTTCCCTTTATGCAAGGATTCCAAAGACCCTTGCATTTTTTAGAGTATTTTCTTCTCTGATCACTTGATTATACAAGAAAAAAAAAAAAAAAAAAAAGACAATTTAAGCTTTTGGTTCTTTTTCTTTGAGAAACAAAAATCATTGTGTGTAGATCAAATAAAAGTAGAGAAAAAAGTTATTTTACCAAATACCCAGAAAAGAACAAGTAAAAGAGAAAGAATAGCAACTGCATTTATTTTATTGCTTAAGTACTTCATGGGATGTGGAAGATTATAAGAATCTTCAAGAATTTGTAACTATTTTGTACTTAGTGAATGCTAAAAGAAAGGATTAGTGCTAAGCCATTACTAAAACAGAAGAACTAGACATATTCCTTGGGCTAATAGACACTAATTCAATTAATGAAACAGGAGAATAAATGACCCCAATTCCATTTATATTCAGTCATGTTCAGCCTTTGAAAACCAATCCAAATTCCTGTTTGACAAAGATACCTCTGGCAACTTCTAAATGTATAAAAGCTGTGCGAATTAAATGTTTTAGGTTGTAACAAAATCTTTCAGAAATCAAGCAACATGAGGGAATTTTCACAGTAACGACAAGTCGATGATGAACAAATAAATACAGATGTGACCGTGGTGTCACTGAAGCATTCTGCTTTCATGTCACATGATATTTAGAACTGGAAAGGACAGCAGACATTGTTACAACCCAAAGCCCCTTCTCGCCTCTTAGTATGATCTCTCAGCATACTAAGATGAATATGTAATATGTCTCAAACTCATTAATTAGCAAGACACTGAAAACTACAAGTTAAATGTTAAATTCCAGAGCTAAGATCTGGAAAGCTGCCATCATTTTTGCTTGACATAAAGATCTGGGGAAACTATTTAGCCCAAAAGCTACAAGGAATAATGTACAACAATACAGGAAGCATGAATGTATGTGTGTGTGCACATATGCATTCTTTTTGCTAATAAAGCTTTCTTACATGATTATTAAGAGGAACAAGCCCCCCCCTTTAACCAAAGAATTAAAAATATATTTAAGATTTTACCCTTGATATAAGGTACATTATGAAACTACTATCTTCAGATTTTTCACCCAAACCAGAACCGTTACTCTTAAATGAACAGGTCTGTGCCCATATTTGAAACTCTGATCTCTTATCCTATCTCATTAAGATATCAGTTCTTCCTGCTTAGTTTCTATCTGAAGTCATAATCTTTCATCTAGTGTCAATCAATTCCATAGAAACCAACTACAAGTGTCCCCCATGGAGCATTATAAGTTCAAGTGGGAATTCAGCAGGAGGAACAGATGAATTATTAAAAATCAAAGCTTGTTTTCATGTAAATGTCACATTAAAAAAAAAAAAGCTCCTCAATCAAAGTCTATGTTACATTCAAAGCTAACATTCCAAACTTAAAGCAGGTGGTATCCCAATAAGAGGCTGTGTTTCTAACAGCCGATTACAGCACAGTCCACACACATCCCATAAGACATTAACATCACATTAGGAAGAAGGCAAGGACAGCCAGGACAGCAGCAAAAAATGTACAAGCGGACACCTGACACCATATGAAATCAGTCTTTATTTATGAGTAATTTTTAAAATAATGAATTCACGATTTTTAAGGGGAGAGACACAAAGAATAATAAATCACCTGCTATTAAAGGCAAAGTACAAAGGCAAAGGGACTAATATTCCTACCACTACCATAACAGTTTTCATTATTTCCTAAACTTGTTATATACTTAAAAGCTGGAAACAAATTTGGTTTATGCTTTCTTCAGATCAGTTCCTTCAATTCAAAGCTTTTAAAATTTCACTTTTAAGCCAGGCGTGTTGGTACACGCTTGTAATCCCAGTACTTGGGAGGCTGAGACCGGAGGATCTGGGTTCGCAGCCAACCGTAGGTACTTAGTGAGGCCCTCCTCAACTTAGTGAGATCCTGGTTTAAAAATAAAGAATAAAAAATAGGACTGGGGGTGTAGCTTGGAGGTAGAATGCCCCTAGTTCAATTTCCAGTACTGCAAAAAAAAAAAAATTTACTTTTATATTATGTGTATTATAATATATATAATGGAGTACTATTCAACCATAAAAAAGAATAAAATTCTGTCATTGCCATGTGGATCAAAGTGGAGAACATTATATTAATGAAATAAGACAGGCACAGAAAGATAAGTACCATTATGATCTCATTCAATGAGGAATCTAAAAAAGTTGATCTCTTAGAAGTAGATGATAGTTACCAGAGTCGCGATGTGAGAAGAACGGGTTGTGGAGATACTGGTTAAAAGATATACAGTTATAGATTGGAAGACTGTAAAAACAAGTCCAGAATAAGTAAACATAGACAGAAAGTAGATAAATGATTACCTGAGGCTGGGGATGGAGTGCAAGAATGGAAGGGGTGGAGAGTGACTATTAATGGGTATGGAGTTTCTTTGGGGGTGATGAAAATGTTCTACAATCATTACAGGGAAGACTGTGTAGCTCTGCGAGCATACCAAGAACCATGGGGGGGGGGGACACAATTTAAACACATAATATGTGAATTATAACTCAATAAAGCTCTTAAAAATAAGTAAATAGAAGTAAAAAGAAACAAAATAAGAAGCTATTCCTTTCTTCTTTCTCTAAACCCAGATGGAAATAGAACCAATAAGTTGGGGAAATGAACTTCACATTTTACTAGCTGGATGGGTCTGGTTTTGTTTTATTCTCTGTGCTACCTAAACCAAGTTGATAGCTCAATTTACTGATCAGATTTTTTTTCTGTTCTTAACATTTTATGTCTAATCAGATACTTTCCGTGCAGCTGCATATGGGCTTTATTATCACATCTGTGCCATATTAGAACTACGGAGAGAAGAGTGAAGACCGTCACACTCTAGTTCTTATCATCGATCCCTTAATGTAGAGTTTAATTGTAAAAATGTAAATGTCTACACTAAATATAGCTTTCCTCCCTCATCTGTATTTGGCTTCAAATGCTTAACAACAAGTTTATTCTCCAAATTAAAAGAAAATCACCAAATGTTTGTGCACACTGCTATGTTTCAAGATCAGCTAGTATAACTCGCTCATTTCACAGATGAGAAAACTAAGGGCCAGAATAAAGAAGCCACCTGCCTGAAAGGAGTAGAGCCTAAAGCTGAAGACAAGTCATCAGCACTCTTCCCTTCTCTCCTATTTTACCATGTTAGAGTAGTTAGCATCTGGGCTAGACCACACTCAAACATCTAGCAGCTACACGCCAAAACCAATCCTTGCACCTGAATTACCTTCTGCCACTTTAGGAACCATAAAAACAATAGCCAGAATAAGGGTGTCATTATATATGAACCTGCAGGGTAATTAACCCATCAGAAGGGTGTCTACAGCATTCTGGTATTTACCTGTCAAAGGTGAATCAGTGATTTTGAGGGTTTGCGGTGCCTGTGTGCGCACATGCAAAGGCACACATGCACTGGACTGGGGTTTGAAACCAGGGGTGCTCTGCCACTGGGCTACACCTCCAGCACTTTATTTTTTATTTTGAAACAGGGTCTTGCTAAGTTACCGTGTGCTGGCCTCAAACCTGCTATCCTCCCATCTCAGCCTCTCAAGTACTGGGATTACAGGCCTGTACCTCCGCACCAGCTTGTCATGCTTTCTCTTTTTGTTTGTTGTTTTTGCCAGACTTCCCAGAAAAACCTGCAGTGGTCTCCTTTTTTTGCCTTTCATTATACTAAATTTTGATGTAGCTCACTCTGATATTCACAAATAAATTCAAGAGCAGCTTCATCCTCCCCTGTCAGTCTCTCATCCCCATCATTGGCAGCCACCTGGTGGAGCTCTAATACATCATTTTTTAAGAGACAAATGCTAGGTGATTAATTGCCAGGTCTCTTATTACACACTTGGTTTCACAGCTTAAAATAGTTAATTTGTAGTGCTTTTATATAACAAGTTACAAGTTGACCCAGTTCCAGCAGCTCTTCTAGACCTTTCCCCAGTTACAAGTGCAAGTACAAACCTCTTTCCCTATTGAAGAAACTGTTCTTACCCAGTCATCAGTTCTCCAGCATCTCACTTTCTTAGTGAACTTATTTCCCATGATCCCAAACAGCAAGTTGTCGAAAAGAAAGATACACAAGATTTGAAGGGAGCTGTGTGCCAAAACCTAAATAGTTAGGTAACCCAAAACCTCCCTCTTCCTCTTGCCCAGCTTTGTACTTCTCCGTCTGTCCTCATATTCCTTCCCTCAGAGAAAGTGCCGACTGGTAAGCAAATGAAAGAAAAGAGGCAGCTGCCTTTTTATGGTTCATATTCAATAAGAGGTGATATTCTTTTTAGCATGAATTAGGAAGCAGGCTTAAGCTCAAGGTGAATTCTCCAAACATCACAAATATGCATACATGCAGCCTCCTTACTTTACTCCCTCATCTATCCACCTCAGCCAAAAATGACAAGTGCATTTCTAACGAAGCACATTAATACTGTGTTTTGGATTATTCATATCTTCTTTAGCAGAATAACCAAGTACACTTTTAATACCAACAGAATTAATGTACACTTAACTAATCATGAAGGGAGATTGTCCCACAGTTAAATATCTTCTATGCCCCGAGGGAAGCGACAGTTATGACCTCAAACCAAGATGATCCTTCCAGAAACCAGCACTCTTCTGAGAATACAAGGTTAGCTTCATTCTTTCTCACACTACAAATGCCTCTCCCATCAGGCATCATAACCCCCCACCCTGGTAAGGTGTCTTGCATAGCATTCACTCTCCTGGAATCCCAAAAGTGCTCTCCCTTCCCTTTGCAAAAGCAGTGCTGACCAGAACCAAAAAGACATGGAAATAGCCAGTGCTTCTACAGACTGTGGCCAATGTGACCTCTGTGTTTTATCCCCTCCTCTCCAAAGGAGACCCTCAAGTGGGTTTTTGATCCAATGAACATGTATAAGAAAGTGCTGGCAGTGAGCAAAGTAGGCCCTCAGTAAATGTTCATTGCCTTCTTCCCAACTCAGTTTTTTGGTATGAGGTAGCACTTCTGATTCAAAGGTAGGTTAGAGCCTCACAGAAGATTAGTAAGAAACATTTTAATTAGGAAATAACTACCTCCTTTAAGTTGCTCTGGCCTCTTTCTTCCAGCCCCAACCCCCTCCCCCTAACCATGCCTTCTCAATCTTTTTTCACCCCATTGTGTGACATATGTGACACAGAAAAAAAAGCAAGTAGGAAAATCATAGGAGGCAGCAAAGTTCGACGTCAGCTGAAGGGAAACATAGCCATTATGAAAGAAAAGAACTGAGTAAAATGTGATTGGGGGAAAAGTACAAAACCCAGAGTTTTCATTAACCAGCAAGGTAGAAAGTCTTTAAAAATCATGATGGGTCTACTTTGTTGCAACCAGTTACTGTTTCATGACCAGAAAAAGTCATGCAAGGCAGGTATGCAGGTGGCTGCCTTGCCCAACACTTTGTAGCAGTTATTAACAGAGGACTCCCAAATACTAAGAGTAGACCACAGTGCTGCAATGTAAAAGGCCTCCATAGCTGGGCATTTAAACTTGTAACTGTAACTGCATTTAAAGGTTAAAACCATAACAGTTAAGAACTGGGACTTTACATAGACAAATGTCAGGAAAATTCCTCTCTGGGACCCCCTCAGTACTTGTAGCCCAGCCTCCTGGTGCACAAAGCCGGTGTGGGTCTCTGTGACAGGTCACTTGCTGGAGCAGTATTAAGTTGCCCAGGGAAGAACCATTAGATTAAGTTAAAGCCGCATACCACTGCTAAATGACAATGCAGAGACAATGCTTTGCTTATGTCTCTTCATTACCTCTCCCTGGCACACCCTTCTCTCTGCACACACTCTAAATTCACACTTCCACATGCTCTTTGGGTGTATTATATCACAGTGGAAAAGCGTTAAAAGTTGAAGCAGAGGAAATCCAAACCAGTCCTCCCTTTTTCCTCAAGTTTACTTTCTCCCAGTAGGCAGCTAGAACCAGTCACCTCAGCTTCTTCTTAAAATAACTTTAGTACATGTGTCTGGTCTCTGCTTGCCTTTATAGGACCTCACAACACAAGAGACAAACATGCAAACAAGAATAAGCAGAGGCTGGAAGGAAGGGGAGAGAGAATGCCAACTAGTGTTCTACAAGGGCCAAGCAGGAACTTCCCATCAGCCTCTGCTCTATGGACCACATGCAAAGACCACTTTATCCCTCCCAGTGGCACAGCTCAGGGGAAACTCCTACCCATGTCTGGGGCAGAGACTTCTTTTAATTCAGTTACTATTACATATTCAAAATTGTAGTTCTACATACACATCTAAAGCAGGGGTTCTTTATGAGAACATGATTTTGCCCCCATAGAGCCATCTGTTAACATCTTGAGTTGTTTTATATGCTTATTTGTTTTTGGTTGTCTCAAGTGGGTAGATGCTACTGACATTAGGTGAGTAAAGACCGAGAATACGGCTGCATATCCCACAACGGTCAGGACTGTCCCAGACAACAAACACTACCTAGCCCAAAATGTCACAGGTGTGGAAGCTGGAAAGAACTGACTTAGCTATAGTCATCAAACAAAACAAAAATTCTGGACTGCAAAGCTAGTCGTATTCTTTCTCACGGAGCTAGTACCACAACCTCCTACCCCAGATACAAATGTCTTCTACTTGTATTTCTGATGAAATTTTCTCATGCCTTCACTGATTATTAACAATAAGAATTATTGGACAATTAAGCTTAGATGCTTTGAAATAATCCATGAAAGTTAGTTTTCTGAAAGAGGGAATACATAGGAAAATTATGAGATGAAAATAATTTTCATATTCAAATGATAATTTTTCATAAAAAAAACCAACATCAAGTAATAAAACCTTACAAGAAATTACAAAGTCTACTCAGGATGACAGTATCTTCAACAGATGCTAATTTACTCTGAAAGATGATAAACATACCCAAGATGAATTTCCCAAAACAGATTAAGTTTAATGAAGAAAATTTACTCTGTAGCCTTTGTACTCAAATATTGAATGTAAGTCTAGTCCATTGGAAAGTGTCATAAAACTAACAAATTCAAAGTCCCAGCATCCAAAAGGCCTTCAAGGAGGGGTAAAATCATGATCATAATCAAAGGACCATGGAAAAAGAAAACAGTAATAAACTAGACTTCACCAAATTTAAAATTTTTGCATTTCAAAAAGTATCATCAAGAAAACCAAAACTCAAAATTGGAAAAAATATTTAAAAATTATAAATCCAAAGCCAGACACAGTGGCACATACCTGTAATCCCAGTACTTGGGAGGCTAAGACATGAGAATTGCAAATTCAAGGCCAGCCTGGGCAACTTAGCAAGACCCTGTCTCAAAATTTTTAAAAAAGAGGGGGACTGGGGTGTAGTGTCCTAAAAAGAAAAAGAAAATTATACATCCATAAAAGACCTGCAAGGATATATAAAGAACTCTTACAATTAACAAAACAAAAAAATGTTTAATAGGCAAAAAAAAGATTTGAATACACATTCCATCAAAGAAGATAAATGAATGGACTATATGCACATGAAATTATTAATATCATTAGCTATTAGAGATATGCACAAAAAAACCACAATGAGATACTTCATGTCCACTAAAATGGCTATAATTGAAAATACAGTATTATTGGAAAACAAGTGTTACTGGAATCCTCAACACATTGCTGATAGGAATGTAGAATGGTGCATACACTCTGGAAGACACTTTGGCAGTTTCTTAAAATATTAAATATAAACTTAGCATATGACCCAACAATTTCACTCCTAGACATGTACTCAAGAGACATGAAAGCATATGTCTACACAAAAAGTTACACAAGAACGTTCACAACAGTGTTATTCATAATAGCCCCAAAGTAGAAACAACCCAAAATGTCCCTTAACTGTTGGATGGATAAACACAATGTGGTATATATATAACATGGAATATGAAGCACATGCTATAATATGGATGAACCTCTAAAATATTATGCTTAGTGAAAAGGCCAATTATATGATTACATTTATATAAAATGTCCAGAAAAGGCAAAAAAGACAGAAAGTACTATAAAGACAGAAAGAATATTATTGGAGAGACTATAAATAGGCATCTGTTTCTTTCTGGGATGGCAGAAACGTTCTAATATCACATCACAATAGTGGTGGTGCACGCCTGTAATCCCAGTACTTGAGAGGCTGAGATAGGAGGATCACAGGTTTGAGGCCAGCCTCAGCAACTCAGCGAGGCCCTTAGTAATTCAGTGAGACCCTGTTTCAAAATAAAATAGGGCTAGGAGTATAGCTCAGAGCAGAATGTCCCTGGGTTCAATCCCCAGTACCACAAAAAGAAAAAAAAAAAATAGTGGAGCACAACTTGTAAATATATTTTTAAAAATCAATGAATTATACACTTAAAGCAGGTGCATTTTATAGAATTTAAATTATACCCCCAATGAAACTGCTAAAAATTCACAGAAGCTGGGAAATAATGTCCCCATTTCACTGACAACAGAGGTGACTAAGACACATGTTCTGGTACTTAGAATAATAGTTGGCACCTGTAAAAACAGTAAGTATCTGTAGAATGGAGCTACCTTGCTTAAAGTGAGATAGCTAAGAAGATATTAGAATTCAGTGCTCAATCCTTAGATTTCCCCAACACACACGCACACACACACACACACACACACCCTGTACAACCTGGCAGAATGCAGACTGAACAGCAACTCTGTTCTATCAGCAACACAGTGCTGCTCATTATTAAATGGTCACACATTTTCCTGCTCTGAGCAGACTGAGTTTGATCCACCTCTGTGTAGAACCAGCCATCAGGTCTGCATGGAAAAATTAAGCCCTTAATAGGTTATTTGTTTCTGAACCTAAAACATCATAAAGGCTCTTTTAAGAGTTTCACAACTGTCCTGGTCTGCCTTAGCCTACGTCAATCTTGCTTCCTGGATAAGTAATTATTAGAAATGTATTTGTGGTATCTGTGTGCTACAGCTCCAACATAAATACCATGTCGTGTCCAGATTATCATTCTTGCCAGACAATTTTAAAACAATTTTCATACTTTAACCTTATAAAAATGATTTTATATCACATTTCATTATTTATTGAGTGTCATTGTTTTTTGAAGAATTATACAGGGCAAAGACAGCAAGTCATTCAACCAAATGACCACTGCATATTTTCTAGATGTTTTTACCTTTTGCTATACAAAAACAAGCAGTTAGATGGCCCAGAAATAAAAGTCTAAGTCTAGACATGCTCAGAATCTTTCAGACGATACAATACTCTCTGCATCATAAATGATTTTGTGCAACATGACTGGTGCATAATACATTGCCACTGTTATTTCTCCTACCCTCTACCCTCCTCTCACTTATTGGAAGAACAATATACTTCATAGTTATTTCACTCATCAACAATATCTAAAAAAATCGGTCTAAACTTCACTTAAAATGTCAAATTCTTTCTACAAGTAAGGAAACAAAATGGACACTAAGAGATACTTTTATTTATTATTTAACTTATGACACTGCATCTACAAAGGCTCCAACAACCATGAAAGAACTGTACACTTTTTTTGACAGCTATAAAGTTTTACTTTATTTTATTTTATGGTACTGGGGATTGAATCCAGGGGCATTCTACCTCTCATCCATACACCCAGCCCAATTTTATTTTTATTTTGAAACAGGGTCTCACTAAAATTGCTGAGGCTGGCTGTGAACCTACGATCCTCCTGTTTCAATCCCAAGTACTGGGATTACAGGTGTGTACCACCACTCCATGTTTTTGTTTTTGAGACAAGGTTTTGCTAAATTGCCCAGACTGGCCTCCAACTTGCCACCCTCCAGCCTTAGCCCCGAGTCCCTGGAATCAAAGCCATGTGCCTCCCCGCCTGGCTAAAGTTCTCTTTTTAGTAGTAAAATCTTCTACCGCAATTTCTCCTATCCTTACCTCCATTTTAAATATATACAGTTTTAGTTGCCAAGCAGCTGATCGTGTTTCACACATAGAACTGAAATCTTGGCTCCCCAACTTTTATGTGAACAACTCTGGGAAACCACAGCTTCTCTGAGCTTTAATTTCACACACATACACAAACATGCACTGAAACATAACATGGACATGATTTTTAAGTCTTTTTGTGTCTGGAGAGACAATGAACTTGAATTTAAGCTTTTCCTCCTCCTTAATTTGATGACTTACATCTCTCTTTTAATAAAAATCTTAAGCCCCAATGTTAGCTGAAAGATTTAAATATATTAGGTATAACAGCTAAAACAAATCAGTTTCTCCATCCTGATTACCAGGTGAATTAATTGCTTTAGTCTGGCCACCTACTGGATCACTCTGTGATGGCACTCCAAGCCCTTGTGGTACATCCTGATGGCCTAATCTTTCTTCCACCTACTGAAGAAAATAAAGACTTAAAGGCTCCACCCCAAGTACCTCCAGAAAAAATTGCAAATTAGAAGGCTCAAGCTCTTATCTCTATTCTGCTGCTAGAAAATGTTGGCTAAGCTGCACAATATTCTCTACCTTTGAAATAAGAATGTTTTCCTAATTAGGGATGTAGCTCAAAGGTAGAGCCTAGCATGGAGAGGCCCTTAGTGTGACCACCAGCAGGGGGCGGGATTAGTAAAATGTCTTTAAGAACCTTTTAAACCCAGCATGATAGCGCACACTTGTAATCCCAGGATTTGGGAAGCTGAAACCGGAGGATCCAGGTTCCCAGCCAGCCTCAGCTACTTAGTGAGGCCTTCTGCATCTTAGTGAGACCCTGTTTCAAAATAAAGAATAAAATAGGGCTGGGAAGTGTAGCTCTGAGGTATAATGCCTGGAGTTCAATCCCCAGTACGGTAAAAAATAAATAAATAAAATTTTAAAAATAAATAAAAAAGAACCTTTTTTAAGTTTAAAAGTTTCACAGACCTAGAAACAAATTCCCAGTCTTGCAGAAGAATGCATATTTTCCAAAAAAACAATGTCATAAATGATGGCTTGTGTTGCCTATATAATTCTCCAAAGCCTAGTTTATCCAACTCTAGTGGAGCTTTCTGGTTCTGCAGCTTTAAAAACCTGAGGACCAGAGTGTGGTTACTATGGGTAAATGTTTCTGAATTCCAAACTGAAAAAGTTAAATTTTCTATTCTACAGTCAGGTTTCTACTGAAACTTTAAAATGAGGCTTAAGTTTTCAAAACACACACACACACACACACACACACACACACACACACAATTTAAGAGTACCTCAGTCAAATTAAGAAGCATTATATAACCTAACATAAAAATAAGAAATTAGCACAATAACATAGAATTTTACATCTAAACAGAATGTTAGAGACAATCTGGAACAATAGTTTACTTTAAATATAAGTCCTATATAGTAGGAGTGACTAACATATGTCTCTACTTCGAGTTCACTCAGTTGAGAAAATAAAAATCCAGACACTGTTAAAAGACTCAGGCATACAAAATACTATGTTGGGGTGGCGGGGGAGGGGGGAAAGTACTGGGGATTGAACCCAGGGGCATTCTACCTCCAAACTACAACCCCAGCCCTTTTTTATTTTTGTTCTTGAAATAGGGTCTTGCTAGGTTGCTGAGAGTCTTGTTAAATTGCTAAGGCTGTACTCAAAACTGCAATCCTCCTGTCTCATCCTCCCAAGTACTGAGATTACAGGCATGTGCCACCATGCCCAGCTCATAATGCTTTTTAATATGCTTACTATAATATTTAATATATTAAATAGTGCTCTATTTTAATATAGGCCCTCTGAATAAAGTTACTTTTTTTCCTCTCAACTCACAATTAAGATTTCAACTTTGCCAAAGTAATGAGAAGATATTTTTAAAGCACTTCCTTTAGAGGTTAATCTACTCTATCATTTCTTTTTTTTTTTTTTTTTTTTTGTGGTAACTGAGGATTGAAGCCAGGGACATTCTACCTCTCAGCCACACCGCCCTCCCTCAAGCCCCTTCTTTTATTTTTTGTTTTGAAACAGGGTCTCAATAGGTTGCTGATACTTGCTAAATTGCTAAGGCTGGTCTAGAACTAAGGATCCTCCTATCTCAGCCTCCCAAATACTGGTATTTCTTACACCAAAGCCATTACCTTAAATAGATCTGGTTACTAAGGAATTCTAAAACATTTCATTCCCAGATTCCCATGCATACAAATCCTGAATTTGAACATAATCCCCAGACTTAGTACCTAAATATCTTGGGCAAGTCATCGTGGATTTCCAAGCCACAGTTTCTTTTTTCTTTTCTTTTCTTTCTTTTTTTTTTTTTTTTTTGTGGTACTGGGGATTGAACCCAGGGGCATTCTACTTCCAAGCTACACCCCCAGTCCTATTTTTTATTTTGAAATAGGGTCTCGCAAAGCTGCAGAGAGCCTTACTAAGTAGCTGAGGCTGGCCACGAACTCGACTCCTCCGGTCTCAGCCTCCCAAGTACTTGGATTACGAGTGTGCACCCCCATGCCTGGCTCCTTTTAAAATGGAGATAACTTGCCTTCACTGAAATACAAGGACCAAATTAAATTATGTGAAAATATGTTTAGAAAAAGTACTGATATACGTATAAATGTTTGTTATTAATAAAAGAATTCATAAAAAGAAAGAATTTTGCTCCAGATGTTCAGATGTATAAACTGAATGGTCTATATAGTTGCTGAGTAGACACTGCACTGCATACTTTAAAACCAAACAAGTCTCCAAGGACTTTTCTATGTAAAGTTCCTTCTATGGAAGTAGCATAAAAGGTTCCAACATAAATACCTACCTTTTTTTCTTTTTGTGTGTGTGTGTGTGTGTGTGTGTGTGTGTGTGTGTGTTTTACTGGGGATTGAACCCAGGGGCATTCTACCAAGCTACACACCCAGCCTTTTTTATTTTATTACTTGGAAAGAGTGTCTAAGCTGGCAGCCTCACTAAATTGCTAAAGCTGGCTTCGAAACTACAATCCTCCTATCTCTGCCTCCCAAGTACTGGGCTTACAAGCATGCACAGCTGATACAGACCTTTTAATATATTCAGAGATGGAGTATATATTTTCATTACATTTCTCTTGAGAGCAGGAGAAGTTTCATCATTTTAGCTACAGTTTCTAAAGCAGACTAGCTGTGGGTTTAATAAATATTTAGAATATATTTTTCCAGGAAAAAAAGTTCATATTTATAAAATGTATGTGAGATGGAAAAAGAACTCTGGCCCTGGAATAGACATGTCCTCTTACACCACATATAACCTGACACAAGCACCTCAAATGTCTTGAGGCTTCATTTCCCTTTAAAAGTCTACACTCTAAGCCGATAAAGTTTCTGTTATCTGATGTATGACATCTAACCAGAATATTGCAAATAAATAAGCCCTTTGAGTGACAAAAAAGGCAAATGTTTCCAAAGTATAACACATGCATTTTACCTATAGTAGAGACCTACTGATTCTTATTTTAAGTATATTTCTAAGAAACTTGGTTATTTGGTTATGAAATATTCCTCCTCACTGTTGGTTAAAAGAGGTAAAATAGCCAGGTGCGGTGGTGCACGCTTGTAATCCCAGTGCTTGGGGAGGCTGAGACGGGAGGATTCGGGTCCACAGCCAGTATCAGCTATTGAGGCCTTCCGCAACTTAGTGAGACCCTGTTTCAAAATAAAGGATAAAAAATAGGACTGGTGTAGCTTGGAGGTAGAATCTTCCTGGGTTCAATCCCCAGTACTGCAAAAAAAAAAAAAAAAAAAGAGGTAAAGTAGATCAGATATTAAAAGAAAGAAAAATTGGAGATCCCTAAAAGTTCCTCATCTTGATGCATGGAATGAAAGCAAACCTTCCTCAAAAGTTAGATCAGATTCATCCAAAGCTCTGTGGCCTAACAACCATAAACACTTGACAAAAGCTATTCAATATGTCCAGTTTTTAACCTTTAAACTCAACCCATGATTAATTCAATCTTTAATTATAGTAAAATGAATACTAAGTAAATGTTCAAGTGAAAAGACTCCTACCATCCTTATAACCATAGAAAAATTATAAGCCCACTTTTTTTTTTTTTTTGTGGTACTGGGGATTGAACGCAGGGGCGTTCTACCTCCAAGCTATACCCCCAGCCCTATATTTTATTCTTTATTTTGAAACCGAGTCTCACTAAGTTGCAGAGTGCCTCACTAGGTAGCTGAGGCTGGCCGCGAACCGGGATCCTCCAGTCTCAGCCTCCCAAATGCTGGGATTACAAGCGTGCGCCACCATGCCCGGCTCATAAGCCCACTTTTACAATTCATTTTTCTCTATTCACATAATCTGCTCACTAACTGTTCTTGTTTTGTCACTGAATAATATTAATGGAGCCACAAAGGAAAGGCCGTCTAATTTTAACATTAATTGAAGATACCTAAGAGACACTTTACATACAGAAATAAAATGAGATTATTTCATAGAATTAATTTTACCCCCAATAATATTAATACACTTTGTAACAAGAACTTAGAGGCTGCTTTTGCTAAATAGCTGTGACTCTTCACTTGGGCCTGCAGCTGCCTCCTTTGCACCCTAAACACTGGGTCAGATTCCTGCTCAACTCTACACACAGACATGTTTATCACCTAAGGAGTGTTTGTCTAAAAACTGTTAATATAGCCGGGCATGGTGCATGCTTGTAATCCCAGTAGTTGAGAGGTTGAAAAAGGAGGATCACAGGTTCAAAGCCAGACTCAGCAACTTAAGTGAGGCTCTCATCAACTCAGAGAGGCCCTGTGATCCTGTTTCCAAATAAAAAGTAAAGTAAGTCTGGGGGTATAGCCTAGATGTAGAAGGCCCCTGGGTTCTGTCCCCAGTACTACAAAAATAAACAAATAAATAAATACTGGTAATACAAGGTTGATTTGTCCTAAATTTACCTAACCTCTCCTTCCCCCTTCAAGACTGAAGACACCAAGATAAGAATAACCAGGATATTTTCAAGATTCAAGGAACAGCCAGCCTTGCAAGCAGATCACCCCACTATGGGACTGTCTTCCTAAGCAGCAGCAATTCCCCTATCACAGAACTGTGGCTGCCCCCCTCAGGTCAGGAACCCAACTGCCCCCTCAAGCAAGGACATCTCCCTGGAGCCTGCAGAATTAGACCTGAGATAGTCAACCAGACTATAGTCTGACCAAAACTGTTTATGAACACTTCTTGCTCTCACCCTGCTTTTGATTCTTTCCTCTATTAATCTGAACCTCTAAGACTCTAGTCTTCCTGCTTCCTTGTTTTGGCCACAGTGAATAATAAGTTCCTTTCTTGTGCCATCACCATTCATGTCTCTGATTGAACTCTTGAAGTAGTGAGTGGCAGAATCTGGTCCACTAGGGACCTCAAGAATAGGGCTTCTGACCCAGGACTCCATAACAACTTTTTAGAAATACAATTACTATTTGCCAACTACAGGTAAACAGTTTAAGACAATGGCCGTATTTACCAATTCTGATCTTCAAAGTATTTGATAGAGCACTATCAGAATATTTGTGCTGGAGGAAGGAACATCTTGCCTAATTTTGTCCTTTGACAGGTGTAGAAAAGAATTCTAATCGTATGCTTTATAGTTTACAAAGTGTTTACAAATACCTGTTCAGATGCTGTTTGTTAACTGATGGATATAGAGATCGAAAGCTTAATACATGTCAACCTCTAGGTTAAGCACAATCCTGTGAAAATTATCCCCATTTTACAGATATGAAAACTGAAGGGCAAGAGGTTAAATGACTTGCCCACAATCATACACTTAAGCGTGACTACTCTGATTCAAAGTTACACATTTAAAATAGAAGTCTTGAGCCGGAAGCGGTGATGCATACTTGTAATTCCAATACTTGGGAGGCTTACACAAGAGGATTACAGGTTCAAAGCCAGCCTCCGCAATTCAGCAAGGCTCTCAGTAACCTAGTGAGACCCTGTTTCCAAATAAATAAAATCGGGCTAGGGATGTTACTTGGAGGTAGAATGCCCCTGAGTTCAATCCCCAGTACAATTAATCAATCAATAAAAAATAAATGAAGTCTTTTGGTAATCCTGTAGTCAGGAGGCTTAGACAGGAGGACTGCAGGTTCAAGGTCAGCCTCAGCAACGAAGGAAGACTCAGCAACCTACAGAGAACATGCTTCAAAATAAAAAGGGCTAAGGGTGTAGTTAGGAGGTGGATTCAATCCTCAGTACCACAATAAATAAATGTCTTGAAGTATACATAACTCAACTTCACAGAGCTGTTCAGATGGCCTAGGATCCAGTTCTCGTGCTCTCTCTACTGCACTGGTCTTTTTGATTAAGCTTTCGATGAAGAGTTACTTTGTTTGGAAGGGATGGGGGTGTATCTCAGTGGCAGAACACGTGGTTAGGAGGAGCAAAACACAGCACACACACACACACACACACACACCCAAAAGTTACTTAGTTTGACAGACATGCTGAGGGTCTAGAAGCAAAAGCAAAAGGTAGAGTAAAACCCCAAAACTAACGCTGGCAAGAGCCTATGCCTCGGGAGGAAGGCAAGTAGGTAACTAAAAGCGGAGGAGTCGAGGTTAAGTGAGGGTAGTTAAAGAACACAGAGGAAACATACTCTGTACCTCAGCAGCAGGGACTGCAAACCCCACACTACGGGCAGTCCTAGCACCTTACACTGCACAACTTCCAGGGCGCCTTCGGGCTCCTCTGTGTGGGGTCTCGCCGCAACCCGCGGGCCTGGTGGGCCGAGAGCGGGAGCGCGAAGGGCAGACACCTGGGGACGCTGGGCGCCTCCCCGAGGTGGAGCCCAGGGTCGCGGCCGAGACAAGGCCGGAGAGCGGCCGGGGTCCGGAGCAGTCGCCCGGACGCCCGGGGGCGGTGAGCTCGGCCGCGGCACCTCGCTACTCACGTTGCACCAGCTGGTCTCCGGAGAAGGTGGCGGAGCAGCTGGTGACTAGCGCGCAGGGTACGCCCGCAGCCATCGCGGCGCTCCGAGCAGCTTCAGTCCACCAGCCGCTTCCGCCTCGGGCTGCACCACCGCGGCCGACGCGCGGGGGGATCGCGCGGGGAAAGGCGCGCTCTCGCGGAGGAGCCGCGTCCGACTCCGCCCTCCCCCCCCCCACCGCCGCCGCCGTGGAGCCGGCCGCGCGCGTGGCGTTACCAAGGCGACGCGCGCCCCGCCCCCGCAGAAGGCTTGGGCGCCCGGAGGCCGCGCCTCCTCCCCGGCCTAGACATGGAGCCGGTGTTGGAAGCCTACGACCCCATCGGATCCATCTTAGTTCAGGTGGGAGACCCGCCTCCCTCACCCAGCCAGCTACGACGCTTCCGAGCGAGGCCTCGCAGCGCCGATTCACTCGCTCCCACCGATTCCGGGCGCCTCCCAGGAGGGAGGGCCCCCCAAAGGCCCACCCAGACCCACCCTCGGGCCGGTGCCCTTCCTTGCAGGCTGTGCCCCAGAAGCGCTACGATCTCGCCTCTTGGTAGAACTATTCACCCGCACCTTTACTTCACGACAGTCCTTTCGACATTGAGGCACCATTTTAAAATGTTACATTCTGGAAAATTGGAACCCATGACTTGAAGGAGTGGAGGAGAAGCAAATCAGATTGATTGGGAGGTGATACAGATTTCGAAGAGAAATTGAAATATATAAACTGCTTTTCTTAGCTCCCCAGTTTTTAAAATCTAAATGCCCCTTTCTAGCCGGGCTTGATGATGCATGCCTGTAATCCCAGTACTTGGGAGGCTGGAGCAGGAAGATCACAGGTTCGAGGACAGCCTCAGCAAATAGTGAGACCCTCATCAACCTAGTGAGACCCTGTTTCAAATTAAAAATAAAAAATAGGACTGAAGTTGTAGCTCAGAGGTAGAATGCCCCTGGTTCAATCCCCACCACCAAAAACAAAACAAAACAAAAATCCACAAATAAATAGATGTCCCTTGCTTAGGAACATACAGAGAGAAATATATTAAAGATAACTTGGATTGCAAATCTAATTGATATTTTAAGTATAGAAATGTGGCACATTTTTAAAACCCAGGGAAATACCTTTTTTCTAATCTGAGAGAAAATGTCAAGAAAATCTTGCTTCTCCAAGATAATTCAGTTTGTACACACTCAGACTTTCTGGAATGGTTAGGGCATTTTGTTTTGTGCAAATTTAAATATGATAGCTTTGCTTAAATTTAAATAAAACGTGAAATGTTTCCACATACCACTTTTTAACTGCTTTGATGAAGGCTTGAAGTAATGTGCTGCAGGTCACTGTATCAGGGCTCTCCTTGGATCTGAAATGGGTCTCACTCTCCAAATGGATTTGATTTTTTTGTCAGAATTTTTTTGTTTTATTTTGGCCACACTGGGGATTGAACCCAGGTGCATTTTGCCTCTGAGCTACACCCCTAGCACTATTTCTTTGTTTTTTATTTTGAAACAAAGTCTCACTAAGTTGCAGAGCTCCTTAGTAAGTAGCTGAGGCTGGCCTTGAAGCTGGAATCCTCCTGTCTCAGCCTCCCAAGTACTGGGATTACAAGCCTGCACCACCATGCCCAGTTAGAATTTGTGTGTGTGGTACTGGGGATTGATGGGGGGGGGGGTGTTCTACCTCAAAGCCACACCCCAGCCCAATTTTATTTTTTAGTTTGAAACAGGGTCTCACTAGGTTTCTGAGAATCTCAGTACTTTGTTGAGTCTGTCCTTGAACCTGCAATCCTCCTGTCTGAGTCTCCCAAGTACTGGAATTACAAGCCCCCACGCCTGGCTTTTTCTGTCAGAATTTTGATCTCTTAACTTCCCATCTGGGAAAGACTTCCCTGAATTCACCTTTTCCAAAATACAAGCCCCTAAATTCACCAGATTCATAGTCTTGCAATTATGAATTGTATCTAAAATCTTACCTCACCTTTTATCTTCTCTTTCAATATCACCCAGCAATGAATTCAGCCAAACTGCAAAGTCAGAGGGAACAGTCCCCAAAGCGTGCCCCACTTCAACACCAACTGCAAGGCTAGGGGTCCCATGATCACTATCATATTTGAGAATTCTAGAGAAAGGCTCATAGAACACAAGTAAGTGCAATACAACCTTTTATGGCGATGCAACCATTGATGGTTTCATTGCTTAATTATAATGAAAAGATAATTAAAATCAGCCAAGGGAAGAGATACAGAGGGCAGCATGCAGCTCCTGGTCACACTTGTGGAGTCATCAGAAGTCATTACTTCCCAGCTGCAATGTGTAACAATACAAGCAGACTATTGCCAACCATACAAGCTTATCTGAGCCTTTGGTGTCCAGAATTTTGATTGGGGTTCAATCTCTTGTAACCCTCATGGCTGACTTTTGGTCTGTAACCCCTCTGGGAAATCAGACTAATGCCTTTAGTTTCCTATTCCTCCAGAGCATACAACTGAGATAGCATTGGCTCAAAACCTCTATCATAAATCATGCTTTACAAGTGTGCATGGTGGTGCACGCTTGTAATCCCAGTACTTGGGAGGCTGAGAAGGGAGGGTCCAGGTTCGAGGCCAGCCTCAGCTACTTAGTACTTAGTGAGGCACTGTGCAACTTAGTGAGACCCTGTTTCAAAATAAAGAATTTTAAAAAATAGGACTGGAGGTATAGCTCAGAGGTAGAATGCCCCTGGGTTCAATCCCTAGTACCTCAAATAAATAAATAAATAAATAAATAAATAAATAAATAAATAAATAAATAAATAAATAAATAAATAACAGCATTAGACTGGTGGCTCCAGACAAAGACACTTTTTTTTTTTTTTTTTCAGAACTGAGAATTGAACCCAGGGGCATTCTACCTTCTAGTTACACCCCTAGCCCTACTTTTTATTCTTTATTTTGAAACAAAGTCTCACTAGATTGGGGAGGGCCTCACTAAGTAGATGAGGCTGGCCGCGAACCTGCAATCCTCCTGTCTCGGCCTCCCAAGTACTGGGATTACAAGTGTGTGCCACCACTCCTGGCTGATAAAGATACTTTTATCAGGGAGGACTTCCTAGGGACCTAGAGATCACCTCTCAGTTGCCAAAGGCAAAGGCCAGACCTCTCTTTGGGTAAGGTTAATTTTTCACTACACATACCCCTTGTTTTTATGGACCCTAAACAAGTGGAACACTAGTGCAGACTCCTCCCTAGAAGCATCCAGTTTTTCTCCATGGTATACCTCTTGTTGACCACAGGCACAACCAGATTTCTCTTTAGTGCCCTCTATTTCACCAGACCTGGAACATCTCAAAAAGAAACCAGAATTGGAGCAGCCAGGCGTGATGGCACACGCTTGTATTCCCAGTACTTGGGAGGCTGAGACAAGAGGATCGAAGGTTAGTGGCCAGCCTCAGCTACTTAGTGAGGCCGTCTGCAACTTAGTGAGAGCCTGTTTCAAAATAAAGAATAAAGAATAGGGCTGTGGGTATAGCTCAAAGGTAGAATGCCCCTGGGTTCAATCCCCACTGAAAAAAAGAAAAAGTAAAAACAGAATAGGGAGAGATTTCTCATGCCCAAGCTCGTTCTTTCCCTTGAGATAATTCTGTATCCAGGGGCTATTCCCTTTGTGGTTTGAAACAGTATAGAATTTTGTGTTAAAAGCCAGAAGCCAGCTGGGCTTAGTGATACATACCTGTAATCCCAGGAAAATAGGGCTGAGGGGTGTAGCCTAGAGGTAGAATGCCGCTGAGTTCAATCCCCAGTACCAAATAAATAAATATTTAAAAAGTAAAAATAGAATGAGGGTGTGTAGCTCAGAGGTAAACTACCCCTGGGTTCAATCCCTAATACCACAAAAAAGTGAAAGGCAGGCAGGCAGGCAGGAAGACCAGAGCCTTTCACTTCACAGTGGAATCCGGAGAAGGCTGTTTGGTCAGCCTAGAATACACACTCAGCAAAAGATACTTGTTGACATTGGATTGCAAAATGGGACAGAAGAGCTATGAGTAGTCATATCCAGCTGCTCAGTGCCCCACTTGTTTAAGAGGGATACTCCTTACATGCTAGTGGAGAGCTGTGCAGAGGGAGAGAGCCTACATGTTAACTTGGTTATTGAGGCTGATCTCTAGTGTAGTGTAAAATTCTTTTCTCTGCATGTAGAATATATTTAATGAGAAAATGTGGAAGACCTTCCCTACTTTTCAGTACATCATGACTATATGTGAGCATGCAGGACCACTCTCAGACATGCCAACATGGATTCTACTTCTGTTTGGGCTTGTGATTATTTCCTTCAAACAGGCTACCATAATCAAGAGCACTACTTGGTTACAAGTCATAATGCTGAGGTCTGACCCTAGTTTTGACATTCTCCTAGGTGGTCAACCTTGGGCTAGTCGCATCATCTCTCTGGACCTCAGTTTCTTCTATAGAATACATAACTTGGATTAGCTCCACTTCTGACTCTAAACTGACCTAGTTTTCCTGGAGCTAAGTGGAACTTCCTTTACTGTTCGCCTAGGCCATCAGCTTTTCTGGCCTGTGTGTGTATATAAAGCAGAGTTCTTTAAATCTTTACTTCCTTCACTCTAATATGATATATTAGGTCTGTGTGCCAATTAGATATTTAGCCACTTTATTTTATTTTACTTTATTTGTGGTACTAGTTATTGAACCCAGGGGCATTCTGCCTCCAAGCTACATTCCCAGTCCTTTTTTATTTTGAAACATGATCTCACTTTTGCTGAGAGCCTCACTAAGTTGCTGAGGCTGACTTCAAACCTACCTGTGATCCTCCTGTCTCAGCCTCCCAAGTACTGGGATTATAAGTATGTGCCACCTCGCCCAACTACATTTAGCCACTTTAGACCAGTGGTTTTTAAAGTGTGGGCCCAGGACCACATCAACATCATCACCACCACCTAGGAACTTAAGAGAAATACAAATTCATAGGCCCCACCCCAGACTTACTGAATCAGAAACTCTGGGATTGGGACCCAACAATCTATGTTTACAAACCCTTCAGATATTTCTGAGGCATGCTCAAATTTGAGAGCCACTACTTTAGATTAATTGTACAATACAAACTCTAAGATAATTTCAAAGAAAAAAAATCACAACTATCAAAGCTAAAATAGTGCCAGGCATGGTGGCTCATGCTTATAATCCTAGCATTTGGGAGGCTGAGACTGGAGAATCCGGGTTCATAGCCAGCCTAAGCTGCTTAGTGAGGCCCTCTGCAACTTCGTGAGACCCTGCTTCAAAATAAAGAATAAAAAAAATAGGACTAGGGCTGTAGCTCGGAGGTAGAATGCCCCTAGGTTCCAGCCCCAGTACCAGAAAAAAAAAAAAAAAAAGCTAAAATAGTGAGCCAGGCCTCTTGCTAGGAGACTTTCTCAATCTAGCAAGATTGCTTCCAAATAAAAATAAAATAGGGCAGGGGATGTAGCTCAGAGGTAGAATGCCCTAGGGTTCAATCCCTAGTGACACACACACACACACACACACACACACACAACTAAAATAGTATTTACCAAGTATCATGTACCATTCTAAGTGCTGTATATACTTTAAATTATTTAACTTTGCAAGAAGGCTATCAGGTATGTACTGTTATTATCTTTATATTATTGAAAGGAAACTGACCAAAGATGAGTATCGTAGGCCCATATGTATAGAAAACACAAGTATGCTTCTCAAATCTTTCAACCCATCATTTCTGGCATAAAAAGAAAACCTCCCCTTGTCTCCTTTTTGCACCTCTAGACATTTATTTATTTATTTATTATTGTGTGTGGGGGGGTACTGGGGATTGAACTCAGGGCATTCTACTTCTGAGCTACATCCCCAGCCCTATTTTTTATTCTTTATTTCAAAACAGGGTCTCACTAAGTTGCAGAGTGCCTCACTAAGCAGCTGAGGCTGGCCATGAACTCGGATCCTCGCGTCTCAACCTCCCAAATACTGGGATTACAAGCATGCGCCACCACTCCCGGCTCCTCTAGAGATTTAAATCCTGCCTTTTCCACTGAATTTTTTTTACCAACTCTTAGCTTCATATATTTACAAATATACTTTTGCATATTTATATATATTAAGCAAATACTGGTTAGTGGTTAAGCATGAAGGCTCTGAAGTCAGATGGCCTGGATTTGAATAGTTCCACTGTGTTATCTTACAGAGGTTACTTAGCCTCTTTGAACCTTAGGTTCCTTCAACTATGAAATGAAGATAATAATTTTAGCTCCCTTATAGAAGGCTTATAAGAACTAAATATAAATTCACATATAAAGTATAACAGTAAATGTTATTATTAGACTTGGTCTGCTCTCTTACCTTTCTTTCCTTTTTTTTACTTCTGGTACTGCAGAATGAACCCAGGGGGTTCTACCTCTGAACTACACCCCCAACCCTATTTCATTTTTTTATTTTGAAGCAGGGTCTCATATACGTGCTTATTTGACTCAACTATTAAATATATATTTGTGCAACAAGGGTTCTGGGGCTTGCAATCAAAATTAGCTTTTTAATACATTTTGAAAATTATATCTTAAAGATCTAGTAGGTGTATATTAACACCAACCTTAGAAATATTGAAGCTAGCTGGGTGTGGTAGTGCATGCTTGTAATCCCACTGCTTGGGAGGCTGAGACAGGAGGACCATAGGTTTGCGGCCAGCCTTAGCTACTTAGTGAGGCCCTCTGCAACTTAGTGAGACCCTGTTTCAAAACAAAGAATAAAAAATAGGGCTGGGGGTGTAACTCGGAGGTAGATGCCCCTGGGTTCAATCCTGAGTACTGAAAAAAAAAAGATATTGGAGCTAAATTGACAGTTCACTATTTTCACTGATTATCATTATCAATCCCCTGTCTGAGCTGCACGGACCATTCAATATAACAACAAATAGGGTTAAAGACAACTTGAAGTGATGAGAATTATTTGGCTCAAATCTATCTTTAGCAGAGATGAATAAAATGAAACTTTAAATTGCTTTTTACTACATGGAGTCTGTTTTCATGACTCTTAAATTCTAGAGCAAGCTGGGCAGGGTGGCACACGCTTGTAATCCCAGTGTTTGGGAGGCTGAGACCAGAGGATCCAGGTTCACAGCCAGCTTTAGCTACTTAGTGAGGCTCTCAGCAACTTAGTGAGACTCTGTTTCAAAATAAAGAATAAAAACTAGGGCTGGGGGTGTAGCTCAGAGGTAGAATGCCCCAGGTTCAATCCCCAGTACCACAATAAAATTAAATTAAAAAATAAAAGAAAGCTAGGAATGATGTTCAGCTTCCTTTTATTGAGTTATTTCTATGTACCAGGCATATTACATATTATCTCACGATTCTGTGAAGGATTGTCCACACAAGGCAGATGAAAAACAAAACTTTGGTACCCGATGAGTAATCCAGTTCAGTTTTACTTCCTCCAGCAGAGGACAAATGTAGTTACAGAAGGATATATGGAGCTACAAATGCAAGAGAGAAAGTCAGTGCATTCAAAGCAGGAGCCAAAAAATAAGGGCCTAAAAAGGACTCTGCCTTTAGATTGCCTCTTAGTACTTTCCCAGTGTTTTCAAACAATAGATGGTAAATCAGCTTGCAGCAGTAATTTGGACAAAACAATCAAAAGAAGTACATCTTCATCCTTAGTGCCTATAAGCAAGCAGTAGGTGTGTTCAGATACCAATCTGTGAGCCCCAAGGCTTCACATGACAATGTGAGCACAAGACAGATGACCAGATGTGACCACCAGACTGTGATGCCCATCAGTGAGAAGATGCAAATTCTAATCTTTTAACTACAGTGCTTGGCTCTGTGGGAACATTCCTGAGTAATCAGTAACACAGGCTGGATCAATGTGTCCGTCCAGTTGTACTAACAGAAAAGGTAACCATTTCAAATTGCCTTTAGCAACCCAGTCTGCAGATTGTTATTGGTATGACTATTGCTGAGACAGGTGTTGAGTTCATAAATTTGCATAACAAAATGCTTTTTTTGTGGCAGCAGCCCATACAATAATTGGTGCCATCTGTATTTATCTGAAGTTTGGTTTCTAATAAGAATGCAGAGAATCTTGAGCCTTCTAATTCCATAGTGCCCTTTTGATTCTGAGGGTGCCTAACATTGGAGAGATGTTTGTCATTTCCAAGGAAAATACACATTGGAGGAAAATGTTAGTGATAACATATGTTGCTTTTTCTTGATGGATCATTTTCATTTCTCATTAAATAAAACAAAATCAAAGCCATGATATAGAACTTCTTCTGTAGGGCAGTGAGTGAGAAGGAGTCAGCTGGGATGCAAAACCAACAGGTTCCAGCAACACATGTACAATACTCTTGAAAGTCACTACTTCAGCCAGATCCTTTCTTTGCTGGAGTTTTCTTTCTTTCTTTCTTTCTTTCTTTCTTTCTTTTCTTTTTTTTTTTTTTTTTTTTTGTGGTACTGGGGATTGAACTCAGGGGCATTCTACCTCCAAGCTACACCCCCAGCCCTATTTTTTATTCTTTATTTTGAAATGGTCTCACTAAGTTGCGGAGTGCCTCACTAAGTAGCTGAGGCTGGCTGCAAACCCAGATCCTCCAGTCTCAGCCTCCCAAATGCTGGGATTACAAGCTTGCGCCACTACGCCCAGCTTCTTTGCTGGAGTTTTCTGTTCATCTGTCATCTTTACCTGAGAGAGCAAAAGCCATCTGAGTGGCAGTTTTATCCTATACTTGTTTATAATGCAAGAAGGGGAAAAAAAATTATATGAAGCCTTCAACTCTTCAAAATCTGAGAGTGGAGCCGGGCATGGTGGCGCACGCTTGTAATCCCAGCATTTGGGAGGCTGAGACCAGAGGATCCGGGTTTGCGGCCAGCCTCAGCTACCTAGTGAGGCACTCCGCAACTTAGTGAGACCCTGTTTCAAAATAAAGAATAAAAAATAGGGCTGGGGGTGTAGCTTGGAGGTAGAATGCCCCTGGGTTCAATCCCTAGTACCGCAATAAATAAATAAATAAATAAATAAATAAATAAATAAATAAATAAAAATCAATATTCTAAGTAATGTTCTGGAACCATTGCAGACCTGTAAGATAAATAACTGCTATAGGTATCCTTTCAATATTTTATATTTTTTGTATTACAGGTCCATGAAGACCTTCATCAATTAAGGGAGAAATTAACAAAATTCCAACCTGAGCAGAAAATAGATACTTTAGACATTCAGAATCTTGAAACAGCAATCCAAAGGACTGAAATGGGGTTACAAGTAAGTAGAACTTTAGGTATTGTATAAAATATTGGAAGGAAACAAAGTAGCCTCTAGAAGAAATGATTTGTGATTTTCATAGGACCTATATAATTATGTAACAAAGTTGGATTTCAGCATAGTCACTAGCATTCACATTATTTTTGGGAGGAAGAGTGGGGATTGAACCCAGGAATATTCTACCTTTGAGCTACACCCCAGCCCTTTATTTTATTTTATCTTATTTTTTGAAACAGTGTCACCAAGTTGCTGAGGGTCGCCTTAAGTGACTGTGGCTGACCTTGAACCTGTAATCCTCCTGTGTCAGCCTCCTAAATACTGGGATTATAGGTGTGTGCACCAGCTAGCATTCACATTCTGTTAGCTTTTTAATGATAATGCTTAATATTAGCTGACTGACTGATTTACATTCTATCATATTCCCCAAAGAATTTAAATGTAAGATTCTGCAGTGGCAATACCTAAAATGTGGTTCTATATAAAGTTTGAAAAATAATTACTATTAATTCAACAATATGCCTGACCAAAAAGGATTCATATAATTCAGAATGACTGGGATTCTAAAATATGAGTTGAGTTTTCCTTAATAAATTAAGTGGGGTTTTGTTTTGTTTTGTTTTGTTTTTGTTTGTTTGTTTTGTGGTACTGGGGTTTGAACCTAGGGGCATTCTACCTCTGAGCTATACCCCTAGCCCTATTTTTTATTCTTTATTTTGAAACAGGGTGTCACTGAATTGCAGAGGGCCTCACTACGTAGCTGAGTCTGGCGGTAACCCTGCGATCCTCCTGGTCTCAGCCTCCCAAGTAGTGAGATTACAAGCGTGCACCACCATGCCCAGCTAGATTAAGTATTTTGAGCTTTTCATTTTGATAATATTATAATCAAGTGTGTAAAGCTAAAGAAATGCACCAATTTGGGGACAGAGATATAAAGTAGTTAGAAACTTCATCTATTGGAGGAGACTCCAATCTTTAGACCAGGGTAATATTCCCTTATGAAACCAGCATGTATTTGCTAATGGAGTCCATCTTCCAAATAAGGTTCATCTCCATCTTCTAGACCTCTGATTTTCAGTGCCTGTTTTTGCTTCAGACTTTCACTGTAATATGTAATCAGTTTCACTGTCCAGTTCCTGGGGGTGAGGGAAATGTATTTTGTAGTCTCAGCAAACTAGCACATCATTGCCCTATATTACTTGATGGTGAGAGGGCTGGACACAGTTGGAATCTTTGGGTTGGCCATTTTAAATAATCTGTTAGCTAAAGGCCAAATGCTTTCCTCTCTTGCTTGAAGTCCCTGTAAGAGAAAGACATTACACCATGTCTGTATTGCTTGGTAAATTTACCTGGCTAAACAGTTTACTGACTGTCATGCAGTTTCATTTGTGAAGAACACTACAGGTCTCTCAAGCTTTGAGTCGCTATTCTTTATTATGCTTTTTTGAATAGTTGAAGTAATTTGGCCTTGAGATGCCTAATGATACCTTAGGCATGTAATAACATATAGCATGTTGTGGATTTTGGCTTAATTACACAATTCAGAGTGTTAACCTAATGAAATGAACTAAATTAGCTAAGGATCTTAAGTCCACCATAATGGCCTAAACTTTGACTTTTCTGTAACAGCTTCACATTGAGAAGTATTTAGATGTTGTAAACCATCATGTATTAATGACTCCTGTTGATGAGAACTTACATTCTCCTATGGCTTCCAAATGGTAAGTAAAATAGCCATTTTAGAGCCCAAAGTAAATAAAGTAAAAACAATAACTTCTCTCTCTCAGGCAAAATGACTATAAAGGCAAATTTTTCTTGGCTCATATCCATTCTACTAAATTTCAGTAAAAATTTTGCATAGGAAATTAATGGCAGAATTTAGACTTTAATGAAGTTGATTGTAAGTTACTTCTATTGAGTTCTAGGGTTTGACACCCTGACGGTTATTTTAGAGCCCTAGACCTTGGTGTTATTCTTTGGTTTTCTAGTTTTTTTAGTGAAAAATGTTTAAAATTTAACTCCTAAAGGAGATATTTTAATGCAAATTGGTTTTTACACCATTCAGGTCACATGGTACTTTACTTAGAGTTTTAGAATGTCATATATGCTTTATTATAAAGATGATTTGGTATCCATGGTAAATAAAACCAAAAATAATAAGGCTTGCTTGAAATATCTATTATGTAACACATTCTAAGAGATTATTTATTAAAACTAGAATTGAGTTAAAAAGAATTGACCTTGCCTTACCTGGACCTTCTTATGTATAAACCTCCTGAATGAATGAGTGAATGTAGATTAAGCTTTTGTACTAAGCTTAAAAGCCCTGTGGCTCTTCATGTTTTGTAAAATTTGTATCCAGCATAAGTGAATAATATCAGACAGCAAAGTTTCAGAAACAGTGCACAGAGAGTCATGGAAGGCTGTAGACATAGCCAAGTCCCAACACCCAGAAATGGGGAGCAAAGCTTTGGGTATACATTGCAACCTCCGTCCCACCCCCTCTCCCCCAAGGTAGTGCCACCAGTATTCACTATCCTTTGGTACAGGCAACCCTGCCCTGGTGTCCATTGTGCCCTGGCCTCCTTACAGACATAAACATCTGTCTTCTCAAGCTACTGTATATCCATCACAGTTTTATTCTTACTGCCTAGATGGCATTATATTAATTATTTATTGCTTTGTATCAAACTACCTGAAATTTTGTGGCTTAGAACAATAAATACTTACTCTCTTACCATTTCTGTCATCCGAAATCTAGACACAGTTTAGTTAAGTGCCTCTGGCTCAGTCTTTCACAAAACTACAATCTAAGTTTTGGCTGGGTGGCCTCCTCTGAAGACTTGACAGGGGGTGGGGAGGGCAGGAGGGTGACAGACAGGAGGAGATCTGCCTCCAAGCCCACTCACACTTGGTTCCTCAGCATGTGAGTCTCTCTTAGGCTGAGCATTTCCATGATGACTTGAGAGAGATTCAGAGACTGAAAGAAGAGTACCCTAGATGGAAGCCATAGTCCTTGGTAACCTAATCTCAGAAGTGATACCCTGTCACTTCTACTCTCTGGAGCTTTTTTCTTTTCTTTTTTTGTAGTAATGAGAATTGAACCCAGAAACTCATACAGGCTAGGCAGGTGCTCTGCCATTGAGCTTCTTCCCCAGACCACTTCTTCTCTATTCTGTTGGTTAGAAGTGAGACAGTATATTTAGTTCATGGTCAATGAGCAGTTACACAAAGGCATGGGTACTGGAGTGGGAATCATGGGCAGCCAATAGGCCACCCACCCTGTGCTCTTCTATCTTCATGATCAGCTTTGGTCCAGCTTCTATGAAGCTTTCCCTAACCTTTTCAAACTATTTCTGAATTTTCATAGCATTCAGCACCTATGCACCTTACTCAGCATACATCATTGGCTGTCTTATACCGAGTAACTATCAGCCTGTCTTACACTGAATATGACTAAGTAATGATCAGACTGCTTTATACTGATAATTATTCAGTATACGACTCATTGCTCTTTAGGGCAGTGGTCAAGCCCACATGTCTCAGTAGTCCCAGGTAACCTTAGTGTCTGGCATGTAATAGAACCTCAATAAATGTTGGCTTTTGATGATAATTCTTTATCCTTTTATACCATCCATGAAGTATATTTATCTATATTGTCTCATTTCATCCCTTTTAATAACTATGTCATAGGCTTGATAAGTATTATCCTCATGTTAGAAATGTGTAAAGTGAGATTGAAGAGGTTAAAGGACTTGACTAGCCGGGTGTGGTGGTGCAGGCTTGTAAACCCCGTGCGTGGGAGGCTAAGACAGGAGGATTACAGGTTTGCAAACAGCCTCAGCTACTTAGGCCCTCCACAACTTAGTGAGTCCCTGTTTCAAAATAAAGAATAAAAAATAGGGCTGGGGGTGTCGCTCAGAAGGTAGAATGCCCCTGGGGTTCCATCACACACACAAAAAAGAAAAAAAAAAGAAAAAAAAAAGGACTTGACTAAGATTTTAGGGTCATTCTTTCAACTCTCAGTGTTCTTTGCACTAATTGAAATCCTCTTTGTACATAAGAGGACCATTGGCCAAAGTCAAAGGATTAAACATTGAAGTACAGAGACAAAAACAGGCTATCTGGGAGTTAGTACCCTTGTATTTCTTAGAAAACTGGAGAGATTATAGGTTACAGGCCTCTGCCTTCCTGGTGAATTACTAGCATGTGATCCTATGAAGTGCTCTACTTAGGGAATAGGAGAAAAATTTTCCAGAATGCCTACCTTCCACTGGGAACCTAGAGAAGCAGAAGGGTTTGGGAATGTCCAAATGATATGGATATCATGATACAGGAATCTTATCAGTCATTGGTAGTTCTTTATAGTACAACATGCTGACACTCCACATTCCCACCAGCTTCTGGGTGGTGAGTCTAAAAACCCATTCTCTTCTCTTCCCCCTTTTTTTGTTGGCATACTAAATTAGACCATCTTTTTGGCCCACATTTAATTCAAATCAGAAAGTTTTAAATGAATTTGTACTTTGTGATACCACCATGGCTGGTGCTCTATGGAATTCAAAACGTTGCTGGCTCAAGGATCTGTCTTATCAGATAGAAAAACTCAGTGAGAATTACAGTGTATAGTGAGTGGCACATAATTACAAGGTTATATAAGTATAGTAGGAGATGAGAATGTGAGAGATACTATAGATTATTCTGGTCTGGAAAGATTTCAGGGTAAAGTAGTACTTGGGTTCAGGTGAGCAGAAAGGAAAAGTAAGCAGTTCTTGAGAAGGATGAAATAGCATGAGTGCAGGATCACATGGGAAATAAATTTAGATCTGTTCAGCTGGGGAAACTAGCGGGCTTGGAGGATACAAGTGGTGGTGGTGGGGAGGGAGGGTTAAACAGGTAGAGTGGGAGACAGATTGGTCAAGAGTAAACTATAAATTCATTTTCTCAGAAAGGAAGAAGCCACTGAAGGATTTTGTGTCAAATTGTGGCAAGGTGAAAGTGACATTTTGTAAAGATTAATGTGGAAATGCTGTTGAGTGGGTGGGAAATAACATAGTATAGAGATAAACAGCCAGTAAATAAATTACCACAATTACCCACACATTCATTGAATAGGGTATCCTTCATTTATTCAACAAATATTTATTGAACAGCTGCTATTTACTAAGCATGATGCTAGATACTGGGGATGTGCTATTTATGCATAGACCTCATCCTTGTAACTCCAAGTTTAATCTGAGGTATATATAGGCCTGGACAAAAATGATTGCAAGGGAAGTAAAAGGAGAGGTTGGATTTGAGACATTTGAAAAGAATCTTAATGAACATGAGACTCTATAGAAGTAGACTGAGTGAGACTCAAGAGTGACCCCAAGTTGTGGGATCTGGGACACTGAGAAGGTAGAAGAGTCATTGATCCAAAATGATAGCTAAGGGAAATCAGCGTGGGAAGGAGAGTACAGGTGTTTGTGGTCGTTATTAACTTTGGGGCTGAGGTTACTTGCAATTTTCCAATGCAGATGGGACTTAGTTTGAAGGAATATGAAGCAGGATATACTCAGTATTATTAAGTTTTAATTCCCAGTAAATTGAGAAGAGGAGCTAAGACCAGGGAAATCGATAAAGCCACATGCCAACTTTGAAAAGTCTTAGAAACAATGAGGCCAGCAGTCAGATAAATATACATTTATCTAGCATGTTAAATTTTGCAAAGCACCTTTACATACATTATCTCAAATCATTCTTAAATCACACTGTGAAGTAAGTGTTGTTATTGTCCCCATTTCATAGATGAAGAAATTAAGATTAAGTAAATTGCACAAGATCACATGTCCAAAAAATCTGCAGAAACTCTAATAAAGCCTAATTTACTGGTTCTAAATTCAGTATGTGTTCTGTCATGCTAGTGACAGGTAGTAGAATGGTGTTTTCAAATATTTTCAAATTCTTAGAAGAAGTCATGATTAACTAAAATTCCAAAAACATGTTTTTGACTTAATCAATTCAATGACATAAAATGTGCCTGTCCATGCTAGTTAGATACTTGTTTTGGGATACATATACATATATAATATATATATGTACATATATATATATTTTTTTTCCTTTGGTGGTACTGGGGATTGAACCCAGGGCATTCTACTTTTGAGCTAAACCCCCAGTGCTGTTTTTTTTTTTTTTTGAAACAGGGTCTCACTAAGTTGCAGGGGGCCTCGCTCAGTTGCTGAGGCTAACCATGCACCTGCAATCTTCCTGTCTCAGCCTCCCACATACTGGGATTACAGGTATACACCACCATGCCTGGCTGTCATTTATATCTTTGATATTTAAATTTGTGACTGTGACTTGGAAATAGATTAAAAACCTTCACTTGCAAATTGGTTGAGAAAAATACTCTTTGAAAACAGGGAATCCATAGAGAAAATTATACAAAGAGATTCTTGGAGAAGAAAACATTGGGAGTTACTTAACCAACTCAGTATATTACTAACTCAATATATTACTTTACCAACTCAGTTTGAAATCAAAAGAGCCCAGCAGGGCAAAGTGAAAGGCCTGTACAGACAACAACCAGCAAGTTAGTAATACTTAAAGAAGCTATGTGATCAAATAGGAAAGTCTCAGAATGAGAAAGAGTAATCAGGAGAAGAGGGGTCTGCCACCAGCTTTAATTAAACAATCAATACTTAAGTTCTCCCATCTCCAGTCTCCAGCTTTCTTTTTGTTCCCTCATTTTGATAAATAAAGGGGTGTCTGGCCTATAGGTTTGCAAGTTAAGACAGCTGAGAAAGAGCTAACTAGTTAGCAATTGCAGTCACAGAGAGAACAACATTTCTGGCAGAGATCTTTTCTCATACAGTTCTTCTCTCTTGCCAGGGAGAGTCCTTGTTTCTTATTAGGGTCTGAAAGAGTAAAGTAAGATGTTGACTGTGGCATACAGTTGTCATGTAGAAGGAGTCCTTGGATCCTCTCATTTCTCTTCAATACAGTGGCATAATCACTGTCCTTCCTCTCAGTTTGAATGGGCCCCACAAACCTGGAGGAGGTGACAAGAGCACCTCTCAGTCCTAGCTGTGGATGTGGGATGCTAACGTGGCAGCAATTTGAAATAAACTGAGGCAGATCAAGGTCAAAAACTGAAGAAAAGTCCAGACTAAGTCTTCAAGGAATTCTGGGGTGTACAAGCAAGCTGCTTTGCATATAATCTCCCAGCAGGCTGTGACAGACTCTCAACCCAGGTCTATTCATGATAGTCTCTTCGGCAAGTGCAGGACCAACTGTGATTATCTGTTTGGGAACAGAGAAGATGTCACTCACAGTAATAGTAGCACAAAGTAACTCCTTGTTTTCTATTTCTTACTTCATGTACATAGAAGTTCTTATACTTTTCTCACACAACCAATGGTATTGTCTTAAGTATCACAGGTCTAGAGTGATGGCTCTCAAACTTTGGTTTGCAGTTCTCTCTTACTGGCTTCAAGGTGAGATCTGAAATCTGTGTTTTAACAAACACTCCTTGGTGTTTGTAGTGCAGATGACTTGTGCTTGTAATCCCTGGGAGAAGCTTGACTATATCCAGTCAATATTCTTTTGGCCAATAGAAGGTCTCCCTCTGTATGATTAAGAGCCTGGTCCTGTAAAATCTGCCTCTCTGTTGCTATGACGAGTTAGTGCAAGCCTTCTGCACCAGGATCGAACCAGAACTGAGACCTGGCAGTCAGGCTGGCAGGAACTGCCAGCATCTGCTCGAACTATTAGGCCAGATGTCCTGGGGCAGCAACTCCTTCTGAAATGGGAAGTATGTAATAAGGACTGTAGATCTCTCTTGCTCCATTGACAGCAGAGTACAGTAACTATGAGTAAATGAGAATCAACACTGCTCAGACCCAGTCTTCACTCTATGGACATCAAGGAAATTGGAATAGTTCATTCCAAATGACTAGTATCCTGGGCACACCTTTAAAAATAACATAAAACAAATGTACGATGACCGTTATCTTCATTATTGTCATCTTCTTCCTCATCGTCAATATTTTCATAACACTTGACAGTATGCAAAGAACTCTCTTTAAACTATGAGGTCAATATTAACTTTTTCTTTAAACCTGCAAGGTTGATATTTACCCAATGAGGAAATTGAGGCTTAAGTAAAACGGTCCTAGCTCACATAGGCAATCCATGACAAGCCCAGGACTCAAATCCAGATCAGTTGTCTTTGATCTAATATTCTCCTCCTCCTCCATAGCTTCCTGAAAACAATGAAGACTATTTTTCACAAAAGATTGTTTTCCTTTTTAGAAAGTATTGCTCAAGGGAAAATCTTTAGTTTTGTCTAGTAGAGACAAAACCAAAGTGGTGATAATGATTGCCAGCAAATGCAAGATTTTCCTAGTATTTGTTCTGAAAACAATGATAAGGACAGTATCAAAAGCAGAATATTTTCTCCAAAGAACTCAGACTGCTATTGTATTATTTTCAAAATAGGTTTCACTATTATCCTTGCTTTGGCAATGATTCTTCTTCTGTGTCAAAGTGTGGCTCTTCCTCTTCTCATTGCTGGCATTCACAGACTTTATTGCTTGTGGTTTCTGCTCACACTGTTCTTAATGACCATATTCTGCTTATTGACACTAGGAGGGTGACTACCATCTGTACCAGCACTATCAGAACTGTGCAGAAATCTTCACTTTATATTCTGTGGTACTGGTATTTGAGGGGGGAAAATAAGAAAAAGCAAATAAATACTGGCGAGAAATGGTAGATGAGGAGAAAAAAGGAAGTTTCTGTTAAATGGTGAGTGTTTATTAGAGGTTATATTAACACTCAATTATTGAAGCACTTTGAATTCAATCTATCCCAAGTTGTTCCAGTGTAATACACAAATCCCAGGAATATAGAATATGACTATATTATGACTACATTGTAGTCACACTCACACACACACACACACACACACAGAGGGAGAAAGAGAGAGAAAACAAGGCCACAGGGGTAACAAGATGTTAACACTTGTGCTACATGTGGGGCACTTGGATGCTCACTGTTTTTTCACTTTGTGGGTTTGAATTAAAAAATATTTTTAGATAACATCATAAAATTAGAAAATAATACATTATAAAATTTTGCAAAAGATATGGCACAAAAATTGCTAATATCATATTCTTAAAAACAAAGAACTCTTTCCAGACAAATTGACAAAAGGACTTCAGACTACTCATGGAAATAGGAATGCAAACAACCAGTAAATATATGAAAAATGTTTAATGTCACTGGCAACTGATAAAATACATGTGAAACACAGAAAAATGTTTACTTTTAGTGGTGAGCCAGAGAAATTCTAATTAAGAGATACTATCTTTTCTTTACAAATTGTGAAATAGATCATTTCAACCACCATCATATTCAGTGCCTATGAGGGTGCAGCAAGATGGGCATATTTTTATACTACTAGTGAAATACTATAGTACAAAGTTCTGAAAAGCAGTTTTTCAATATAATTGAGAAAAATTTTAAAGTTATCCTTTAATTTAGTAATTGAAGCTCTAGGAAATAAGAAGAGATGCACATGAATCTCTGTGTGTGTTCATTTGGTGATGTATCTAAAAGCAATAAACTTAGAAAGCCTTAAATATCAATAATGCAATGATGATTAAATCAATTAGAACAAATTTATATGTGATTACGTAGCCATTAAACTGGTATTATTGGAGAGATTCTAATGACATGGAATATTTATGTCATTAAATTATTATGGGATTACAAGTATATGCCACCATACCTGAAAGCAGGAGAAGGGAATTTTCTCTGATATTCATAGTGAGAACATGGTAGGGCTCCTCAAGATAAAACTCACAAAAGTATGGTAGCATATAAAACTTATCCTTAGAGTTTTTAGCCCACAAGTTAGTTTACACTGAGCCTCTAGCAATTTGTCCATTGGAGTTTATGAGTTCTTACCAGTTCTGGCTGCAGCATCAGATTCCTTTTTGCCCTCAGGCTTCTGCTCCATCTGAGTTATCTTTGAATTCCATTATCTCTCTAGTTTTCAGAGCACCAATTTGTCCTGTGATCTCCATTCTCTAATATAAGAAGAGTTTTGTTTTTTCCTACTGTAAAGATGGGAGTGACAACATTCCAGCTCTTTACATGTTGGAGTAAAACTGGAAGTCTATAAGTTGCTTTTTAATAATAATTTTATAAATGTGGGCATCATAGTAGAATCAAGGGATTGAGTTATATTAGTGGTTGAATTTTACTCATCTTAATTATGTTGATCACATCAATGAAATTAAACCTGCTTTTAAATTAAAAAAAATTAAGATATAACATGACATGCATATACTCATTCTAATAATTTAATTTTGTTTTTACATTATTCTCACCTGGAACTGTGCACTGCTTAGTAAAGAAAACTTTTAACCATCTTTGATCTTTAAATCCTTGCAGTTATATGAAACAGTGGAGATTTAAAGAAATCAAGTATTAACTACTTAGGGACCACCATTTTCAATATATTTAATACTGGCTACCTTGTATTTTGATTTTATTTAACAAATACACAGTACAATGTATTTTTCTCTACCAGGAAATTTTTTTTTGGTACTAGGGATTGGGCCCATGGGCATTCTACCTCTGAGTTACACCACCAACCCTTTATATTTTTTGTTTTTGAAACAGGGTCTCACTAGGTTGTCCTTGAACCTGTAATTATCCTGTCTCAGCCACCCAAGTCCTGGGATTAAAGGCACGAGCTACCAGGTCGGGCTACGAAATATTTTATAGTATAATAATTCTTGTCAATTGTTAATCATTTAATTTAGCCAGAAATAGAGCTCTTTATTCATGCTACAGTGGTCTATATCAGACTTGGAAGGTCATATGTTTAATAAAACAAATGCAGTTTTACAGTGGTAAAATATTAAAGATTGGTCTAATTTATTGTAATCACCAATGGAATATTTCCTATAAAATGTAATCTTTACTAGGAGGTATTATTTTAAAACCACAATTTGCGAAGCTCTTACAATAGAAAATTTGATTTTAAATTCTTTTTTTTTTTTTTTTTTTTAACTTAGGTCGTTTCCAACTGTAATTGAACAGAAATCATTTGTTTTCCCTCTGGAATCTGAGGGTAAATTTTGGCAACCTCAAAAACAGCAGAGGTCAGTTCCACATGTCTTCCCAAGAGCAAAGGTAGGAATTGACAAATCCGTACGTAAAGAAAGTAGATTAGTGATTGCCAGGGGCTTGGAGGAGGGAAGACCAGGAGTAACTTCTAATGGGTATGAAGATTTGGGGGGGCAGGGTGATGAAGATGCTCTAGAATTATATAGTAGTCATGGTTGCACAACAAGTCAATCTACTAATGTGGACAATTAATTTTTAAATGAATTTTTACAATTCATTTTTCCATTCATGGTATATGAATTATGTCTCGATTTAACCATTTCTATTTTTTAAAAAGAGTAAAGGTAGGATGCATACTTTGTGCTCTAAACTAAAAAATAATGAATATGTAGATCTGTTTCTACAATTTCATATTATTGTTTTTTTCAGATATGTTTATTACGTGGTTTTTCTACAACAAAAGAGCTCATCTGAGAGCAAAATAAATCAAAACATAATACCTTTACATTTTTTAACAGAAAATTTCCAAGAGGCAAGAAATACAGCTGGAGAGGTTTCTGGCCTTGCCTCTGTTGGGCTCTATTGTGTCTCATGATCTAACAACACAGGAGTAGGAGAGAGTCCTCTAATCGGAAATATCCAGGCACTAGATTTTGCCTGCACTATCATTTGCATCTTAAACATCCTCCAGAGGACCATGTGTTGAAGGCTTAGACCCCAGCATGGTGCTATTGGGACGTGGTGGAACCTTTAAGAGGTGGAGCCTGCTGGGAGGAAGTTAGGTCATTGGGGTGTGTCCTTGAAGGGGGATAGTGGGGCCTTGACCTCTTCCCCTCCTCCCCTGGATCCTACCATAAAGTGCTGTTCCCCTACTAGAGGGCTAAAAGAAATTTCCAAGTGGCAAGAAATACAGCTCGAGAGGTTTCTGGCCTTGCTTCTATTGGGCTCTCTCTCACTTTATCCCCATTCCCTCCGTATCTGCTCTAACAGAATACCTCAGCCAGGAGGCTTAGACAACATCAGCTATTTCTCGCAGATCCGGAGGCTGCACATCTAAGATCAAGGGCTAGCAGATCTGATATCTGGTGATGGTACTCTTCTGGGGTTGCCAATTTCTTGTTGTTGCATCTTTTCCTCATTGGGAGAGAAAGAGAATGAGTGAGCAAGAAAACAAGAACTTTTGTGTGTTTTGATAAGGGAACTACTCCCACTCATGAGGGCACCACCCTAACCTCCGAACACCATCACACTGGAGCTTTTATTCCAACATATGATATTAGGGGGGACATAAATATTCAGTCCATAGCACTCCCTGAGCAGCCTGCTCCAGCCTACCTGTCACTATACTTGCTACCTTAGGTCTGTTCATACAGGAACTGTGCAGACTCACTGTGTGCCAAGGATTGTGAAGAGTATGCTGAGATGAGCCAGACAGATCTGGTCTCTGCCCTCGGAGAGCGTGCACACTAGCAGTGAGAGAGAGCATCAGTAAGAGGATGCCAGGTCCCAATAAGGGCTCTGTTGAAAATAAGAATGCTGTGACAAAAGGAGTTTAAACTTTTTGTATTCCTTACTATTTTTTTTTTTTTCGGCACTGGGGATTGAACTCAGGGGCATTCTACCTCTGAACTACACCCTCAGCCCTATTTTTTATTCTTTATTTTGAAACAGGGTCTCACTAAGTTGTGGAGTGCCTCACTAGGTAGCTGAGGCTGGCTGCGAACCTGGATCCTCTGGTCTCAGCCTCCCAAATGCTGGGATTACAAGTGTGCACCACCATGCCTGGCTTGTATTCCTTACTATTAAGTAGATATTTTGTTCTTGTTTTTGCCAAGAATCTCAGGAAGGCTCCAGTTGGCCCACAAGACCAAGATTGAAGTTCTCTAATTTATAAGAACAATGAAATAAAGTAGCTGAGATTAGGACCAATATATATTCTCACCTTGCTATTATTGTTCCAGAAAAATTTAAACTGTACCCAGAAATTAATTTTCCCTGAAGAGTTTCGAATCCTGGCAATTGATTACAAAGATAAGGAAATACATGTGCTGGTGAGGACAGCCCTGTGCTCTTTTAAATGCTGTGAGCATGGGTGAGCTTCATTTAGAAAGGGCCATGGATGGCTTCCCATCCTGACTACGTAAACTCCAGAGCCTGGATCCCTATTGTTGTTTTATCCCTAATATTGGTGACCTCTGCTTAAAAATGCATATTGGCTGACACACACAAAAAAGGCTATAATTTTGCATTGTAAAGTCAATGACAAACAGTGCTGTATTGCCAGATGTTGCACGTGCCTACTATCCCAACATAAAAGCTTGTATTATTAAGTAATTGTGAAATCCAACTGTGATAGTACCACTTTTAATTGCTTACTTTCAACTTTTAAAATTAGGTAAACCCCAGTTGCTTCTCTAAACTCTCTTCCCCCAAAAGTGGATAGCTGATTTTAGAATTCCAATTCACACCAAAAAGTTTAAATGACAAACAATTAGAAGCTGCTCAATTGTAATTAAGAATCATAATTAAGAATTGTTTATTAGCCAGGTATGGCGGCGCACTCTTGTAATTCCAGTACTTGGGAGGCTGAGACTGGAGGATCTGGGTTCTCAGTCAGCCTCAGCTACTTATCGAGGCGCTCCACAACTTAGTGAGACCCTGTTTCAAAATAAAGAATAAAAAATAGGGTTGGGGGTGTAGCTCAGAGGTAAGAATGCTCCTGGGTTCAGCCTCCAGTACCGAAAAAAAAAAAAAAATAAGCTTCTTTTAAGTTTGCAAAGGTATACTCAGAAACCTTTGTAACTAAAAAAAAAATTTTACACTAATCATTCACTTTCTGAAGGTTTCCTCTTGAAAAAAAGAATAGAATCAGGGATGAAATATGAGTGAGTGATAAAATAGAAATATAAAATCTTATTTTCAGGATTTTCAGATAACTTTGTGTAAAATCTATACAATCTTAGTTGGGGCAGTAGTACACACCTGTAATCCCAGTACTTGGTAGGCTGAGACAGAAGATTTATAGGTTTGAGGCTAGCTTCAACAATTTAGTGAGACTCTGTTTCAAAATAAAAAAATAAAAAGGATTGGGAAGCCTGTAGATTCAGTCTCTGGTACCCTCTAAAAATCTAGTCAGTCTCAATTTTTGCTTATTAAAATACTCAGTATTTGATTTCTCTAAAATTTTCAGTGATAAATGCTTTTATAGTAGTTTATCAGTAAAAATACTTACTGTAATAGTAATGAGTAAAAACATAAAGATGTAAAGATCCTCTACCAAACTGCCATGAGGTGGTTCTCCAAGGTAGCCAATGTTGACATTGGCTTGTATTCTTCCACACATTTCTTTTGTTTGAAATAATACATACAGCACAAGCACATATGCAGATATATATATGTTGGTTGTGAAATTTTTTGGTTTTTTCTGAAACATATTTTGAATTGTTAACACATCCTTCCAACTTCCCAGAATGTTAGCTATCCATGGATTGCAGCTAGATCCTCCCAGGGCCATGCCAAAGTCCCCAGCTGGTTGATGCAAGGTTCAAAGCCGAGCCCCCTTGTCTCAATTTGGGACAAAAATAGAAGCCATTTTGGCTCCAGAATGCCTCATAAGATCAGCTTTGAGGACCTTGTTGTGACTGTGTCATGATTCAACTTCTCCCTCACAGATCCCTTATTCCTCATTCCTTACAGATGTTGATCCTGAGGGCAGTCCCCAGAAAACCTCCTGTGCAAATCTCTGCTTCTGAGTCTATTTCCTAGGGAACCCAAACAAATCAGGTGATTATATTTACCTGTTACAGGATGGAGGAAAGCTGTGGAGAGATTGTAACCCAACAGCAGCTGTGATCTTTAAGGGACACAGCATTTAGTAGGGTGCTTCACCGGTGGTGATCTCATGGGGAGAGAGCCAGAAGAATAAATATGGCTGATCTCATGTTCCTCCTTCCTTCTCATGGAAAGGAAGCCAGAATAAATTCCCTGACCTCATGATCCCCTTTCCTTCTAATCTGCCCATGTTTCCCAAAGACAAATGGAAGATATCCAGCACAGTGTGCATTATTTCTTAGAACTAATAATTTCATATGTATATATATGTGTATATATATGTGCATATGTGTGTGTGTGTGTGTGTGTGTGTGTGTGTGTGTGTGTATACCTCTCAGTGGTAGAGAGCTTGCCTAGCATGTGCAAGGTCCTGGGTTCAATCTCTTACACATCAAAGAAGACATACATAAGCCAGGCATGGTAATGCAAACCTGTAGTTCCAGTGCTTGGGAGGCTGAGATGGGAAGATTGCAGGTTCAAGGCCAACCTCAGCAACCAGAAACCTAGCAAGACCCTTTTTAAAAATAAAAATAAAAAAGGGCTAGTATTGTACCTCAGAGGTATTCTTGGATTCAAGCCCCAGAAACCTGCCCCCCCATCCACCACATCCCAGTAAATGTACGCCTTTTTGGGGTGTGTGTATGATGCTAAGGATTGAGCCCAGGGGCATTCTACCTCTGAGCTATACCCTGGCCCTATTCTATTTTGAAACAGTGTCTCACTAAGTTGTGGAGGGGCTTGTTAAGTTGCTGAGGCTGGCTGCAAACCTGTGATCCTCTTGTCTTACTCTCCCAAGTGCTGGGATTACAAGCATGCACCAACATGCCCATCTCCAAGGAAATTTCAAGAAGAAAAAGTGATGCTATTAATAAGTACTTCAGGATAACATGGATAAATCTACTTCTCCGAACTACCCAAATATTTATTCATCTATTAAGTCATTCAATTATTCAACAAATTATTTGCCTCGTAGGTATTTGCCACTGCTCTGAGCACATAGGTGACATTGTGCTCAAGAGTATTTTGAGGGAGACTTGACAAATAAACAAGTGACTTCATGGGTCATCTGAAACAGAGACAAGCAGTCCTCTCATGACTAGAGGTGGAACTGAGAGGACTTGGTGACTGGGGGATAAAAGAGAGCATGAGGGTCAGTGATAAGTCAGTGATCCAGTTTGGGGACTGGGTGCTTATGACACCATTCATTGAGATAGGGGGTCATAGGAGAAAGAGTAGTTATGTTGGGGTGGTGGTTGGAGCAGGGGAATAAGATGGATTTCATTTCAATGTTGAATGTGAGATACCTGTGGAGCTTCCAAAAGGAAATGCCCAACAAGCAGCTGCATATATCTGTGTATATTATGGAGCTCAGAAGAAATACCTGAGAATGATCTCTAGATTTGCTCTGATTGACATTTAGGAGGTAGTTCAAGCCAGAAAAGATGAGATTCCCTCAAAGGGAACACCAAGTGAAAGCCATCAGAGCATTGCCATTGAAATTTCCATTTTTTCTTGGATTCTAATATACCACAAATCATGAGTCAAAATTGACTAATAAGAAGTTTTCAGGTTAAAAATGCCTTAATTTAGCCGGGCGTGGTGGCGCACGCTTGTAATCCCAGCATTCGGGAGGCTGAGACTGGAGGATCCGGGTTCGCGGCCAGCCTCAGCTACCTAGTGAGGCACTCCGCAACTTAGTGAGACCTGGTTTCAAAATAAAGAATAAAAAATATGGCTGGAGGTATAGCTCGGAGGTAAAATGCCCCTGAGTTCAATCCCCAGTACTGCAAAAAAAAAAAAAAAAGCATTAATTTTAATTTTAAAAACCATCAATAATACATATTATGCATACTCTCATATCACAAAGTTTGAGTCTAAGCCTCTTTATTCTGTCTAAAGATTTGTCCAATTCACTTTTGGCTATTTGACATTACACATAGCATCATTAAGAAAACTTTTTTATAACCCTGAATTGCAAAGTTGAATATTTTTGTCTCTTTTGATTCATAATATAATTCTGAGGTATAATGAAAAGTACTGGGGTTTCTTTTCATTGTCTTAATCAGTTGAGCTCATAGTTCCATATTTCCCTTAACTGAATTATGCATCCCTTAACCACCTTCTCTTAAAAATCAGTGGAAGCTTCTATCAGAGAACTTGATGACTGCATGAATTGGTGGCACCAACTTCCATAGCCTTGAAAACCCAAGCCTATTCCATGAGACTTGCTGTGCTGGTTTGTGACCGTTTCTACATCTACAGTCACTTTATTTCTTAATGCTGTATCAATATGTAATGCTTTAAAAGGCATTTTAAGCACAAATTAGAGTTCTAAATTTAGCTAAAAACTTAAGCACCTGCAGTATTTCTTGGGCACAAAACTCAATTGTGGTAGTGATAACTTGAACAGATTCTTATGTGTGGCTGGATTCTGAGCTGCGCAATTGTATCACAGCTCACTCCTGTGAATTGTTTCTTTTGATATCGAGTATAAGAAAGGCTGATTTCAGAACTGTTAAAACTTGAAAACACATTTATCTCTGAATGGAAGAAATAGAGCAGATACCATAAGGGGCTTTACATCTAATCTGACAATTTCTGTGTTAAAAGCATTCTTGGAGATTCTTTTTGTTGTTTCCCAGGCAGTTTGTGAGACATTGCTTCAGATTGTTCAACAAGCTTTGAGCACAAATTATATGCCATTCACTTGTCAGGCTCCACGATGCAGAGGTGCTCATTATAGGCATGATCCCTTTCCACGTGGAACTTTATATAGTGGTCCTCCTTGGGAGCTTTGGGAGAACCATGGGTTGTCATACTGTTTAGGGAGCACTGTTGGACTTTAGTGAGCCAGGGATGCTAAACTTTCTACAATGCATGGGATATGCTGCACAGAAAGAGCTCTGTTTCTCATAGTGTCAATAGAATCCATAACCAGAAACATTGCAGAAAACAGACATGTGATTATCCATGCCAGACCAAGCACCAGGCGAGGAATATAATGTTTCTGTGTTATTACTGTCTCCTTCTAAACAATATTTATTCCTCAGCATGGGTACTTGCCTTATTTACCAAATATAACTCAGAATATTTTTTTCCAAAAAAAAAAAATGGTAAAGCTACCCAAAGAATGTGATATAGGCCCTGACAGCATTCCAAAAGACAGGTTCCAACAACTGGAATAAATGCATAGTTTCCCAAATAGCACAATATTCAGCATGTAGGAAAGTGTTCACTGTTGGGTTTTATTATTACGATTTACTTAAATCTATAATCCAGATTTTGAAGGGACCTTTATAGTCATCTAATTCAACCCAGTATCAACACCAGCCCCTCCCCTCTTTGGGACATAGGCACACATATGTATAAAGTGTTAGAGATAACAACAACAGAAGATAAGGAGAAAGAAGGAGAAAAAGGTCATAGTGCAAGAGAGTCTTTGATTTTCTTGTTGTGTCTGGCAAGATAGGTCTGAGACAATTTCAAGATAGAAATTCCTGATCTGTTTAAAGGACCTACTCAGAAGCATGATACATTTGGTTTGTTCATGGATCAGGGAAAAGAACCCTATCTCGTTACTTGAGAATTACTCCCTATATTAATTTCTTAAAATGAATGTTTAAATAATCAAACATAAAAAGCATCTACTTTGCTGTAGCATGATGCAGCAGTGTATGGAATGTTTGTCTAAATTGGGAAGAATCTCTAATTTTGTTAATTTGCAACTAATCGAGAAAGTAATTTTCAAAATTTTATCAAAACTAAAGGTTTGAAGAATTTTGACATTATGTAGGATAATGTGGTAAGAGAAAAAAGATGGAAAAAGTCAGAGCAGGCAAGAGATCTCTCACAGGTTTTTCAATGCCAGTTGTACCTCATTTAGGGTGATTTTTCAATGAAATGGCAAGCTGGATTTTACAGAACAGGATAGGAGGAGAGACTGTCCACATAGAGCCAAGCGCCGTGGGCTGTGTCCTCTCATTAGAATATAAGGTTCATGAAGAGAGTGATTTTGTATGTGTGGTGCTGGAGGTTGAACCCAGGAGCATTATATCTCTGAGCTATGCCCCCAGCCCTATGTTATTTTTCATTTGAAAACAGGGTATCACTAAGTTGCTGCGAACCTTCTAAGTTGCTGAGGCTGACTTCAAACCTGTGATCCTCCTATCTCAGTCTCCCAAGTACAGGGTTTATAGGCATATGCCACCTGGCTAGGACACTGACTTTTAAAAAAATCCTTTCCATGGCTTTAAAAAAAACCCTTTTCATTATGAAAATATTCTAACATACTTCTTTCTGGGCATGGCGGAACCACCTATGGTCTCAGCTACTCAGGAGACTGAGGCAGGAGGATCTCTTTGCCCAGTAGTTCAAAGCCAGTCTGGGCAGGGCAGCACAGCAAAAATCCTATCTCAAAGAGAAAGAAAAAGCAAACCAAAACAACAACAACAAAAAACTTCTATATACTGAACATTTATGCCCCCTCCCTTGCATTTCAAATCCTAATGCCTAATGTGATGGTATTTGGTGGTGATTGGGGCCTGAGGGAGACACTTAGATCATGAGCCTTCATGAATGGGACTGGTGCTCCTATAAAAGAGGCCTCAAATAGCTCTCTTGGCCCTTCCTTACGTGTAGATACAGTAAGAAACTGCCATATATGAATCAAGAAGTGAGGGAGCCCTTATCAGACACTGTATTTTTTTTTTTTTTTTTTTTTGCGGTACTGGGGATTGAACCCAGGGGCATTCTACCTCCGAGCTACACCCCCAGCCCTATTTTTTATTCTTTATTTTGAAACCGGGTCTCACTAAGTTGCGGAGTGCCTCACTAGGTAGCTGAGGCTGGCCTTGAACCCGGATCCTCAGGTTTCAGCCTCCCAAGTACTGGGATTACAAGCGTGCGCCACCACGCCTGGCTCCAGACACTTTATTTGCTGATGCCTTAATCATAAACTTCCCAGTCTCCTTAAGTATGAGAAATAAATTTTTGTTGTTTATAAGGTGCCCAGTCCATGGTCCTTTATTATAGAATCTTAAACAGATGAACACTAAAAATAGTATGAATAACCATTTCTCTATCACTTAGATTTACATTGTTAACCTTTACCATTTTTGCTTCATCAATTTTTATTGAAGTATTTTAAAGTACAGACCTAGTGACATTTCATCTCTTAATGCTTTTAACCTGCATCTTTAAAAATGAATTATTTTTCCACTCACAATCCCATTATCACACCTATTAAAATCAACAATAATTCTTGAATATAATAAATATCCAGCTTAAATTCAAATTTCCCCAATTATCCCCCAAATGACTTTTCACTGCTCTTTTATCTACTGAATCTTTTGAGGCTTTTCCCTTGTATTTGATTATTTTATTTCAGAAGCAGAGGGACTCTATTTAATCTATTTCTGCAACTAGTGCCTTGACACTTGGTAGCCTGGAGTAGGCTCTCAAAATGGCAACACAGTGGTTAAAACTTGGGATTCATATCCTGGCTTCACCACTTCGTACCTATACTTTGGCAAGTTATTTATCTTCTTTGTGCCCCAGTTCCTCATCTGCAAAATGGGCATGATGATAGTACCTAACTCATAGGGCTATTATAAGGATAAATGAGTTAATATAGGTAAATGTTTATAACTGTGTTCCATACACAGTGAGTGCTATGCAGTGATAGCTGGTCATCTACCTACTCATTGACAAGTGCAGGTCAACCTCTATTGTGCACCTAATATGTGCTGGGCACCACTTTAGGCATCCACCAAATCTCTTTGTTCTTATGAAGCTTACATTTTAGTTGGGGTGGGGTAGCCATTAGGAAAAGAAAAAAAACAACTTGAAAATTAATATATAGCATGTTGGTTGGTGAAAGCAAAACTAGGGAAGAGAAGAAGCATTGGGATGTTCTCAATTGTAAGGTGGCACTTGAGTAGAAATGTGATGGATGTGAAGGAGCAAAGGTGTGTGGCCACTTGGAGGAAGACCATCCTAGGCAGAAGAAATAGCACGTGTAAGGACCCTAACTTAGGAATATATACATATATGTATATATATGTATATATATATATTCTGAGCTATAGTCCCAGCCCTATTTTATTTTTTATTTGGAAACACACATGCTTGCAATCCTGGTACTTGGGCGGCTGAGAGGGGAAGATCACAGGTCAGCCTCAGCAAGTAGTGAGATTCTCATTAACCTAGAGAGACCCTGTTTCAAAAATAAAATAAAATAGGGCTAGGGGTGTAGCGTGGAGGTAGAATGCCCCTGGGCTCAATCCTCAGTACCAAAAAACAAAATACAAAAAAAAAAAAAAAAAAAAAGGAAAAGCAAGGCAACCCTGCACAGTCGGGGAGACCATTTATTTAGAGGCCTGTGTTAGGCAGGAAGATGAGGTCACACCTCATCCTCATATTTTGAGGGAGGAAATTATTATCACCCCATTTTACAGATGAGAAAACTGAAGATAAGAGAGAATAATAGTTTAGAACTAGGAAATAGAAGAACTGGAATTCAAACTCAGGTTTATTTGACCCCAAATTCTGGTTTCTCCTCACCACTGTTAAAAATACAAAAAATTAGCCAGGCGTGGTGGCACACTCTTGTAATCCCAGCATTTGGGAGGCTGAGACTGGTGGATCTGGGTTCACGGCCAGCCTCAGCTACCTAGTGAGGCCCTCCACAACCTGTTTCAAAATAAAGAATAAAAAAATAGGGCTGGGGGTGTAGCTCCGAGGTAGAATGCCCCTGAGTTCAATCCCCAGTACGGCAAAAAAAAAAAAAAAAAAAAAAAAAAAAAAAATTTAGGCAGGCTGGTGGTGCATGCTGGTAATCCCAGTCCTTGGGAGGCTGAGACAGGAGGATCATAGGTTCAAGGCCAATCTCAGCAACTTAGCAAGGCCCTCTGCAACTTAGTGAGACCCCATTTCAAAATAAAAGATAAAATTGGACTAGGGGTGTAACTCAGAGGTAGAAGGCCCCTGGGTTCAATCCCCAGTACCACAAAACAAAACAAAAAGCAAAAATACAAAAACTTGTTAGATGTGGTGGTACACACTTGTAATCCTAGCCACTCAGGAGGCTGAGGCAGGAGGATTGCAAGTTCAAAACCAGTCCGGGAAATTTAGTGAGACATTGTCTCAAAATAAAATTTTAAAAGGGCCTTGGATTTGCTCAGTGGTGGAGCATTTTCTTAGCATGCCCAAAGCCCTGGGTTTAATCCCCAGTACCAGAGAAAAAGACAAAAACAAAATAATTTGAGTTCTCTGCTTGTTTGCTATTGAGACATTTACAACTGAAAAATAAAGGCAACAAAATACATTCTTGATTCTGTCCACAAGTGACCCTAATTATCCCCAGAATTTTCCTCAGCTACATCCCTCTGAACCATTCCAAACTTCTCAATGCAATGTCCCTTTCCTCCTCAGCTAGATTAAATTCTAGGAATTTTTAATTGTTTACCCAACACCCGTTCCCCCATCTACACTACTAACAGAGCTGCAATTCTGCTCAGGATGGCATCATGCTATGAAGAGTGTTCCCTCATTTCTGAGCCTTCCTTGTAGTGAGGTGCCACCATGTGTGCATTGAGTACTGAGGAACAATCTACTGGGGATTGATTCTGGGAATATTTCACTTTCCTAAGGAAAGGGATAGTCATAGCTGGCATGTGCCTTTGCCCCTTCTCATTTTCTCCCTCTTTTTTCCTTGAACAGAAATGTGACATGGAAATCTGTAGCATTTATCTTGCAGTTGTGAGAGGACAAGTATAGACAAAGCAACACTCTGAGGGTGATAGAACAGAAATAGGGAACGAATAGGGCCCTCCACGACTTCCCTGAGCTGCTGACCCAATGCTGGCAATGTCTATTTCTAGAAAGTGAGAATAGACCCCTGTAGGGTTTTCTATTATTGGATGTCAAATCTCTTCCAACTGATTCAGTGGCTCAGCACTGTCATTGCTCTCTTGCAAATATCTCTGTCTTTCTTTCCCCATATTGTGCTTGAGAGACAAAATACAGGAGACCTAACCAACCAATTGCTGTGTGTTTACATCTGAACATCTGAGTCTGGCTGGAGTATATCTCATAGTGGTATTGGCTGGTTGCCCTTCAATTATATGGCCCAAAATTTAAATGGGCACTACACTTATCCCAGATGTGCAATCCCTTTTCTGTACCAAACTCACTTTTACATTCTTTGAGATGGCTATTATAAATTTTCTCCTCTCTTTACTCTTTTCTCTCCTTACTTTAAGCTGCTTATCCTCCTTCATACTCATTAGGAAAAAAATGAAATTAGATGAGCTCCACCTCCTTTTCTGTGTCAGAGTCTGCTAGTGATGCCTATGTTTATATCCTTCTTTCTTCATAGTAAATTTCTGGTTATTTGCCAAACATAAAGACTACATTTCCCAGCGTCTCTTATAGTTAGTGATAACTCTATGACCAAGTACTGGGTAATGAAATGTAAGGGAAGTATTAAGGGCAGTGTTCAGGAAACTTCCTTCAAAGATATCTGGCTTGCAGCCTTTGACCCTGTTTCAGTCAGCATTCTCACTGCTGTGCCCCAAAATACCTGATGACCACAACTTAGAGGAAGGAAGGTTTATTTGCTCACTGTTCTGGGCGTGGTGGGAGAGAGAGAGAGAGAGAGAGGGAGAGGGAGAGGGAGAATATGAATATGCATAACCCTCATGATTCTATTATATCACCACTGGGGGACATTCTGTATCCAACCACAACAGACCCTTTCCTTCCCCCTTCCTTTCTTCTCTTGCCAGAAATGAGATTGTAGTAGCTGGAACTCTAGCAGTCATCTTAGACCAAAAGAAGGAAACCCCACACAGTAGTAGCAGAATTCTAAGCTAGAAGGATTCTTGCCCTTAGCTATTTCATACACTTCCAGACAAACACTTAGTGGCCTACTTCTGGACTTTGTATACATGAAAGGACTAAATTCTGACTGATTTTACATAATATTTTTCCTGCATTCAATCACTATCAGACAAACTAATTCTAATATTTTCATTACCAAATCCATCAATCTTTTTATGTCTAGATTTATATTCTATGTCTTCCTTCTTGTAAAAATGGAAATGTTAGAATTTATTCTTGGTGAAGCTGGGTGTGGTGGCGCACACTTGTAATCCCAGTACTTGGGAGGCTGAGACCAGGGGATCCGGGTTTGTGCCAGCCTCAGCTACTTAGTGAGGCACTCCGCAACTTAGTGAGACCCTGTTTCAAAATAAAGAATTAAAAAAAAAATAGGGCTGGGGGTATAGCTCGGAGGTAGAATGCCCCTGAGTTCAATCCCCAGTACTGCGGAAAAAAAAAAGAATTTACTCTTGGTAAGGCCAGCCTCTTATTAAGACCCTGGCTTCTGCAGCTATCCCTTCTCACTAACTATCAATTTCTCACTCTTCAGTCATTCCTGGTTAGCTCAAGTCTCAGGGTAACTGTCATCTCATTGGAGAGGCTGTCCTTGACTGCCATATCCAAGGTAGCTTCCCATTATCCTCCATTCCATTATCCTAATGTATTATATTTAGAGCACTTATGGCAATCAGAAATCAATACTATATATGTTTATGTGTTTATTGGCTGATTTCACACATTCATTCAAGAATATGAGATCTGTGTAGGCAGGGAATTTATTCTTCTTGTTCCCCATACTTAGTAGGTTCTCAATAAATCTTTGAATGAATGAGAAAATGGCTATTGTTGGGAGTAGAAAAGGAGAGGTAGAGTTTAAGGGAAGCCTCCCAAAAGGAAGTAATGCTTGATCTGAGTTCAAGGTTGAGTAAAAATATGCCCAGAAGACACTGAAGAGAAGAGGTATCCGCAGAAGAAGGAATAGCGTGCTCACTCACAGAGATGGAGAAGGAGTGTTGTCTGTAGTGACGGGAACAGTTGGGAGGGAATGGCAGGAGGGGGCACTGGACAGTAGGAAGGGGTCAGATCATGCCACCTTATGCCAAACTATTGGAGGACTTTAAAGGTGAGAGATGTATTTCCATTAGTGCTCAGAGGCATGGGGTCATGCAGAGGATGGAGACAGAGGGACCCATTCTTAGGGATCGTTAGAGATCTGTGCAATAATCAGCATGGGCATGGACCAAAATAGTACCTTGGGAATTAGAGAGGATACAGGATATGATAGACAAATAGGATGTGGATCTAGAGCACATCATTTGAAATTTCCTTATGATGTGGCAGCAGGTTGTGATGGAAACAGGCTTTGGAGTCAGTGACAAATCCAATCCTGTCTCCCCACTTATGGGTTATATAACCTTGAGAAGTCACTTAACCAATTACCCTCGCTAGCAAAGCATACTCCCTCTTGCCATTATAAAGACTAAATTAAATTAGTTGGCTATACCAATATCTGCCTATTTGATGCCTGACACAAAATGAGAGCTGAATAAATGTTAGCGGCCTCCCTCCACCTTTCTCTTATTCTCCAATTCAACTCCTCTAGGAATCAGAAAACAGGATGGGCACATCTGAATAGAAGTAGTTAAATCTTAAGGTTTTGTGAACCTGAGGCAGTTAGATGGCAGCTGGGCTATTTAGAAGCAGCATGGAGTTAATGATGCTGTGCTGGGGAGGTGGGGCTCCTACTTGTTGATTCTTTTAGCCCTAACAGAGATATAAGAAGGGAAGTTGTTAGTGCTGGAATAATAATAATAATAATAATAATAATAATAATAATGTGAATGATTACATTTGGATTATACCTTCATTCTAATGATAACTTTTTATTAAGAATATTTATCTTTGAATGTACATGAAAAATAATGAAATCTATATAACCATTTTCTAGTTTTAAGTAACCACAATTTTACCACTTTTATTTCATCTCATCCTTCCACTTTTTAAGTCTTTTGTGTCAGGGGGTGGGGAGAAGGGGAGCAATGGGGTTGAACCTAGAGGCATTTTACCTTCAAGCTACACCTCCAGCCCTTTTATTTTTTTGTTTTGAAATAGGGTCTCACTAGGTTTCTAAGAGTCTTGCTACATTGCTGAGGCTGTGCTCAAACCTGGCATGTGCCACCATGCTTGTCTATCCAAGTCTTTTAAAGCAAATCCTAGACATCATATAATTTTACTTCACAATATTTGTTTGACAAGGGCTTTGTAATATTGTTTGTTATTTTTAAGTTTTTGTTTTGAGAGCCGGGCATGGTGGTGCATGCTTGTAATCCCAGCATTTGGGAGGCTGAGATCAGAGGATCTGGGTTTGTGGCCAGCCTCAGCTACTTAGTGAGGCACTCCACAACTTAGGGAGACCCTGTTTCAAAATAAAGAATAAAAAATACGAGCCGGGTGTGGTGGCGCACGCTTGTAATCCCAGCATTCGGGAGGCTGAGACTGGAGGATCCGGGTTCGCAGCCAGCCTCAGCTGCCTAGTGAGGCACTCCGCAACTTAGCGAGACCCGGTTTCAAAATAAAGTATAAAAAATAGGGCTGGGGGTGTAGCTCGGAGGTAGAATGCCCCTGAGTTCAATCCCTAGTACCGCAAAAAAAAAAAAAAATACGGCTGGGGGTATAGCTTGGAGGTAGAATGTCCCTGAGTTCAGTCCCCAGTACTGCAAATAAATAAATAAATAAATAAATAAATAAATAAATAAATAAATAAATAAATAAATAAATAAATTTTTGTTTTGAGATGGGGTCTTGCTAAGTTGCTCGGGTTGGCCTCAAACTTTCAATCTTAATACCTCAGCCTCCCAAGTAGCCAGGATTATAGTCATGTGCCAATGTTCCCACCTTGATAAGGACTTAAAAAAAAAACATAACTAAATGAGGTCCAGTGCAACTTAATAAAACCCTCTTTCAAAATTAAAAAAATAGGGCTGAGGGTGTAGCCCAGAGATAGAATGTTCCTGGGTTTCATCCCCAGTACTCCCCATCCCCACAGAACATAACTATTATCACATCTAACAAATTATTTAAGAATTCATTAATATTATATAATTCTTAGTCCATGTTCAGTTTCCCAAATTGTATTAAATTATCTTTCTTCTATTATTCGTTGGAATCAGGATGCAAACAAGACCCAAATATCACAATTATATCTCATTTTATCAATGAAAAATTTCCCTCCTTTGAGAAATTTGATTTATTTGTTGAAGAAAACAAGTCATTTTTCATATAGGTTTTCCCTACAGTCTGGGTTTGTCCAGTTGAAATCTAGTGGTGTCATTTTATGTGTTTCTCTGTCGCTAGTATTTATTATAAAATGGTAGTTTTATCTAGAAGCTTAATCAGTTTCAGAATCCATCTTTTTTACAGGAATACTTCATAGGTGGTTCTGTGTACTGAAAAACTTTTTCTCTGCAAGTCTTTGGTGAATATGAAAAGCGGGTTTTGAGGAAAAGCCTTTTAATTTATCACTTTTTGGATTATTATAGCAATTTATCATTATATTTTTGAGGAAGGGGGAAATATTAGGAACTCATGTGTCTTAGTGAGCTTTTCTATTCCTGTGACCAAAATACCTGACAACACAGCTTAGAGGAGATTTATTTGGGCTCACAGTTTTGGAGATTCAGTCCATATTTGGCTGGCTTCAAGGGAGAAACCATGGCGGCAGGCACACAGTGAAGAAAAGCTGCTCTCAGTCATGATAGCTGGAAGTAGAGGGAGGAAGAGAAGGAGCCTGGGTACATACAGAGTCCCCAAGGCCACACCCTAGTGGCCCACCTTCTGCCATGCCCCACCTCTGAACCTTGCTGCATTGGGGTCATGCTTTCAATACAAGAGTTTTTGGGGGGACATTCTAAACTCAAACCATAACATCATGGATTTTTGTATATTTGAAGTGTTTCAATGCATTGCAATCGTCATTTTTTGGCCAATAGGAATCCCTTTCAAGTTGACTCTTGAATAGTACTTTATAATTTACAAGACATTCAGGATACATTAGCCATTTGAAACTCACTAGTCACCCTGAAAAGTTTGGTATTATTACCCAGTTTTACTAATGGGAAATCTACAGCATATGGCTCAAGCAAGGACTTGATGTCTATTGTTCTTTCCGTCATACATAACAATGGTTGAGAGAATGAGTGTTAATGGTGATGAATTATTTTCCTATTTGTCTTTTCTTGAGCTTTGAGATTAAATGGTGAGGTGAGGTCTTCTACCAGTGGGAATATGATATTAAGCAATATCCACTTTAGAAGACATTACTTGTAGCAAATGCTGTTGAGAATAATGTTATGCTGATAATACTGTAACTTAGTAAATAGCCTCTCTCAACTTTGTTTGTGAAGCATTTCAATTTTGATTACTCTGTGTGGGAGCTACTGCTCAGATGTGTGTCATTTTATGGTCTGCCCATGTCTGGGGAGCTGGCATTACATGCTGCCTAGTGTTTTTAATTCAGAAGTTCTTCTAAAAGAAACCTTAGCCTCTTATATTCCAACCCTAGTTTTAATAGCATAAGCTATTTCCTTCTATATAGCTTTGTGGGCATAGTAATAAAATAAATACCACAAAATCACTGATGAGATGAAAATTGAGCTCCCTGCTTCTGTGCAGCCATGTAGGTAAAACAGTAATTGGCTCTGATAATAACTTTTGTTCTTACAAACCAAAGTCTAAATGAGAGTCACATTTGATATATCTGCTTGTAATTACTATCAAAAGGAGAGAATGCAAAGTTTAGATGTTTAGTGACTCAAGATAGATTAAATAAATTGCTGCCTTTTCTTGACCAATTTAAGAAAAATTTCTGAAATTATTTCTGATATTTATCTTACTACTGGTAAAAAATGATCATCTTCCAGAGCATGCTTTTCTGCTTAATGGAATGATTAATTTTATTTTTGTTTTTAATCTATAATTATTTTTCTTGAAAAAATCTTATTACTGGGTCTGATAGTACAGCTTATGCTTGTAAATATTTTCTGACACAGTCCTCTAGATGGTTTCTAAGACCAATTATTTTTTAATGTATTTGGCAGTGATTTTCAGTGAAGCCATTTGAGGTATTAAGGTGTTAATACTATCAGAATATGTGTGTGTGTGTGTGTGTGTGTGTGTGTGTGTGTGTGTGTGTGTGTATTATGGTGCTGGGGATTGAATCCAGTGGGTTTCTACCACTGAGCTACTCACCAAGCTCCTTTTCAAATTTTTTATTTTGAAACAGGGTCTTGCTAAGTTCTTGTCCTCTGGCCTAGAACCTGAAATCCTCCAATCTCAGTGTCTCAAGCACTGGAATCACAGGCTGCTTTAATATATTTTAAAAGAGTCGAGCATGGTGGCACACACTTGTAATCCCAGTACTTGGGAGGCTGAAACTGGAGGATCCGAGTTCGCATCCAGCCTCAGCTACTGAGTGAGGCCCTCTGCAACTTAGTGAGACCCTGTTTCAAAATAAAGAATAAAAAAATAGGAGTGGGGTGTAGCTCAGAGGTAGAATGCCCCTGGGTTCAATCCCCAGTACTGAAAATAGATAAATAAATAAATATACACACACACATATATATTCTATTTTAAAGGGAAATTAAATCATGTATGCTACGCAATATTATTTTGATGTACAATGCTTGGGTGCCAAAATAGGAAATATTAGAATAGTCATAATTTTAAAAGACCTTTTCCATTGCTTTAGAAACCAACAGCAAAGAATTAATATTACATTCTATCATATCATTTTTGTTGGATTTCTATTTACATATTGATTTGTTTTTAGAAATATGTGTCCATTGCCACAGAAATATCAAAACAGGCAGAAAACAACTGGATTTTAATGTCAATTTTAACAATGATTCTGTATTTGATCATTTCTTCCCTGCACCATTCTTATAACCACACAAAGTTGATGGAGCATAATAAAACTAAGAAAACTGCTCTGGTCCACTGAGCCAATGATCCCAGAATTAAAAAGTTCTAACAAAGCTTAGACATGATAGATGAAGCTATTACCATCAACTGTATCCAGAATACACATTTTAAAAACACCCTAATTACAGAAACCACATTCAGTCAATGTAATACATATTAGCAATTTCCCGATCCTTGGTAGAATGGAAATTATTCTGAAAGTTTAATTAAGAAGGAAAAAATTATGTTCAGGTATTAATTTCAATAAAAGAGGCACTCGGCTTCCGTGCAAAACCCCCGGAGTAGTGCTGAGAGTGTGGGTTAGCCACAGAAGGAAAGCCATTCATAATTAGGCACTGCATTACTTTTGTCACCACGTAACCTCAAGGAGAAAGTAACAAGACATGCCTTGTTGGCAACCTGTGTCTCTGTGTGGCTTAAATACAGTAGACAGTGGAGGGCAGTTATTGGAGGTTGGTTATTAAAATGCTATTAAAAATAAATGGAAGCTTTGGAGCATGTGTTAAGAAATAGCTTATCTAGACAGCATACATTCCAAAGATATTTGTGTAGCCTTCCTTTTCACTTTGACCTTAGGCAGTTTATGACTGCTTATGATCAAAGAAATAAGTGGATCATGGACTAATCTGTCTGGTTCCTACAACTCTTTTAACATTGCATCAGATCACCCTCCAAACTAAGACTCTCCTCTCCTCCCCTCTCCTCTCCTCTCCTCCCCTCCCCTCCCCTCTCCCCTCCCCTCTTCTCCTCTCCTCTCCTTTCTCTCTCTTTCCTGGTGGGTACTAAACCCAGGACCTCATGAATGCTAGGTAATTGCTTTACCATTGAGTTATCATTCCAGCCCCAGAACTAAGATACTTAATTGAACTGAAATCAGCTTTAAAAAAAGGCATAAAGGCTACATATCATATGATTCTGTTTATATGAAACTTCCAGAATAGATCCATCAATAGATACAGAAAGTGGATCAGTGGTTGCTTTGGTCTAGGGGAGGACGGAAAGGGGAGTGATTGCTAATGGGTAGCAGGTCTCATCTTAGGATAATGAAAATGTTCTGGAATTGGATAGTGGTGATACTTGCACAATTCTGTGAATATGCTGAAAACCACTAAATTACATACTTCAAAGGGGTGTATTTTATGGTATGTGAGTTACATCACAGTAAAAAAGTCACAGAGGATTTCAGGAATTGTTGGTAATACCATACTCCCTAAGTGCCAAATCACCTTTGTAACTCAAATCTATAGAATGTCAAAGCTAGGGGAGAGTTCAAGAGAGTCTAACTGCTGCATTTAGCAATTAGGAAAACTGACTTCCAGTGAAATGAAGTGACTTACCTAAGGTCCCACAAGCAGTCCAGGGCAGGGCTGGATCCTGAGTCTCAGGACACCTCTTGGTGCCCTCTCACCAGCACTGAACTGTGCTGTCGCCTGATTTCTTTTCAAGTATCTTGGCAGTAAATTAGTTTGAATGGGAATAGGCTTTTAAAAAAGGCACTCTTATTTTTCTAATTAAAGCACACATTATTGTTGTAGATAGGCCTAGTAGATAAATGTGTTGTGGTAAATTTATTAAGTCCAAACTGAGATCTACCTGTAAGTGTCCCTAGAGGAAAGCAGTCACATTAACAGACCGAGGGAGCCCTCTACCTGTGCATTTGTAGTATAGATTTCAGTGACAGACCCCTTGACCTGGAAAGCTAAAAATAAACCAAGACCAGGTAGTTTTGTCCTTTGTCCACCTTGGTTGGCTTCTGGGATTATTTTTGAGAAAAATGAGTGCTGTTTGAGCATATGTTTACGTGTGCAATAGGAGACAGAGGGGAAAATCTGCAGAAAGTTCCTTTCTGTGAATAAAAGGGACCAATTAGCCTAAATAAAAGATCCAAATATATTTTTTTCTGGCAAGAATTACATTAAAATAATTATTTTCAAAGAACTTTGTATTCCTCTGAGAATAAAAAATGTTAGTAAGCATTTTTGTTCATCTGGCGTGAAAGTTTCATTGTTTCTTTGTTTCAGCAAAAGACAGGATTGAATGTAAAAATCTTGCAGGATCCTGAAAACGTCCACCACAGAGCTGCTGTAAATGCGAACTATGGGATCAGTTTGCCATTTATTAATCAGAGAAAAGCACGTGTAAGTAATGGGTTGTTTTCAAGAGCTCTTAATTATTTAAGAATTGTAAGTCATTTATTAGTACTATAAGATATAATGTCAATTTTAAATAAGATTGAGATCCTTTTGTCCTTGGCATTTTGGTGAGATAAAATTGAGTGGTTTAATTCTATAATTAGTAATGATTAATAAAATCTAAACCTATTTTAAAAGATCTATTTGCAGCTCATTAAAATTTCTCTATTTTATTCGATATTCCTAAACAATCTAGTACCATAATCTTAGTAAGTAGAAATAATTTATCAACAAAAATAATTAGTGGGGAAATTCTAACTATTTTGTATCTTGGATAATAGGTTTACCATTAGAAAAATCAAAAGAAAACAACAGCACAGTATCCACTTCAAATAGTGTATGCTTGTATAATATGCAAAAAATAAGAATATTATTCTAAATCTGAATCAAGCAGGGGCTGTCAGCAAAATAATGAAAGGGGGAAATAATTAAATGAAGAGATATCAGATCTGTTTCTATTTTTGCTACTGACTTGATACTAAAGTGTTCCAAAGCGAGGTTTGTATTCTTTCTGTGCTATGGAGTTTTGTTAGGAGAATTGAGTAGTGCTTCATTGTAACTGGGAAATTAGTTAATTCAAGATAATTTCTGATACCAAGAATAACTAAGTTGGTGAAATCTATGCATGTCTAAATATACTTTTAACCTTTGGCTTCCCTCAGAAGCTCTTCAGTGTACATTTTGGTGAAATTAAAACTAAAAAAATTAATTTTAGTATTAAAATGCAAAACCATTTCTAACTAGCATGATAGTCTCGTAGATTCATCTTCCAAATTTCCTTCGTACACATTCAACTGCTTGTTTCATTCATATAAGCCAGAAATATATTTTCAGTCTCTTTATATGTGCTTTATGTTATTCTAACAGGTATGGTTTGAGCATTTTATCACAGAAATAGTTTTATAGCCTAAGAAATAACCAGAAAGTTAGATATTTTTATTCCTGCTGAAACTTTATTTAAAATGTCACTGTGAATAATGTGGAAGGGCTTTTATCTACTTCCCAGGAGCCCCAAAGCCCTTGAAATAAAAATATGATTTCTCTGACCATACAGACAGCAGATTTCTTTTTTGTTGTTGGTTTTCCTCTTCAATCTAGAATTAATATTGGCTTAGCTGGTGGAGTGCCGAGGCTTTGTAGCCCGAGGCAAGTGCTGCATTTCATGCAAACTTTTTCTGCGTATTGAGGTTTTTAAAGGCATACCTCTAAATGTAGCAAGGATTATACTTTGCTTTATGGCTCTCAGTGAAGATTCAGACTTAAATAAGGAATTCAAAATCATGTCCAAAATTTAGGGCAGAATCTTAACTCTTCATTGTATTTTGTATAATTTCCAAATAGAACAAGTACCATGGATATTATGTCCATGTACTGGGAGCAAAGAGGAACTGAGAAAGCACTTTGCCTTATTGACATATGATAAGATATATTCATTTGCTACAGTAAAGCTCATTTTTTCATAAAATTTGACTCCATAAAAATCTACACCAGAACATTTTTAAATTATATGTACCTTGGGCACATTTTGCTTAAACTATTAGTTTTTCCATTAAAATAGTTGACCTTATCATTTTATGTTGACACACACATATGATGGCATATGTCTGAAAAAACAGTATTTTCATTTTGGATTTATAAAACAGAAGCATTGTTCAAAAAGTCCTTTGAGAGAAGTATTCCAGCCTTTGATTTTAAACAATCATGTAGAGCATTTGGGAGTAAATACAATTGTGATTTACCACTTACAAAAATGTTTTTAAAGGCACTTACCCAAAGTGAAGCAGTTGTCTAGCTCTGTGATGTACAGTTAATTGGAAAAGCAGCATCAAGGCTAATCGCTTTCTAGAACTGCTCCAAACACTCAAAGGGGCTTATTATTTGGCTGCCGAGGGCCATGTGTTTCCTTACTTCTTATGAAACTTGAACAGCTTGTCAAAAGTCTGTAAATAATCTGAGGCATTTATGACAGAGCAAATTTGAATATGTAGCCAATTTACATTATTAGTTCCCAGAAGCTGGTGGTGTTTTCTCCATTTAGTGAAGAGGTGCATCCTTGCTGATAATAAGGAGCTGGTGGAAGATTTCAGCACATTGAAAAACACATGCCCTCCCCACTTCCCACCCACTGCATGCATAGCCCTGTTCCAAAACTGCCTTCAGAATTTTACATTCGGTGACTCTGTTATATAAAACTAATTTACAAAAAAAATCATTAAAAGTGAAACTCACTAATGATTTTTTAACTATCTTAAACCTGCCAAATAAAAAATAAAACAACCCTCTAACATGTTTCTAAGTAGGTCCTTATTGGCATGAGGAGATAAGAAGAAATCCCCAGGACTCTTCATATTTACTTACTGGAGTCTAGTTCCAGTTAGATGTTATAATGCACCACACTAAAAGATCTACAGAAAATTTGACTTTGATTTATTTTTTTTAAATAAGAATCATTTCTAAAAAGGCTTGAAACATGTATCTGTTAACATGAATTTTAAAAGAACGATTATGAATGCATAACAAAATAGCCAAAGAAAACATTGTTTTGAATTGCAGCACAAATAACTCTGATTATAACTGTTATGACCTAGAAAAGAATCATAAAAACATTTTTCTCTTTGGCAAGATATGAGTTGCTGTAGAATTATACCAGTTCCTTGGTCCCACTTTCCAAATAAATAAATAAATATATAATGCAATGTAAACTTAGAATCTTTTATTTATTCATGAGGTTGAATTTAATACTATTATGATTTCTAGATTTTATGAGTCATATGTTATGCATTGTTTTTCACTAACTTAGTTGGGTAGCAACCACACTTCACAAATCATAGTTTCATTCTTTACTGTTTCACTTGGGGAGTGCATAGTAATCTCTCTCTCCCTGAAAGCACATTCATTTCTGAGATGATAAAGTAATGGAAAGTGAGGCAATTGTGTTAATGTCAAGTGATTAGAAGAAGAACCAGAAGTACAGGGTAGGGGCAGGGGGGAGGGAGAAGGATGGTTTCAAAACATGATTGTGTTTTAAGCCCATGCATATGGCCACAATTACAGTCACAACATAATTTGGCAATGGTAGCAGAATTAGATTTAAACAAATTGATGTTACACTGCAGTAATTCAGAATGAGCTTGTTGCATTTATAAACCATAACAAGAAGCAGAGTGAATTAATAAACCCTTCTTGTCACTAAAAATAAAAAAGGGAATAATTGCTGAGATGGAGTTAACTTAACAGATGACTATAGTCAGCATCCTTTCAGCCTAGATACAGGAAAGCGAAGGTCACCCCCATCTCAGATGACAAAGAGGGAACATTTTGTTGGTAAACAAATTAATCTTTTGAAAGGTCGCCATTTGTTTTAAGTTTTTATCCAGTTCTTGTCATCTGGAATCAGAGATTGACTGTCACTTCACTAGGCAGGGGTGCAGTTGAAGCAGACAAAGCTGCTTCTGTACGTATCAGCATTCCTTGACAAAACTCTGTGCCTGATTGTGATGCTATGGGCTGCTGGTTTACAGCTGTCTCCGGACAAGAACGGAGGCCCACCCCTGAATTCCAATAAGATGGGCCTGCATATTCCGCCTGCTGTAAGCTGGCCCTCTGCCCACAAGTAAAATGTATTGTAGTTCAAGCCAGCAATTATCTCTTTTACTTCCTTCTGTGCTGCTTCTGTTCCCTTTTTCCAAAAACAGATGTGGGTATTCACTCAAGTTCTGCATCTATTCTTTCTCACACCTGCCGGGGCAGGATTTTGACAGAGGTAGAGTTTGAGGGAGCCAGCAGACAACAATCGGATGTAATTTCTTTGAGAGCAGTTAAAAAAGAAAATGTTGATTTTTCAGGAAATGCGGAGTCAGCATCTTGCCCCCCTCCCTTTTCCCAGGAGCATTTGGTAAATTAAATTAGTTGAACAAAAGGAAATAGCTTTAAAGACATTCTGAAATGCCATATCCTATTTATGACACACGGTCATTACCCAAGGACTGGGTGGCACACACAGCCTTCCCGCTTCTGTCAGTTACAGGCAGCCTTCCCTTCCACTTGCTTAGGAAGAGCTTCTGAAAGCACCATGACTGCTCATGCCCTTTTTGATCCACAGCCTATAAAATGTATCCCACCAAGACGGGAGCACCAGGATGGGGGTGGAGGTGGGTATGTTGCCTTCGTATGTTGTCAATATTCTTGAAGTAAAGGGTGACCTAGACAGCGATGTGATGTTGGCTGGTGTATGACTTTCTCACAAAAGCCCACTGCTCTAGATGTGGAGAAGCAATCAGAGGCTACACCCTCATCAAATAACGTTCATAAAAACCCTAGGCATAGTGAGAGGTCTAATTTCTTCAAATGCTATGGTTCTCGCTTCTGTGCTAAGATCCTGCATGCATTCCCAAACCAGCCCTACCGCGAGCTCAGCCCTACTTGTGGCACTTTGGTATTGGGGTTCTGAGTCGCACTGCCTGACGTAAATCCTTCCTAGACCTCCCAGAAATAGCCTCCATTTCTTCATATGTAAAATGTCCATGGTAAGAGTATCTTCTATCTCATAGGATGGAATTGGGACTTAAATGAGTCTATTCAAAGCACACAGCAAAGGTCCTGGTACAAAGCAGTGCTCTAAAATATTGGTCATTACAATTGGCTATTCTCAGTCAGGCTGAGACAGGAGGATCGCAGGCTCAAGGCCAGCCGCAGCAACTTAGACCTTCAGTGACTTAGCAAGATCCTGTTTCAAAAATAAAATAGGGCTGAGGGTGTAGCTCAGAGGTAGAACACCCCTGGGTTCAATCCCCAGTAACGCACACCCATACACACACAAGCACACACACATATACACACACATACACACAGAAGCAATATTGCATTATGCCATTGTTTTATACTGTAATTTAAAACATAATATTATCCAGGTCAGGGGAGGGATCCAGAATACTACCAAGCTCCCTTCAATGGATTTGTGTATATGTGTGTGTGTGTAGTGCTGGGGATTGAACCCAGGGGTGTTCTACCTGGGAGATATGCCTCCAGCCCTATTTTTATTTTTAAAATTTTAAACAGGGTCTTACTAAGTTGCTGAGGCTGGCTTGAAACCTGTGATCCTCCTGTCTCAGCCTCCCAAGTATTGGGATTACAAACGTGTGCCACTACTCCCAGCTCCTTCCAGGATTAAATACATTTTTTTCATATGATTATGCTTTTGTTCCCACTCAGCTATGAGGACAGGAACCTTGTTGTCAGTTCTCTTTACTTGTTTTACAAATCCCCCACTGCACCAAGCAGTGTTTTACACATCACAAGGACTAAGGAGAGAACTGACTTGTCCTCTCATCTGTCCAGTCTTTGCTTTGAAGCTGTATAGTCTCCCAGGGAAGTCATGATTTTGCAGCCTCTTGTAGGTTCAGCTGCACAAGGCCATTCAGTAGGGTTTACCTAGTGAAATGACCTTGACCCAGGATTTTTGGTGCATCTTGCCACTAACTGGCTGCTTCCAGGAGCAGGTTGCTCTACCTTGCTCCTTCGCACTTTCATGCTTTATAAAAAGGAGAAACTTAGATGGAGAGGCAGCTGGTGTGGTGGGAATGGTTCTGAGTCAAGTGGATCAGAGCTTGATCTGTTATTGAACTCTAGGTGAGCAAGTTAACTCTCAGGTTCCTTAGTTTCCTCTTCTGTAAAGCCAGGATAATGATGCCTACTAAGCAAAGGTGTTAGGGAGATTACAGAGAATATATCAACATTGCTGACATGTAATAAACATGTTAGGTTCTTACCTTCTGAAAAATGAATGAATAGTGTAGTTCTTTTACTTATTTCCCCCTTCTTTACATTTGTGCTTTCAAAAAGAATCCAATTTGACTCCTTTCATACTCTAGTGTAAATGAGAGATAGAGCTCAGTGCTCTGGCTTTCAAATTGTTGTAGAGAACTCCAGTGAGTTTCAGAGAGGTTGTAAGCATTTAATTCACATTTTGTTTTTATGGTAAATATTTAAGCTACTATTTATTTATTTAGGCACTGGGGACTGAACCCAAGGGCATTCTGTCTCTGAATTACACCTCCAAGCCCTTTTTATTTTGAAACAGAATCTCACTAAATTGTTGAGGGTCTCACTAAGTTGCTGAGGCTGGCCTCAAATTTGTGGTTCTTCTGTCTCAGCCTCCCAAGTACTAGGATTACAGGCATGCACCACCATGTTTGGCTAAACTATTTTAAAATGTAACAAAAAAAATATATACACTATGCTTTAGTTAGATGCTGGTTCAATCAGCATTCTCACTTCTGTGACAGACAGACAGACACACACACACACACACACACACAAACACACACACAAACTTCCTTCCTTCCTAGGGGGAGTGGGGGGGGGAGAGAGAGAGAAGGAGAAGGAGAAAGAAAGAAAAAGAGAAAGAAGAGAAGAGAGGAAGAGAGAGGAAGAGTACGTGCAAGGACTCTCCTCTTACATCAGGAGGCTGGAAGCAAGAGAGAAAGAGAGCTGGTGAAAGGGGTCCAAAAACACATGCAGCCTTATGTGATGGTACATGCCTGCAATCCCAGTATTTGGGCCACTGAAACAGGAGGATGGCAGGTTTGCAGTCAGCCTGAGCAACCTAGCAAGACCCAGTTTCAAAACAACAACAAAAAGGGGAAGGGGTGTAGCTCAGAGTTAGAACATTCCTAGGTTCAACCCCCAGTACCATAAGAAAAAAGTAGAAGCACACATGCACAGTCCCTAAGGCCACACCCTGCCTGCCTAGGTTACCACCCAATAAGTTCATTACAGTGGATTTATACACTAATGAGATCAGACCCTCATGATTCAGTCATGTCACCTTTGAACATCAACACATGAACTCTTTCAAGGGACATTCTATATCTAAACCATAACAGATCCCAAATTTTAATGCATTAGACTACTAATGGATAATTTGCACTGTTTGGTTAACTCTGTGTGTGTGTGTGTGTGTGTGTGTGTGCTCGTGCGTGCGTGTGTGTGTGTGTGTATATGTGTGTTTGAATTTCCTATAAAGGTATTCTTTATTATATAAATTACAGATTATAGATTACAGATATATTATATAGATTACAGAGTTAGATTATAGTTTTTTTTTTTTCCTTTTGGTGCTGCAGATTGAACCCAGGGGCATTATATCTCCAAGCTACACCCCAGCCCTATTTTATTTTTCTTTTGGAAACAGGGTCTCGCTAGGTTGCTGAGAGCCTTGCTAAGTTGCTGAGGCTGGCTTTGAACCTGCAATCCTCCTGTCTCAGCCTCCTAAACACTGGGATTATAGGAGTGCACTATCATACCCAGTTAAATTGCAGTTTTGTACTAGTCATATTTTGAGATGCAGATCTGCTCATATACACTTCTATAATAATCTTACAAATAAATAAGCAAAAATCAAATAAGCTATATGTATAATGGTCTTAAAGCAGTACTTGGCCTCTAGTAAGCCTTCATAAAAATTAACTGGTGTCAGTATTATGACACATGTGTGCTACCATCAATTTTAATCCAGGCAATTTCTCTGGTGCCTACTTTTGGCACAACACAATAGTCAACTGTACTATTACAGAAATCCATGTTGCATCATGATAATATAGCATTATAGATTATTTCATTGTTCATGTTTTGTTCTTACATGATTTAAAATGAACTATACAATCATCATTGTGCAGTTCAGGGTAGCACTGTTACTTTGTTTACAACCACAGATACAAATCAACAATAAAGTGTCATCTCAAAAGTTGGAGGCAACATGCAAAACAAAATTAGGCCATTTTGAAGCCCTGGGTGAATATCTGAAAGAGAAGGGTGCTGAGATATTTGAGGAAGAATTTAAATGGGACCTGCTGAAACATCTTAAAATAATACATGACACAAGTCTATTTACTCATTTGGTCCTTCAATAGTAATATAATTTATTAAGTGTGTCAGACTATGCTAAAAGCTTTAAACACACTATGTTATTTAACTCTACCTATAAAGTAGATGCCATTTTTATAATCATTTTACAGATGAGAAAACTGAAACCAAGATTAAGCTACTTCACATTAGGCAATAAGAAAGTTGAAATTGAAAGTAATTATAAAATCTACCTGTCAAATCTCCTTTCATTGAGTCCTTAACAATAAATCTTGAATGATTAAGGAACACAGTTATTAGACATTGTTAGTTATTCTATTTTGAAACAAGAAATTCCTATGACTCTTTAAAGCTTCTGGATCATTTTAATTAAAGTCCTGAGACTATAAGTGTCATAACAAATTGTTAGCTATTTGAAATTACTTATCACTCCTTGTCAGGATCTTCTCCATTTTGCTCAGGTAAAATAAAATAACATAAATCATAAGCCATAATGGATGTGAAACTACAGTTATTATCTGTAACTCTTTTTTTTTTTTTTTTTGCAGTACTGGGGATTGAACTCAGGGGCATTCTACCTCCGAGCTATACCCCCAGCCCTATTTTTATTCTTTTTTTTGAAACAGGGTCTCACTAAGTTGCAGAGTGCCTCACTAGGTAGCTGAAGCTGGCCGCGAACCCGGATCCTCCGGTCTCAGCCTCCCAAATGCTGGGATTACAAGCATGTGCCACTACACCCAGCTTATAACTCTTGATTTTATAATTTACTCTCATCAAAATAGTCTCATTGTTTCTAATGTTGATTTATATTTATATAAGTATAAATATTTTATACAAAACAATGATATAAATAAGCACTGTATAATATAAATGTTTATATAATAAATATGCACATATAAATATATACAATTTAACATATAAAATTATGTTGAATTCTTATAAAACTTGCATTTATTTATATATGAGCATTCTATGTTTGCATTTGAAAAACAAGTTCTACGGCTAAAAATAAATTTGAAAATCTTTCCCATAGAGTTTTACCTCTCCCATGGGTATTTACTTTTTCACAAGAGTAAATCCTCTACTTAATTAAAACAAAGGAGTGAGTCTCTGTTAAGGGATTTCAAACATGAGTGGACAAGGAGAAAAGGGATTTGGGGAATTCAGGAAGGGAGCCTTTCACTGCTCTAAATCATCCCAGGTCACCAGCTACCTCACAGTACTATCCTGCTTAGTTATATAACTCACTTTTTACTTGGTGACTTTTTACTCTGTGACTTGGTTTTTAGACTTGAGTATTTGAGTCCATACTAAGAGAAAGTGTTTCTAGGCTTCTCACTTAGAAGAACCCAAAACCACGTAGACAGAGGGTCCTAGGTCACATCTATGATAAATTTAAGGCACCAAGGGATCCATAGAGAGAACTATATTCCAATGCAATAGGTTTCCCATGTATTTTGTTTAATATTTTATTAAAAAAAATTCTTCTGAGAAGGGACTTCATAGACTTCACTAGACTGCCAAAGGGGTCCATGATCTCCCCAAATTAGAACTGTCTGTGATAGATCTTTTCTTTCACCCAACTTTCCAGTATGGGACAAAATATATTTAAGAACAAAGAAGTTTCCTAGAAGTGCTGTATTCTTTATAGTATAAAATATTT